>CM061262.1:61159969-61164969 GCA_030848825.1 Tadarida brasiliensis
AGAGAAACATCAACATGATAGAGCCACATCGACAGGCTGCCTCCTGCATGACCCCGACCAGGGCCAGGGACGAACTGCAACCAAGGCACATGCCCTTGGCCAGAATCAAACCTGAGACTCATTGGTCCATGGGTTGACACTCTACGACTGAGCCAAACTGGCCAGGGCTGCAATTGTATTTTAAAAGTTTAAATGTCACAATATTCTATAATTTTACTTGTATATTCATCCAGTCTTGTTAATCTGCATATAGTGACATATTTGTTATTAAAATCTTTAAATTTAGGGTTCTATTACATTGGATTTAGATTGAAATAAGAGAGGAGATAGTGGTTACCCAAGTTACAACTAAAACATAGAATTACAAGGTTGAATATGAATTAGGAGAGTAATAATTGTTAGGCAAATAAAGGAGTTTATATGTAAACAGGGATCTGGAAAAAATAGTGAGTAGATAAATAAATAGAATTTAATGTTGTTTAAACTCTAGGAAGCTGAGATCTTTGGTAAACATTCCAAGTTCCTCCCATTTACCATTTATGGGCATCAGGTAGGTTGGTACTTTCTAGACCTCTTGAAATTGGGTGAGTCCATGTAACCATTTCTGAACAATGAGTTTCTAGTATCACTTCCAGACTGGAGCATTCAATTGCCTGTAGGAGATCTGCACAGCTGTACTTCTACTCTGACACAAAGACTGGGAACATAGGAGATTATTAGTCTGGATACCTGTAGGATTATGCAGTACAGTTATTCTTAATTACCTGGGAAAGACATGTAGCATAAACATGAAAAGAGTATTATCTTAAAACACTGATATTTAGAGGCTGTTTACTATTGCAACATTAGCTACCCTATCTTGATCTACACACAAATTGGTACCAAGAAATTAGGTGTGACTATACAAAGACCTAAAATGTATGTCACTGGCTTACAAGCCAGGCTATAGGTGGTAGAGAAACTAATATTGGATGGCTGAATAAGGAATAATCATGTTATTGTATAATGCAGTGGTAAAACATTTGGTAAAACTGTTGCCTATAATAACTTGCAAGTCAGGTAATTCATCTAATGATAAATATGATTACACACTGTACACACACATACAAATATAATGATACATTATAGCAGAAGAGATGGGAAAACAGAAGGCAAGTGGTATGTGTTGGTTAATGTTGGTGGCACTGACAAAGTGTTGTAAGAATGATGAGAGGTCATAAAAAAAATCACCTGGTTAGCAAGCAAGCAAGAAAGAAAACAGGGTTCAGAAATTCCAATTTTATAGTTTTTTAAAGCAATTACTTCTCATACCAACCCAGTAAAAATGCAATGGAAATGGTCATTGAGTAACAAAAACCTATTAGAACTCACCGTATGGCAAAGATCAAATAAAGAGTATGGCTGTCACACCCACTATTAAACCTCTGAATGAATTAATGTAGCACCCAGTAAATCTTTTCAGTTGGAAAAATAGCTCAGAGAAAAGAGATTGATTTACTGGAAGCATGCTGAGAAAGCTGCTCAGTCCTTCCAGGGAACCCGATATTCAATGCCCACTTCATATGGAGCCATAGAAGTTAATGAAAATGAAAGTGCTTTCAGAAGGAAGAACTGAAAATAAAGGAGAACAATGGATGGGATGCCTTCTCAGGGAAGAAAAAGGAGCCTAACTTCTACCTACAAGATAGTGTCTTTTCATTTATCTGCAGAGCTGAATTTCAGAATTGTTATGGTACAGCAACTCTTTCTTTTCAACAACAAAAAATTATGACCCTATTTCACCATTATACGTTGGATTTTTAGTTCATAGTTTTCAAACTAAAACTAGACCTTTTAGTTCATAAAGTTCCATATTAAAATGAATCACATTTGAGTGTGATACAGAAACCATCATGCATCACTCAGAGATTCTGAATTTTTACATTGATTCTGTGAGTGAACCTGGGCATATCAGATGTCTCTCTTAGGGATGACTGAGTAACTTAACATATGTTAACGAGGATAATGGAATATTTTGTAACCAGAAGAGTAGACTTTGTCAGTAATTGTTGCTGTTTATCAATTTTTTTCTACTTACTTTCCCTTCTCAGAACATGACATCATGAGCTTCCTGGTTACCAGAGTATTGACAGGCTCATGTAACTAGTTATATTTCATGACATATAGACTTTGCATTATCCCTTGTTTAGGTAGCACAGTAACTTTGGCCATGCCCTATGTTTGTTTCCTTACTGTGGTGCACTGTGTTCTTCCTATAGTTAAATAAAAGTTATGAAATGAGTATCAATCCATTTTGGGAAAGGAGGATCAAATCCTTTCCTATTCTTTCCAGGAAACTAAAATTATCTTTCTTTACTTGTTGGCTGTATTTCTGCTTCAAATAAGTCATATTATATTATCAAAAGGCTCACACCCATATATCAGTGGCTCAATATGTCAGGGTTGTTGGAATTAATCCAACTTTATTGTACAACTCAACCTGTCTTTGAGGAGCAAACCAAAATTTAAAGATAAGGAAACTATAGTTTGAAAGTGCAGTTAAAGACATTATAGGGTGACATGATTCAGCTTGGAGAGGTCTCACTCTAGTAGTAAACATTTTAAGAAATAGGAGCAAGAAAGAATAAATGGATAAAAATAGGGGTCAGAGAGAAATAGACTTCTTGTTGAGGTATGGACTTGGTCAAAGAAATAATGCAAAGGCCATAAACTTTTGTCTGAATTGGTTTATACAATATAAAGACAAGCAAAATTGAGTTTTACAAGTAGGACTAGTGTGCAAGAAAAATACATAAAAACAGATTCACTAAGTACTTCAAATCTAAGCCACTTCATAAGGTACTCCATCCTCACCTAGTTTGTGCTCCTCAGCACTCCATTTTTCTGGAATCATAGTCAACTGCCCACCTGCATTATCTGTGGGACTAACATATCTCAGTCAAAAGTGAGATGGTTAATGAATAAGACAAGGATGTATTCAGAGGTTATTTTCTTAGGGTCATTGTTTATAGAAGGAAACCTCCTCCCCACACTCTATTTTCTTGTTGATGGTAGCAAAAAGTTCATTGAAACAATAAAAACTCATTTAGGGTTAGTATCTATTTGTGGAATTCTACTAAATGTATGTCCTCTTTTAGCATAATTGTTCAGATAAATAAACACCATTGATAGATATATGATTAATAAAGAGGAAGGGAAGAAGGAGGCAGAGAGAGATAGAAAGAGAGTGGGAGACAGGGAAAGAAATTTGCATAGCAGAAATTCCATTTGCTCCCTGACAAAAAGAGAGGATGCAAAAATCTATCATGAGAGGTAAAAAGTCGGTATACTAACTAAATGCAATACCATTCTTGAACTCAAACTTAAAAGGTGTAGGTGTATGTTCGTGTGTGTGTGGCAACTGATGAGACATATACTAGTTTAGCATTTTAATAGCTCAGCAGCAAATTACAAGAATTTAACAAATCAACTGGTTTCAGTTATAAACAAAATAAGTTGCAATTTATGTGACAGGGGTTTTACACTACATCTTTGAATCTGTTGATAAATTTTCAATTTATATTAATATTACACACTTTGCTCAGTTTTACACATTATCTGACTACTGTTGCATAACACTACCTCTTTCTAAGGGATGAAGGGTGCCATGAGAGACGGTCAAAATTGTGTCTCCTGATGCTCGGTCCATTGCTCCATCCAATAGGCTTACAATTATGAGTAGCTACAAAGTATTTATAAGCAAAACCATAATGCATAATTTTATACTGCTTTTGAACTAAAACATTCATCAATACTAGAGAGAAATAGGCTCATTTTGTAGTTCAATTAAGCATGGGGCCAAATACTGATAGTATCCTTCTGGTCTACTTTAAAATTATTTAGGAAAATTAGCCAGTCTCCATACCATAAGGGAAACATATTGTCTTAATATGCCAAAGAGAGAATATTCTGTATACGGTGGCAGGAAATTCTATTTTTTTCTACCACCCCTACCTTGCCTGCTTCTCATTAAACAGCTTGTGTATATGAACAAAGCCATTTTGATGTCTGATAATGAAGAAAACAGAAATGTACAACATGGTTTATATGATTTGTCAACCACTACATGAAAACATGTTTCTGCTTTTAAATAAAATTAAACAATTTGCACATGATGAAGTTTTCTTCACTTTCCTATGGAAATACTGCAAAGACATTCTTTAGGTAAGCCTTGTAATTCCTCTTCCTATCTTGTATTTACAGTACCTTCTTCTTTTTTTTTTTTTTTACTCTCTATTTAGTCAAGAATCTCTTTACAAATATTCATAGCAGCTGCTGGCACCATTTCTCCCATGTGAATGTTCATGATTTCTTTACATCTAGTGAGAAGTTTTGAGGAAACAGTTCAGTCAACAGAACATTCCATTATACTAGGAATTGAGAGAGAATAACTCAAGAAGGGCATACATTTCTTGATAGCTGAAAAAATCTATTTCATTAATATGAAATGCTAAGGGTGCAAATTAGCCTACTCCTGTAATTTGATCCTCTGCCCATTAATGTAAGCTCTAGAGAGAGCAATTTTTTCCATATTAAAAATATGAAAAAGAGCCATTGAAGCTTAAATTGCAAAGCAAAACAAACAAACAAAAAGTATTAGGTGGTTTTCCTGTTTAATTTTGCTGATAAAACAATTCTTGAACATTATCCCCATGATGGTTTGTAGTGTTATTAGGAAATATAATTAGCTATTTAGGGCTGTATGTGCAAAGAAATGGTTTACTTAATAAAGAAAAGTAAATAATTGACAATGTGCATTTTCAATTTGTGGCAAGAAACCTGTGGATTTTATATTTAAAAAGAAAATTTATCTTTGCTGTTACTAACAAAAATTATAATGTGACACTAGAAGGAAATGTCATAGTAAAAGTGAACTTTTTTATTCTTTTGCAAAAAATAAGTTTATGTGTTTTCCTTATATAAATATTCAAAAACTTAAATACAAAAAACAATATGAGAGC
>CM061262.1:61767469-62189969 GCA_030848825.1 Tadarida brasiliensis
TTGGTTCTAGATTAATGGACAGTTCTGCTTGCTAAGAAAATATTTATAAAGATACAAAGATTTTCATGCATTGATACATCATCTTTTTTGATAGACATATCTAACATGTGTAATTTTTTATTTAAAGGAAGAAAAATTTGAAAAGGACTAATTATATCCTACATTACCACTTGATGACACAGTATCAACAGTCTATTTTTAATGACAAGCAATTTGTTGAAATATTTCCACTTGGAAGTGTCAGTTTAAAATTAGATCAAATCACTACTGTGAGAGGATTACTTTTGCAGGATTAAAAAGGAGTAGTACTAGGATTTTTGCAAAAGGTATGAAACAAATTATATGAATTTTGAAAAACAACATTATGTGTAATTCAGGAGCCATGAGCTGTTCTATGTGTCCCTAGAAAACCCATGACTAGGAAAGACCATAAAAAACTGTCTAAGTGATCAATTTTAAATGACTAGTCTCTCTTCCCTCATCACTGAAGATTATGTGAAAGACTCCAAATAACTTGTTTATTCTTGGCTGAATTTGAATCAGGACACATGTGGTCTAATCCCAGTTCTGCCACTAATTAATTGTATGACTTTGGGTACATTGTTTAATCTCTCTGAGCCATCATTAACTCATAGGTAAAACAAAATTGTTGGAGTAGATAACATTCCAAATGCTTTTTATTTTATACTCTAACATGATACTGCTATTTTTCTCTTTGAGAACTCATATGTAAACCTAATGAGTATAGCTGTTAGCTTAAAGTAAAACCCGTAGTGCCTAAAAGTAAGGACAGCCATAACAAAATATCATAGATTGGTAGCTTAATAAATAGACATTGATAGCCCAGCCTCTGTGGCTCAGTGGTTGAGCATCAACCCATGCACCAAGAGGTCACTGGTTTGATTCCCGGTCAGGGCACATGCCCAGGTTGTAGGCCAGATTCCCAGCGGAGAGCATGCAGGAGGCGGCCAATGGATGCTCTCTCTCATTGATGTTTCTATCTCTCTCTCCCTCTCCCTTCCTCTCTCTAAAATCAATAAAGATAAAAAATAGACATTAATTTCCCCCGGTTTTGGAGGCTGGACAGCCAAGATCCAGTTGGCAGGAGGGTTAGTTTCTCCTGAGGCCTCTCCCTCTGGCTTGCCAGTGGCCACTTCACTATGCCCCTCACACGGCCTCTGTACATACATTCCTTGAGTCTCTTTCTCTTCTTGAAAGAACATCAGTCATACTGGATTCCAGCTCCAGCCTTATGACCTCATTTACTTAGCTCTGTAGAGGCCCTATACCCAGAAACAGCAGTTAGGGCTTCAATATATAAATTTGGGGGAACACATTTCAGTCTATAAAAATAATAATAGTGAAAAACATAAGTACTAAATGAAAAAAAGTTTTAAGATTGTGTAAAATAAATCTGCTACACCAAAAATATGTTTTATTCATTTAAAGTTGTATGTGCCTACATAAATACACCTCTGTGTACATGTTTTCATTTATTATTAAGATCAAACTAGAATTCACCTTACTAATTGTTCATCCTGAGATTCTTGAGTATTGTGTTCTTAAAGGACTCAGTATATGATCATTAATTTTATAGGTCCGTACTTTGAAATATCAAAATGGAAGCAAAAGATCCATAATAGGTCACTCGGTCCTAAGATTCGCCTTTTACTTGCATGCCCGATTACGGTTCTGAGGGAAGTTTCTCTCTGTAGTGTCTGCAGTGACAACGTTCTAGGGGTGAACCTTTCACTCTGCAGGAATGGCGTCTGTGTGAGCCACTTCTGGACTTGTATCTCCCTAGAGCAGCGGTTCTCAACCTGTGGGTCGAGACCCCTTTGGGGGTTGAACGACCCTTCACAGGGGTCATCTAAGACCATCGGAAAACACATATTTCTGATGGTGATTCATAACAGTAGCAAAATTGCAGTTATAAAGTAGCAACAAAAATAATTTTATGGTTGGGGGTCACCACAACATGAGGAACTGTATTAAAGGGTCACGGCATCAGGAAGGTTGAGCACCACTGCCCTAGAGGATCTGAGCAGGGTATCTTTGTTCTACTTTCGCCATCATCTCTGAGTGTGGGTTCCCCTTGAGCTTGAATGCCCTTCTTAGTTGTACTGCTTTGTGAGAAGCAGTCATTGCTGACTATGCGTCGGCTGGAGCACTTTCCACTGTTCCACTGGCCTGTGGCTTCGGTCATGAGTGGGCATGGGGTGTCCTCATGTGCTTCACAACAGCGAGTCACCAACAGTTGTAAACTCTCTTTTAGTTCAAAGAAGCCTGAAAGAAAGCCTCAGCAGTGTTCTCAAGCCGCTTGAGGAAAAACTCTAGTTTACACACACTTCTGAGAGACCTGCTCGGGGGATACAGGGAAATTTTATTGTCTGCTGGACAGTGTTATATGTCTGGCTGGTTTACAGTGACACTTGTGTTAAAAGTCAAGTTGAATGCAGCTTCTCTGCTTTTAAGAATAGCATAATAGCCCGGCTGGTGTGGCTCAGTGGTTGAGCATCGACCCATGCACCAAGAAGTCATTGGTTCAATTCCTGGTCAGGGCATATGCCCAGGTTGTGGGCCCGATCCCCAGTGGGGGGCATGCAGGAGGTGGCCAATCAATGTTCCTTCTCATCGATGTTTCTATCTCTCTCTCCTTCTCCTTTCCTCTCTCTCTAAAATCAATAAAGAAAAAAAATTTTTTTAAAAAGAATAGCATAATATCATGGTTTCCAAATATATACAACGACCAAAGGAACTCATCTTTCTGGTCAAGATGAGGGTCACAGAGGAGTGGCCAGTGAGCAAAGCATTATTCGTAGTACAAGAGGAGACAGAAATGATAGCTGCTCTTGAAGTTCAGGCAAAAATCGCAAATCCTGTTTATATTAAGCTCTCTCTCTGGGAATTCTCTTCATTCTGGCAACCAAGGTTGGCTAATGAGTAATTATATTTCCAATTTCAAACCATTATTATCATTTACTCATTAACTATGACCCATATTATGCAAATTGCCCTTGAAACACATCCAATGAGAGATTTTAAAAACTTGTAACATTGTCCACAGCTGTCATTTAATGTGCTGATTTGCAGATTTGTATCTGAGTTGTGCCTGGTCAGTCAGTCCAGCACTAAATCCCTGTGGGTCACAAGGCCGTGGCTAGGATCACAGAGTCTCAATTTAGGTTCCGTACCGGATCACTTGAGTTTAATACTGGACAACCTGGTTTGATGATTTGTGACCATGAGAGCTTGATCAGATGACTCAACCTCTTAGACTCAGTTTCCTCATCAGTAAAATGGAGTTAGTAATACCTCCTACTAGGTAAGTTTGCTATTGTGAGGCTCTAATAAAAGGTATCCTCAAAGCTCTTAGCAGAGTTCCTGGTGCTGAGTGAGGATACAAAGAAAATATTAGCTATAATTGTTTTGTTCTTTAATGGGCTGTTACTGTGTTCCACTCAAGAAAGCTGGATATATATTCAAGAAACAACTAAAAAGTAAGCATAAAATAATAGGGCCAATATCATGTAGAGGTGTAATTTGTATGATGAAAACTATATATGAAAATAATATCAACAACTAGAAACAGGCTGTCTTAAAACAAAGGCTTTTTAGATTATGTCTATATAAACTCAAGTTCCCGAACTGACATTGCTTTCATGTTAAAATAATAAATCACCAGTTGATTTTAGAAAAATAGTGCACTTGCTATCTTAATAATAAATTTAAATTCATTATCATACATTATGTTTCATTTTTTTTGTTCAAAATCACTGAAACAAAGTAATATTGAACAGTAACATTAATGTTGAGAATTACTTTGAGTAGCTTAAATGAATTAAGGACATGTTTATGCTCATGCAGGTTGTGACAAGGAATTCAAAATCAAGATAAAAATTCCAATTAGTAGAACGGTGCCCAGTAAAGAGAAACGTAGCTGTGTCATGATTCTGAACACGAACCCTTTACATTTATTGGAGGCTTCAGAGTTGCGGCAGACACTGTTGCTCACCAGCGCCCACTCTTCCCCCTGTTCTCTTGCTGCAAAGTTTCCCACTACAGACACTGAGAAGGCCAGCCATTCATTTCAGCGGCCTCTCGCAGCTGGGGCACAGGGATGTGATCTCAGAACTCTGCCTCTGGAAAGGACTTCTTCCTTGATCAAAAGAGCAATGTTTAGGAGAAAATGCATCTTCCGTCTTGCCTTCAGATTCTATTCCCTGGAGAAGGGTAAACTGGAGACAGGGTAGCTATTTTAGGATCACAGGGTCAAGTTAAGGGACTTCTCAAAGAAGCCAAACTGGAAACTTCTGAATTAACCAACTGTGAATATATTTACCTTCAGAATTTGTAGGTGAGATAATGAACCCACATTGTTTAAACATCTTTAGTTAGGTATTCTGATAGTTGCAATTAATGTAAGAGTATTTAAGGAATAGTTAAACTGATAATTACTTTCATAACCATATAAAATTGTTATAAAAGCATTAAGTTTAAGTTTAATTAAAATGATCAACATCATATCGATTATTGAGAAATCCTTCCCTTGCCTTAAATCAATTCTACAAACTAGTAGTAGGTAGAAATTGATTGAACAGAAAAGTTTACAATACAGCAAATTTAATGTTACCAGTTCATTAAATTGGGGAGGGGAGAGGAGAATGAGAGAGAGAGAGAGAGAGAAACAGAGAGAGAGAATCTAGAAAGATACTTACCAAAATCTTAATGCTGGTCACCCTGGATATCAATTAAAATTAATTTAATACTTTTTGAAGGAAAAAAAGATTGCAAACTCACCCCCACATTTCTGCATTATTTAATTCTTTATTAATATCTAAATAAAATTAAATATTTTCATTTTGGAAAGAAGTCACATTAAAGCAAAGAATATTTTCATCTTAGCAAACTGTGGTGAGGTTGGGAGAAAGCAAAGGAAAGGTTTTCCTTATATATTTATTGTGGAAGTGTAATTTGTGCTAATTTTCTGGTGAGTACTTTAATAATGTGCATTAACCTGAAAAATATACCTCTTTTTTTGTAAAAACAAAAAAAACAACAACAACAAAAATGCTACGTTTTGATCTTCAATGGCTCTGCTGCTCTCGGTTCAGAGTGGCAAAAATGGAGACATCACCTGTTTACTATTAGTTCAACAGAATTCAACACCACTCATACAATAGAATGCTCTCAGCTATAGGTATATGATACGAGCACCGATTTTCCACCTTTTTTATCTCATGCCACACATAAACTAATTACTAAAAGTTAAAGGAAAAGAAGTCAGTGCCCCTGACTAAAGAGTTTCCATTTATCTCCCCTTTGCCCTGGTCCACCTACTGCCACCCTCCTTTTCCTCTGGCTAGCACCATACTGTTGTCTACATCTATGTTTTATCGATATAGATTGCCCTTCACCTTCCTTCATCCAGTCCCCCAATCCCCCTCCTCTCTGACAGCTGTCAGTCTGTCTGGAAAGAGACTTTGCTTTGGCTATAGGTACACCATGCAGTGTGCAGGTGTTTTGTTGAGTTGCACACTTGAAACCTGTGTGGTTTTGTGAACCAATGTCACCCCAATAAATTAAATAAATAAAAAATTCTTGTGGCACACCAGTGGACCTTTTATGGCACACCAGCTGAAAATTGCTGATAGAGAGAGATGTTCATGGCATATTTGAACTTCTAAAATGTATGCTCAGCCCATGTGGCTCAGTGGTTGAGTGTCGACCCATGCACCAAGAGGTCATTGGTTTGATTCCCAGTCAGAGCACATGCCCAGGTTGTGGGCCAAATCCCCAGTAGGGGGCATGCAGGAGGTGGCCAATCGATGTTCTCGCTCATCAGTGTTTCTATCTCTCTCTTCCTCTCTAAAAATCAATAAAGAAAAAAAAAATTTTAATGTATGTATGTTGTTTTTACAGCTTCTCTGTAAATGTATGTGCACGTGTGTGTGTACAGATATGTTGAGGCAAAGAAAAACATTCTGAAGGAATAATCACCAAATAATTAGTGGTGGTTTTAATTAGAGTACAATATTTAATTAAAGTAAGTATTTAATAAATAGTATGGAAAGGCAGAGAACTTTCACCTTTAACTTTTACATGCTTTTATTATTTGATTTTTTTGAATTTGAGTTTATATTAATTGTGTAAGTTTAAAGTTTTTGAAAAATAAAGCAAGTTCTTGTTTATGTGCCTTTAAGTTGTCTATTAAATCAAAGGGCTGCCTGATATACGGGCATGCCTGCGCCTGAAATGACATTGAGTGGTGATATGAGAAATTATTTAGTGTGGTCATGGTAGTTACAGACGACACTCTATGCAGGTGTGGGCCCTAGCAAAAGGCCAGGCTACCCAGGACTACTTGGTGAGTCATTGAAAAACATGATGGGCAGGGTTGTTTGGTTTTTCTCCATGTAACGACTTTATAGTTATCTAGCTTCCAAACAAGATGGATCTTTATTAAACGGAATTTTAGTTTGCAATTTTAATGACTGAAATAAACAGAGAAATAAACTGTGTCCTTCCTTCTCTATTTCATTTTCTATAGACTCTCAATTTAATCCACCAGTTGAGGGAGTTTCAGTACTTAACACCTCACCGTCTAAGCAAGTAACTAAGTCCTGTATTGTAGTGATCTTTTCCCAGTCTTCTCTCATCTTTATTCTTGACCTTAAATTTCTCCCAAATAATGTCAATTCAAGGTAATTCCATGAAAACATAAAGAAAATAGATGTTTGACAATCAATTTCTGTTGTTGTTTTTTTAACTATGGATAATATTTTTCACTTTTTATTCTTCAGATTTGAATGCTAATATTTATTGTGAGACTACCTTCTAGGCCATGCGTTTTTTGTTTGTTTGTTTTTGTGTGTCATTGTTGTTTTGTTTTGTTTTTTGTCTCTGCAACTCATTCTTTTTTCCTCACTTTTTGCATGAATTGCATTTGCATGGACACTGACTGCTTTCCTTTCGGGTATACAGCCGGTTGCACTGGCCAAACATTTCTGAGAGTGTCTCTCTTCTTATTTAAAAGTAAACTCCCTGGGAGAATGTTGCTATTCTCTATTTTCTCCACCAGATCTTTAGTGAAGAGCAGGTCAGTGAAGTGAATGAATAAGTAAATGAAGATATGACAATCTAGCCCAACTAACATCGGACACCAAGAGGTCTAGTGGTGCTTTGCAGAGGTCAGAACACATGGATAAGTATTTCTTCTGTCTCCATACCTTGACTCATTGCTTTAAAACTTGTTTTCAGCTTTTGCAAGGAAGGCTATATGTTTGACAAGGAGTCCATATTGGAGTACAGATGTGGGTTTCTTCATTCCTATTTCCTAAAAGGACTCAGTGCCCACCCCAGGCTTCAGGGAGCTGCTTCCAGTCAGCGTCTTCAGGCCTGTAACGTGCGATGTTTAAAATCAGTTCAAACTGTTGAAGGAAGGCATTGACTATTTCTGTGTCAGTTGCCAATATTGACTTCACAGATAATAAACTTGCAGTCCTTTCTCTCTCATTTAGAATTTATCCATTTTATTTAGTTCTACATTTTGAATTTGGCAAAATGTTATAAAAGGATATTTTTCTAGTTTCCGTGAAACTCATATTCATTTTAAACTTGAATTTACAGCAAACTATTGTAAAAACTTGCCTAAGAATAGTCTTACATTTTTTTCCTTCCTAAACACTAGAATAAAGACCTAGAAATGTGTCAATTTCTCCATCAAACATTTATCAAGTTCTGTAAAGGATCTGAGGAAGGTGTTGAGAGGAATAATTAGAGAATCTAATTCAGATTGTGTGACATGAGAGAAAAAGTTAATTATAATAATATTCTCATCCACAAAATAAGCAACTAGACAATTCTCTCTTTAGGTAAATCCGTGAAACTAGGGAGAAATCGAAGCACACACAACTGATTTCCTTTTCTGTCAAAATTATTGAAAACCCACGTGAACTAACTGGCCCTGCCTCACGGTCCAGCCGCCGCGCAAGGTCGCGTTTTCTTCTCCACCTGCGAGGGCTAACGGAGGCACCTGCACCTGCAGCAACGCTTGGAACAGACACCGGGAGGAGATTTATTTTAAATCTTGTGCGAAAGCTCGGTGCTCATTAAAATGGAGGATTAATAATACTCCCCACAAGAGCCAGGTAGACTGCAGGCAGATGAGCGGGTCTCTGAGCACAGTGTGTGAATCCTTCCTCATCTTGACCGGCCTCCTCCCCGTCACTCCAGTCTTGGCCTGTTTGAGGAGAGACTCCAAATTATGCCGAATTGCTCAGAGAATTTTGCAACCCAGTTACATATCCAAGGGGAGTAGAAGGGTGCCACGAAACTCCAATTTCTCACCTGATATTAAAAAGAATGCAAGAAATTGTAATAACTCCATTCTGACCCTCGGTTACTGCACGTGCACACCCTGGCAGTTTCTTTTCTGTCAACATAAGGGCCTTGAGACACCCAAAGAAAACTGTAAAGATAAGGGGTTGAGGATGGCCTTGGGAAACTCAGAGAAACCATGAGAAAAAAGAGATTAATAGTTACCCTGCTCCTCTCCCCCCCTTCTCTGTATCAGCCCCCCTTAACGGTGCCAAAAGCGGAGCCAAGAGAATGTAGTTTTTTTTCTGTAGTTTGTGCCTTTAAAAGCGGACAACAAAGAAGGCTCAGGGCTGAGGATTTGGGGAAGCTGTACCTCCCCAGCCCGCCGGTGTAACAGCCCACGGGTGTAATAAAGTGCTCCTTTACAATTCGGCCTTGCGTCTCTGGTTATCTCACTGACACGTTACAACAGAAATATTAATACCGTGGTCCCTATGATGACAGAGGGAAAGACCTCACTTTTCATTGAGCTGCATAAGACATATTCAGCTTATATCTACAGTAGAAACTATTGACTCCCTTTATTCTTAATAACGGGCTATAAAAATTTCATGAAATGAATAGTATTAGTTCACAAAATGGACAGTTTAATTGTAGGAGAGATTCTAAGTGAACATTTAGATATAACTTTAGCAAGAGAGATAAGTGTTATCTATTAAAAAAAAAATTCTTAGCACAGAAAAGTCTTCAACTCTAGATTTCTGTTTCAAGGTCTTCCTGACAAAATGTTATTTGTTTTCAGTAATATGTATGTAATGTACAAATGCTTTCCTACCTCCTTATTTATTTGTTTCTTGCTGAAAAGCCTGCAATATCATAAGGACTGAGGACTGAGAGCTGCATTTTAGAAATCTACATCCATCTGTATTATAAACACTGTTGACACCACACAGGCGGCTGCTTTACCAGTAGAAGTATGTTAATGATCTTATCAGTTAAAAACTATGAGTTAGTAAATCAGTTGTGCATGTAGTCATACACAAAGGTTTGAAGGAGTAAATGCTATGAAGTTAAAACTGTGGAATTAGAAAATGAAGAGATTCAGTCCAGCCAATGTGGCTCAGTGGTTGAGCATCGACCCATGTACCAAGAGGTCGCCAGTTCGATTCCCGGTCAGGACACATGCCCAGGTTGTGGGCCCAATCCCCAGTGCGGGGCATGCAGGAGGCAGCCCACCAATGTTCTCTCTCATCAATGTTTTTATCCCTCCCTCTCACTTCCTCTCTCTCTAAAATCAATGAAAGAAAAAAAAAATTTTTTTTAAAGAAAATGAAGAGATTAAATGGTTTTTGTTACTAGAAATATTTTAAGCATATTAGAGATGGCATCTTTAAATCTTTTCTTTTCTTTAAGTTTTAAAATCAATAGAAAGGAAATAGTCTAAACGGAGTTTGATCCATCAAGTATTTTAACTGTGAATTCTGCACCATAAAATTTAAGTTGATATCTGAAACATTCAAATTCCCTCTATATTTCAATCCACCATCCCCCTTTTTTGCCTCTGACAGCAAATAATAAGAGGGTGTGGTTCTGTACAGAATTAAGCTAGATCCATGGAGGCAAGTTGTGGCAGTGGTAACCCTGAGTGACAGCTGAAGTCATTCTCTGTGGCAGTCTGCCCTCCCCTCCATATGCGATCCCTGCCTTTCCACCGCACTTGCTCTTCCCCACCCCCCACTCTGTTCTTGCACCGCCCTGTCTCCCCGTATGCCGCTCTCTTGCCTTCATCCTAGACCTGATGGTGAGCCTCAGAAAATATTGCTCAGCCCTTTCTCTAGTTCTAAAACATAGGAGTATAAAAGTATTGTTGACTACTTTTATGCTCATTGACTTCTTTCTTTTTTCTGCCATACCTGACATCCCCACAGAAGTGTCACATCAAAACCACCACATTGTGTCCAATATTATCTTCCGCCTTAATTTGAAAATAATAAATGAATCCTGAAATAATAAAAAAGATTTATTTATTTATTTTTTAGTCAAATCAGCTCTATGGAGGAGAGATAGTTGTACTCTTTGAAAAATGTTCTCATCTTTCTCAGATATTGAATCTGTTAGATGAGGAGTAATAGAAAATAATTTCCAAGTTTCAGGAAACAAATAATTTGCTTGGAAAAGGAACATTTACTTACATTTTATGGAGAAAGGTATTTGATAATACAGATGTAAACACAAAACAATGAGGTTTTTCCCAAAGGAAAGAATGCATAACTAATGGAAAGTCATTAAAACAGCACCTTTAGGTCTGGCCAGTGTGACTCAGTGGTTGAGCATCGACCTATGCACCAAGAGGTCACCAGTTCGATTTTCGGTCGGAACACATGCCCAGGTTGTGGGCCCAATCCCCAGTGAGGGGCATGCAGGAGGCGGCAGATCAATGTTTCTATCTCTCTCTCCCTCTCTAAAATCAATAAAGGACAAAAAAAAATTTTTTTAATAAATAAATAAAACAAGACCTTCGAGTAACACCAGGATCTTCAGGTTGCAAGACAAAATGCTAGGCTAGATAGGAGGTCTGACATCAGTCTGCTGTATGATCTTGAGCAAGTTTCATTCTCTCTAAGGGCCTCAGTTTCCTTCTCTCTCAAATGAGGTAATGGGTTCAATGATTTCCCCCTTCCTGAACACCAGGCTGTGAATACTGAAACAAGGATGTGGTTGGCAACATTTCCCAATTCAAGTTTCCAGGGAGGGTGGTTGTCCACACAGACTGAGGTCACAATGTTTCAATTTCATTGCATTCTTGAATTTTAATACAAAGTTAAAGAAAAATAATACCAGTGTTCAGCTCCATTCTGACAAAAAAGTAAAGGGTGATGTTGATCCCTCCCTGCACCTGGTTAGCTGTGGTTTGGTGAATTTTACACGGTGCCATATTGGAATCCCTACCTGCCCTAACAGAAGTCAATCAGGAAATATTTTAATGGCGCCCTTCTTTTTTATTGCCAGTCTTAATCACTTTTTTATTTGAACAAAATCTCTGATGTTATTAGTATCATCTGTGTCTCCCAGTACATGGTAATATAACTCAAGTCAACACATAATTAGGTAATCAAAATATGCTATAAATGTTATGTTTATATGGGATTGGCAAGCGTTTTCTTTCCAAGATACGGGCATAGTGTTAAATGCTTTATCAACAGCTCATACACATTGGGCAAAACTCTGCAATGTAGACATCATTATCCCTATGTTAACATCAAGTTCAGGTGTATAGGCAAAGTTAAGACACAGGGCTCTCTGACTTCTAAGTCTGCAATATTTTCCCTACAACAAAATTCTGGGTAATATAAATTATAAATATTAATTTGACTTTCACATTTCTAGTGTTAATAATATGATTAGTGAGAAAGTTACATTTTTAGTTGAACCCAGAGCTGACACTTTGTAAGTTTATTTCTTGGCAATAAATTTTGACTAAGGGTCAAAATAGAACTAGAATTTCTCTTTTCTACCTATTTTTTAAAAAATAACTAAAGATATAAATATACATTTATCAAGGCAATTTTCTGTGAATGGGCATTTGTTTTAGACCCAGAGCCATTCAGATAGCTCACCCAAAAGGTAATCAATTTGGCAATACTTTTCATTTCAGATCCCATATTCATTAATGTGCTAAGTCCTCTCAACTGATTGAAATATTACCTCTGTAGAAATAGCAGTGATTACATCCTTCCTGTATGTTTACAGTATATAAAGAGTGCCTGGTTTTCCAACTGAAATTGTAAGGCCCATTTAGTCTGAGCTGCTGAATAGTAATAATTTATAAATCATTTTATTTCAGTTTTATGCCATAGTCTGTAATCACCTTGTCTCTCTTATAGAAACCTTTGTGTTTGCAATAGGAAATATTTAATGAAAGGTATTTAAGGACCTACATTTCTGAATACTATGTGGAAGGCACGAAATGGCTTTCCTCCGTGGGCTGTCTTGTATTGCAGAACAGTTTGATTCTATCAGACAGAGACTGGGAATGCACATGAACTTCTCATTTTAGTAGCATCATGAGGACTCATTGTGACATTTTCAATGAGGTTAAAGGCAAAAAAAAAAAAAAATCCCTATTGTTGCAGTTTTCAATGACTGGAAAAGCAGCGAGACTGGGTCCCACACCTTTCTAGTACATGACCTGTCTCTAATCTCTTTTTATACCCATATGTTATTCAACATGTAGGGCAAGTTTTGTGTGTATTGTAAGCTGAAATACAGATCATATTAATATTTTAAAGGGATTAAAGAGTAGCTGGATTCAGAGAAGAGAATTAGGTATTGTATGCCTGTGTAGCCCAGGAATCTGTCCTCAACCCATCTTGCAAACCGGAGTTCACGGTCCCACTCCACCACCCAGGACCCTGTGTTAAACGCAATGTCCTTGAAGGCTCTCATTTTGCCAATGTGTGCTCTCTACTTTCTGTTTTGCTCCGAATCTACCAATCTTGTATCTTTAAAAATTAAGGTGTTTTTTTTTTCCTTCCTACACAAACTCTTGATTGAACACAGTGTCGCAACTCTTATTGATTTTTGGCTTTTTTGTTGTTGTTCTTAGTTGATTTTAATGATGTACTATTGGTTGTGACAACACAATGAAGCACATTTTCTTATCCAGCACAACACAACTGATGCACCCAGATTAGTATCCTTCTTCACAATCATCCCTATTAGGGTGTACAATAACTCCTGCCACGGAGCCCACATGTCCCTGTCCTTAAGTGGAAAGACATTTACTCTTCTTAAATACCTTTCTGAGCTGGCTTATCAGCCCGAAATTAAAAACAAATATAAACATGCAATGACCACACACAATGTACCCAGCAGAAGCTTTCTTCTTTTCTCACCTTTTCACATTTTCCTCTGCATACATAATCCTGTCATTTCTTCCCTCTCTTGTGGCGATAACACAGCAATACTTCCTCGGAATCATATTTTGGATGTCAATGGAAGAAGGCTAAAATCACCGAGCTGAGGTACGATTTTCCTGTTACTACAGGAAGAGAAATTCCCTTCCTTTAAAGCCCTGAAACACTTGATGACTAACTGTTTTTAGCAAAACCTTTACAATATCAATTCTTTTCCATAGAAGAGGTGTTTTTACTATACTCTTTATATCGTAATGGTTTTTTATGGTCAGACAATGTGCATGAAATCCTAAGAGAATCCTTCTTGGTTGGTGTTTAATTCAGCGTCTTTAGAACTGTGTAATTAGACTCCTTGTACAAGACACCTAGGTTGCTGAATAAGTTAGCAAAGCCTGAGAAGTAGGTAGTTACTTTATTGCTCTAACCTTTGGTGTGAGTTCCTTTGGTTGGATGGAGTGGAAGAGTAAACCAGCCAGGTAAACCTCATGATAACTGGTCTGTCTCATAAGAGGAGATGGTCACTCCCTTCTCTGAGGCAGAGAGCACTCGGCGACATCACCTGCTGGGGTTTGGTAAGGAAAGAGCTGCCCTCCCCTTACTCCCTGGGTTCATCTGGAGCTGAGCATGTATCTCCTTCCCCGTTATCACTGCGTCCTGATTCCTTCCTGGTTGGGTATAACTTTCAGTTGGGGGATCTTCATGCCATTCCATTTCTTACACCTTTTGGGGACAGGAGTTGTAAAAGGCAACATAAAATTAGTTTATGTGTGTGCTTTGGCACAACCAAAAGTTAAAATCTGCACACAGTGATCACTTTGAAAGGTATATAAATGTCTAATCACTATGTTGTACACCTGAAACTAATATAATATTGTGTGTCAACTATAATTTAAAAATAAATTTTTAAAAATTTGAAAAAAGAGGAGAGGTTGAAAATGGCGGTGGAGTGAATGGAAGCTACACAGATGATCTCCCAGGACCAAATGGGAATTACAACTAAAATAAAGACAAATCGTCGGGAAAAAGCAACAGAAAAGCAGTGGGAGAGGACCATACAATCAGGGACACTGAATGAGCCTGGTAGGATCTGCGGAGGCAGGTGAGGGTGGCGGGCTGGGAGCCCACGAACAGCAGAGGCCTTGGCTGGGAGCAGCGGCCTTGGCTGGGAGCAGCGGCGGCGCCTGCCCTCCGGGTTCGGAGCCCCAGCTGCCCCACAGCGCAGAGGGCCGGGACAGAGCGCTAAATAGCCACAGCCACTCACCTGGGGCTCCAGCAGAGGGAGGGCGGACTGGACTGGAACTCTGTGGGGACACCTGGGATTTGAAGGGCACTCAGAGTTTGTGCTGAGCTGTGGACACAAAGGACGATGGTGGCCAGCCCCTCCTTCCCGGTTACACAGAACGGCAGCCAAGTTTGCTCCTTCCCAGAGCTGTGGAAGCCCCTCCAAGAGATTCCCAGGTGAGGAAAAGAGGCAAAGAAGTGCAAATTGAAGCTCATTAACAACCAGCATTGGCCCCACCTTCGGGAAATCCTCTTACACTGTAAACATCTGAGGGAGTTTCTCATTCAACTGACATCCTAA
Source organism: Tadarida brasiliensis (assembly GCA_030848825.1). Lineage (NCBI taxonomy): Eukaryota > Metazoa > Chordata > Mammalia > Chiroptera > Molossidae > Tadarida > Tadarida brasiliensis. The sequence continues at coordinate 61,782,287 of CM061262.1, forward strand.
GGCTTTTCAAGTAACTGAGGCTAATAGCCTCCAGACAAAAAGCTAGAACATAACTAAACCTTTCCTGAGCTTGCAAATCTACCCAGGAAAGTGAGACTTGACAGTGGTGTTGAAGGAGGGCCCTCCACGCTCATCCAAACCCAGTAGAGGGAGCCACAAATAGCAGAACACCAACACCCACAGGGAAAATTTGGCAGGCTCCAAAACCCACTGAGATAGCAAACATGGTGAAAGAAAGAAACAGATCCCAAATGAAAGAACAAGAGAACTCTACCGAAGATGAGATAAATGAAATGCAGTTAAGCAAATTATCAGAGGTAGAGTTCCAAGCCATGATATTGAGGAAACTAAACAGCATGAGTAAGGATATCAACACCATGAAAACCAACCAAGTGGAAATAAAGAATGACATAGCAGAAATAAAGAACACATTGGAAGGACTGACCAGCAGAGTAGAGGAAGCGGAGGACCGGATCAGTGAATTAGAAGACAGAGTAGAAAAAATCAATCAATCAGAAAACCAAAAGGTAAAAAGAATGAAAAAACAGGAAGATAGCTTAAGAGAACTGTGGGACAACTGGAAATGTAATAACATTCGCATCATCAGAGTCCCTGAAGAAGAAAATGAGCAAGGGTTAGAGAATATATTTGAAGAAATAGTGACAGAAAACTTTCCTAACCTGGTGAAGGAAGAAAGCATTCAAGTTCAAGAAGCACAGAGAGCCCCAAGTAAGAAGAACCCAAACAGGCCTACACCAAGACACATAATAATTAAAATGCCAAAAATTAAAGACAAAGAGAGAATCCTAAAGGCAGCAAAAGATAAGAAACAGGTTACCTACAAAGGAAACCCCATTAGGCTATCATCTGACTTCTCAACAGAAACACTACAGGCCAGAAGGGAATGGCATGAAGTAATCAAGGTCATGAAAAACAAGGATATGAATCCAAGACTACTCTATCCAGCAAAGCTATCATTCAAAATAGAAGGTCAAATAAAGAGCTTCCCAGACAAAAAAAGTCTAAGGGAATATATTAGCACCAAACCAGCACTGCAAGACATGTTAAAAGGACTACTGTAATTAACAGAAGAAATAGAAAGAAAATTAGAACCACACTGTACAAAAATGGCAATAAATAAGTACATATCAATAATCACCTTAAATGTAAATGGACTGAATGCTCCGATAAAAAGACACAGAGTAGCTGACTGGATAAGAAAGCATGATTCACATATATGTTGTTTACAAGAGACCCACCTCAGAACAAAAGACTCACATAGGTTGAAAGTAAAGGGATGGAAAAAAATCTTCCAAGCAAACGGAAAGGAAAAAAAAGCTGGGGTAGCAATACTCATATCTGATCAAACAGATTTCAAATTGAAGACCATAACTAGAGACAAAGAAGGCCACTACATAATATTGAAAGGGTCTATCCAACAGGAAGATATAACCTTGGTAAACATATATGCACCCAATATAGGAGCACCAAAATATATTAAAAATCTTCTGGAGGGCTTCAAAGGAGAAATTGACCGCAATACAATCATAGCAGGAGACTTCAACACCCCACTGACATCACTGGATAGATCCTCTAAACAAAAAATTAACAAGGAAACAGAGACTCTAAATGAAGCACTAGATCAAATGGATTTAATAGATATATACAGGGAATTACACCTCAAAACTGCAGAATTCACATTCTTCTCAAGTGCACATGGGACATTCTCAAAGATAGACCATATGTTAGGGCACAAACTAAGTCTCTACAAGTTCAAGAAGATTGAAATCATATCAAGCATCTTCTCAGACCACAATGGCATGAAACTAGAAATCAATTGCAACAAGAACATGCAAAAACATATGAACACATGGAGGCTAAATAGCATGTTACTGAACAATGAATGGGTTACCATGGAGATCAAGGAAGAATTTAAAAAATTCCTGGAAACCAATGAAAATGAACACACAACAAAGCAAAATCTATGGGATACAGCGAAAGCAGTTCTGAGAGGGAAGTTCATAGCACTACAGGCCCACCTTAAGAAAGAAGAAAAATTTCTAATTGACTACCTAACCTCACAACTTAAGGAACTGGAAAGCAAACAAACAAACAAAAAAAACCCTAGAGCAAGTAGAAGGAAGGAAATAGTAAAGATCAGAGCAGAAATGAACGACATGGAGACCAAAAAAACAATTCAAAGGATCAATGAAACAAAGAGCTGGTTTTTTGAAAAGATAAACAAGATTGATGGACCCTTAGCTAGACTCACCAAGAAACAAAGAGAGAGAACCCAAATACACAAAATCAGAAATGAAAGAGGAGAAGTAACAACTGACACCACAGAAATACAAAGGATCATTAGCAAATACTATGAACATTTATATGGCAACAAATTCGACAATCTAAGCGAAATGGACACATTTCTAGAAACACATAGTCTCCCAAAACTGAATCGGTAAGAGATAGAAAACTTGAACAGGTCAATAACAACGAAGGAAATTGAAGATATAATCAAGACCCTCCCAGCAAACAAAAGCCCAGGCCCTGATGGCTTCACGGGCGAGTTTTACGGAACATTCAAAGAAGAACTAACACCCATTCTCCTCAAACTATTCCAAAAAATTCAAGAAGAAGGAAGACTTCCAAACTCGTTTTATGAAGCCAGCATAATTCTAATTCCAAAACCAGAAAAAGACACTACAAGGAAAGAAAACTACAGGCCAATATCCCTGATGAACATAGATGCCAAAATCCTTAACAAAATACTAGCAAATCGGATCCAGCAATACATCAAAAAAATTATTCACCATGACCAAGTGGGATTCATCCCAGGGATGCAAGGCTGGTACAATATTCGCAAATCAATAAAAGTGATACATCACATAAACAAAATGAAAGATAAAAACCATAGGATCATATCAATAGATGCTGAAAAAGCATTTGACAAAATCCAGCACCCATTTCTGATAAAAACACTCAGCAATTTGGGAATAGAGGGATCATATCTCAACATTATAAAGGCCATATGTGAAAGACCTACAGCCAACATCATACTCAATGGACAAAAACTAAAAGCATTTCCCTTAAGAACAGGAACAAGACAGGGATGCCCACTTTCACCACTCTTATTTAACATAGTACTGGAAGTCTTAGCCACAGCAATCAGACATGAAGAAAAAATAAAAGGGATCCAAATTGGAAAGGAGGAAGTGAAACTGTCATTATTCGTAGATGACATGATATTATACATAGAAAACCCTAAAGACTCCATCAAAAATCTACTAGACTTAATAAATGAATTTGGCAAAGTAGCAGGATACAAAATTAACATCAAGAAATCGACTGCATTCTTATACACCAATGATGAACTCACAGAAAGAAAAACTAAAAAAACAATCCCATTTACCATCGCAGCAAAAAAATTAAGATACCTAGGAATAAACTTAACCAAAGAAGTAAAGGACCTATTTGCAGAAAACTACAGGACATTGAAAAAAGAAATAGAGGAAGATATAAAAACGTGGAAGCACATACCTTGTTCATGGATTGGAAGAATTAACATCATTAAAATGTCCATACTACCCAAAGCAATCTATAGATTTAATGCAATCCCCATCAAAATACCAATGACATATTTCACAGAACTAAAACAAATGCTTCAGAAGTTCATATGGAACCAAAAAAGACCCCGAATAGCTACAGCAATCTTGAAAAAGAAGGACAAAGTAGGAGGGATCACAATACCGGATATCAGGTTATACTACAAAGCTACTGTAATGAAAACAGCCTGGTACTGGCACAAGAACAAGCACATAGATCAATGGAATAGAACAGAGAACCCAGAAATTGACCCAAAACATTATGCTCAATTAATATTCGACAAAGGTGGCAAGAGCATACACTGGAGTAAAGACAGCCTCTTTAATAAATGGTGTTGGGAAAATTGGACAGCCACATGCAAAAAAATGAAACTAGATCATCAGCTTACACCATACACAAGAATAAACTCAAAATGGATAAAAGAATTAAATGTGACTCATGAATCCATAAAAATCCTAGAAGAAAGTGTAGGCAACAAAATTTCAGACATCATACGCAGCAAAATTTTCACCGATATATCACCTAAGGCAACAGAAACAAAGGAAAATATGAACACATGGGACTACATCAAACTCAAAAGCTTCTGCATAGCAAAAGAAACAACCATCAAAGTGGAAAGGCAACCCACTGTATGAGAGAGCATAACTGCCTATGATATATCAGATAAGGGACTAATTTCCAAAATATATAGAGTGCTCATACATCTCAACAAAAGGAAGACAAAGAACCCAATTAAAAAATGGGCAGAGGAACTAGACACCTCTCCAAACAGGACATACAAACGGCCAAGAGACATATGAAGAAAGGCTCAACTTCACTAATCATCAGAGAGATGCAAATTAAAACAACAATGAGGTATCACCTCACACCTGTCAGAATAGCCGCCATCAACAAAGTATCAAACAACAAGTGTTGGCGAGGGTGTGGAGAAAAGGGGACTCTAGTACACTGCTGGTGGGAGTGCAGACTGGTGCAGCCACTATGGAAAACACTATGGTGTTACCTCAAAAAATTAAAAATTGAATACCATTTGACCCAGTGATCCCACTCCTAGGAATATACCCTAAGAAGCCTGAAACACCAATCAGAAAGAATACATGTACCCCCATGTTCATAGCAGCGCTATTTACAATAGCTAAGATCTGGTATCAGCCCAAGTGTCCATCAGTAGACGAATGGATAAAAAAGCTGTGGTACATATACACAATGGAGTACTATGCAGCTGTAAGAAAGAAAGATCTCTTATCTTTTGCGACGACATGGGAGGACCTGGAAACTATTATCCTAAGTGAAACCAGCCAAGCAGAGAAAGACAAATATCATATGATCTCACTTATTTCTGGAATATAATGAACATAACAGTGTGAGGAACAAGTTAGTCCCAGAGACGTGGAAGTAGGGTACAGACTGACATTTGCCAGAAGAGGGGGTGGGGGAGGGGAGCGATGAACACAGAACTTGTACGCATGTACTCATAACCAATGGACATGGACAACAAAACTGGGGACAGGGCAGGGAGGGAGGGGGAGGAGGGTGTCAATAGGGGAAAAAAGGAGAAACATCTGTAACAAAAGTAAATTAATAAAAAAATTAATAAAAAAAAAATTTGAAAAAAGAATCCAGCCCTTGGCTGTCACAACAAATACAGCATGTAGAGACCGATATCAAAACATGATATGTTCTTGAAATTAACTATACATATTTGATATCACACACTGATCATAAGCACTGCATATTGTCATGATTTGTTTAGGTTCATGTGGCGTCTAACATGACGGAACTCGAACAGACAAGCAGTGTTGGAAGGAGAGGTACGGTTATCCTGTTACTACCGATCCAGGCAGCTCAGAAAGGTGCTTCAGACTTAGAAAAGGCCACTATTACTAGTGATGCGGATGAGATCAAAAAAGCAGATACCGTACAGAAAGGAAGAGCAGTCTCAGAATAAGGCAATTTATCAAGAAGGAGAGAAAATCACTGAAGACCCTGCACAAAGCCATAGCTCTTGATATGCGGTGTGACTGTCTTCTAAAGACAATGTGGGGTGGGAGGGAGGGGCAGGGTGGAGGAAAAGAAGGCTGAGACTAGGTGTGAGGAATTAGATGTGAATTGTGGCCTTTAATTGGTGCCTTCTCGTGCTCTGAGTCACGGTGAACCTGAAGGGCAGTGTTAATCACCCAAGGAGTCTCATAGTTATTCATTCACATGAGAATGGGATTCCCACCCCCGTGGTGTGAACCGACAGTGAACACCTACTTTCTTACCATTTGTAGCTGCTCTTTAATCATTGAATAATATTTTACTTGTCACAACTTATTGGATGTCTTTTTTCTATCAAGATATTGCTCCCACTCAAAATATATGCCATTTTAGCCCAGCTGATGTGGCTCAGTGGATTGAGCATCATCCCATGGACTGAGAGGTCCTGGTTCAATTCCCAGTCAGGGCACATGCCCGGGTTGCGAGCTCGATTCTCAGTAGTGGGTCTGCAGAGGGCAGTCGATTGACGTTTCTCACTCACAGGGATGTTTCTGTCTCTCTCTCCCTTCCTTTGTCTCTAAAAAATAAATAAAAACACATTTAAAAAATATATGCCATTTTATTACATAACATTAAACACACACACAAATAAAAAATGGGTGAGTCCACTGAATGTAAACATAAGAGGTCATTTTTCCCTGGGATTGTATCTGCAGCATTATTTGCTCAAAGAACGATTGGATACAAAATCTACTAACTAGTTTAATCCATGGGATGGGAGTTGGATAAGGATCTGATGGTTATAAATGGTATTTTCTTTAGTATTTATTTCACCTGTTTTTCATAGGTAATTTTTCTCACCATAGTGAGCAAAATCTGACAAGTTAACAAGTGATTAATCAAGTTTTAATCAGTGAAATAGCCTGGTAGGTCTAATTCCTGGTGAGAAGTCAATAACAAAACCTCAGTATCTCAGTCCACGGAGCTACTATAGTAACCACTGTGGTCAAATCCCTATTTATTATGGTGCTTGAGACAGGAAAATATTGCACTGTCAGGTGTTTTTGTTTTTTTTTTTTAAGAGAGAAAATAGTCATGCAACACAACGTAGGAATACTTATCTTTACTTTGTGTCCAAAGCCATACTATTAAACTCTGTAATGGAAGTGCCACTTCCTTCCCTTTCATCAGCAGTCCAGAATGTCATGCAATGAGGATTTAATTGGACTAAAGTGACTATTTGACATGTAGAACTGAGCTATGTCATCAAGACTCCACAGGTAGTGAACACTTGGTGACTGGTGGGTGGAAGAAAATGTACATTCTAATAAGGGGTCAAGGGACTTCAGGAGTTGCACCATGTAATTACCTAGCAGCAGGTGAGATAGTGCATGTCAAATACGAGAATTACAGTTCTATCACTGAAGAACAGGGGCATCGTATACAATAAAATAAATCTAAAACAAAGAGCTGAAGCCAAAGTCATCTGAAACTGCATTATTTTGTGACAGGCTTTTAAAAGAGTATCTTTAAATGGAACACACGATGGAAACTTTTCGTCATATTAATGTCGTATGACAGGATGAATACCACCTCATTGGCCAATCTAATCAAAGCAGGTTTTGTTCAAACAGTTGTTGGTAGGGACTAAATATTTACTTCAAAATAATTGATTGCATGCAATAAAAGGCAATATGTTTAATGGGATACCAGATATAAACTTTTAAATGCTTTTGCATATTCTATAATAATAAATGCAGTTAGAGTTTATATATTTGTTCTGATTGTGTGAATAAAGGAATGAAAACGTAAGATTAATTTGAATTTTCCTATAAACGGAGCACTAGTCCACGTATAATAGTCGAATATTAGTGTGTGCCTGCTGGGCGAGCGTGTGTGCTGAAATTCCTTTTGTAGAATGAGGGACTGCATTTGCTCACATCGGACTTATATGCCATTATTTTGAGGAAAACTTTCCTTTATGAACCTCAGAACTTCAATTTAATGACCTAATAATCAACCACATTAGTAATTTCAAAAGTCAGAGTGTTTTTAATATAATTAACATCAATAGTTGTTAAACTTGGAAGCTAGCTCACATAAGTCTAATAAGAAAAAAAGTGCTGGAAGAAAGAAACATGTTCTGGATATCCAAAGAGTCTCATGTACCATAACCTCTACATTTATCTCTGCCCCTATGCACAACCCAGTTAGGGACTTGAGCTGGAATAACAATACATTGTTTCTCCAGCTGAGTTCTTCAGTGAGAGCAGGTGGATACAGAATCCAGCATCAAGAAAATTCAAACTCTTCAAAATGAAAAACTTCCAAATGGTTTTCCTCTACTGGTGTGGGTACAGAGTATGAGGGGGGAAAGCAGAGAGGACTGGAGGAGTTTCAGGAGAAAGTTGGTTAGAGGGGGAAGCAGGGGCATGAGGAGTGAATGCATTTCAAATCGGAACTGATCCAGCGTTGTTCTTGGCAAAGGGCAGATGTGGAAAGGAGTTGATTCCAGAGGAAAGAGAAGGCAGGGTTGAGGGGCTGTCGGGCTCCGTGTGTGATGAAACTCTAAGGGCACCAGCTGAGAAAGGAAACAATAAGGTATATTTATGCAGACACAGTTTAAGATTTGTTCTTGAACTGTGATCACAAAGAGAGGAGAAAGATTAGAAAGTCGTAGAGGTGTGGCCTCACACAATCACACAACATTTGGAAGAGTCTATTCAAGGAGAGTATAGATTTCTATGGTAATGACACATTGAAGTCTCGGTATTTGAAGGCTGTTTGATAAGCACATACATGAACCAAGACCAAGCCCCAGTGGAAAGGGAGAGTCAGAGTGAGGATAATCCCAAGGAGAAATTAAATAATGCACTGAGCATCTTCCTGGGCACAACGACCAGGAATCACTGAACCACATTTTCTAAAACTGTGTTGTATTTTTAGAATGGATTCATAAACTTTTGTTTCTGCCTGCAAACTGCATGATTCTATAGTAACCTAGTAAAGATAAAACAAAGGCACATAAAAAATTAAAAAGTAACATATTATTTTAAATAATTAAGTATGTTCTCATAGGCCTCATACTTAGAACAAAGACCATAGAGAACAAATATATATATAAATATATAACTGTGTGTGTGTGTGTGTGTGTGTGTGTGTGTGTGTGTGTTTACTCTAAAAGCTGTTGAGATTTCAGGACCCAAGAAAAGACACTGGAGAAGCCAACAACACAGAAAATTATAACATTGTTTGAAGTGGTTCTCAATGTATTTAGAGCTAATATTTAAGATAATTATATTATAATGGGGAAAAGTAAAAATAAAAAAAAAAAAAGGACCAAAAGAAGGTAAGTGTTCTAGTCACCACTCAAATTGGTAAAATGATGACACAGCTAAACTGTGATAAGTTATATGTGTATAATGCAATGCCTGAAATGATCGTTAAATAGCTATACAAAGAAATAAACTAAGCAAAAACTATAAATTACAAAACAACTCATTCCACAGGGAAATGTAATGCATGGCTATTGTGTCTCTATTATAACTGCACCTGTCCTCATTCCAGGACAGGAATCCTGTGTTACATCATCTTCCTTCACCTGACACTTTCCGAGGGACCGGGCACTTCCCACGAGGAGCTGAAATGCTGCTGGAGAGTTACAGTGAACAGGAGAGCTGGCTTGCAGGGGTATTGTTCTAAGATTTACAAAAATCTACTATAATCGTCACTAACCTGCTCATGTATTATATTGACATAGACAAAATCTGTGTCAACCTTGCTCTAAGAGGAGCTGAGACAAAAGGGATTTTTATCTCCAGATGTCACTATGGCCTCAAAAGTGTAAAGCAAGGGCCTTCTGATTTGAGTACATGTTTTGCTCACCCCCATTTTATCATGTTTGTGAGGTATAATAAATATACAATAAACTGCATATAATTAAATTCTAAAAATCTCACCTATTGCATGACTTCATTTCTATAACATTCTCAAAATGACAAAATGTACACATAAAATACACAAACACTTGTCATCTGTCACATGTGATGAAATGGCCTAGATCTATACACACACATTGTGCCGATGTAAATTTCTGATTTTGATATTGTACTTGAGTTACATGAGATGGCACCATTGGGGAAGACAGGGTGCAGGGTAAATGTGTCCTCTCTGTACTATTCTCACAGCTTCCTGTGCGTCTACAGTTATTTCCAAACAAAAGGACAAAAACGGCATTGATAGACACAAATGACCATGTATTACATGATTCCAGCTACATAAAGTTCTACAAAAGGCAAATCTATAAAGACAGAAAACTGAGCAATGATTGACCTGGGCTAGCAGTAGCAGAACCGTAGAAGGGACTGACTGAAAATGGGCCCAAGGGCACTTTGGGGGAACTGAAAATGTTCTGCAACTGAATTGTGGTGATGGCCACACAACTCCATAAAGTTACTAAAACTCATTGAATTACTCCATTTCCATGGGTGTATTTTATGGTATGTAAATTACACTCTAATAAAACTGTCAAATATGCATTGTCTTAGTGATCATGGAAAAATAAGGTCTTGCTGAACTTTTCTCAACTCTGCCGTTAGCATTTGGTATCATTTACATTTTGTACAGCAGAGTGTCTATACAGAGCAGTGGGAAGACAGCAACACATTATCTATGCTTGAGGCCTCCAAAGGTCCTTTTCAAGCACTGGTGTACACATGTCAAGGCAGATGGCACAGGGAGGGGGCCTTGTGGGAGGCATCGAAGGGAATCTGTTAGCCCTGTAGCTGCATTGGCTAAGAGTTATTATCTGTTCCTATCGGGAGAGGAGAAGACACTGACATCAGCATTTACTATATTTCCTTTACAGTCTGCTGCCTGTGGATCTATATTTCACACATTCAGGAGGCTATACAATAGTTGTCATTGCAGAATATGTGCTCATTTATTGTCAACAAATCATGCTGCCATCTTTACAAGGCCCTAAGGAAAAGATAAATGTTCACAGAAACAACAACAAAAACCCCCTCTAACCTTTATAATCATGGTTGAATCTTTCTGACTATTTAATATCAAGATTCCAGTGCCCAGCATGAGAAAATAAGGCTAGTGTCCTATTTGGGAGTCCGAAAATCTGTAGATTTTAAATGTATAACATATTATTCATAAAATACAAAGTTAAAGCAATGTCTTATGGTTTTTAGCTTCTTGGAGTCAACAAAACCATATCTTATCACAGAGGGTAAGAATCTGAACCATTCAAGAATGTGTGAGCTGGGATAAATATTTGAAACATAAAGTTGGATTTAAATGGTAATTAAGCTAAAGGTGGTCCTAAAAACAAAGCTAGCAAACAAAAAGCAATGCAGCAAATAAAAAGTCAACTACCTGCTAGGGTCTAAATGTCTGGGTCCCCTTCAGATTCTTCTGTAGGTGATGATATTGGCAGGTGGGGCCTTGGGGAGGTATTAAGTCATGAGGGCAGAGTCCTGTCCTCGTGAGGGCAGAGTCCTGTCCTCGTGAATGGAATTAGCGCCCTCATGAAGGAGGCTCCAGAGAGATCTCTAGTCTCTTCCACCTCGTGAGAACACAACAAGGAGGTGCCAGCTACGAACCAGGGAGCGAGGCTCACACAAACATGAGCATGTTGGTACCTTCCTCCTGGACTTCAGTCTCCAGAACTGTGAGAAACACTTTGTTGTTTATAAGGTACCCAGTCTATGCTACTCTGTTACAGCAGCCTTCACAGCCCAAGACGCCGCCATATTCTATCTACCACGTGTATAGACTTAAAAGGGAAATGTCTGTCTGCTTGGACTGCTATGACATAAATACTATAGACTAGGTGGCTTAAACAACAGATATTTATTTTATCAGAGTTCTCGAGTCCAGAAGTCCAAGATAAAGTCACTAGCCAATTTGGTTTCTGGTGAGGACTCTTTTCATGGTTTCAGACGGTCCTCTTCTTGCTGTGTCCTCCTATGGCTGAGAGAGAGAGAGAAAGACAGAGAGAGAGTGCTCTGGTCTTTCTTCCTCTTCTTATAAGGGTAAAGGCCCTATAGGGTTAGTACCATACCCTATGACCTAATTTAGCCTTTATCACCTCTTCACAGGCCCCATCTCCAATACAGTTACATTGGCTTTACGGCTTCAATACATGAATTTTAGAGGGATAAAGTTCAGTCCATAGCACGTATGAGATAAAGATAGAGATAGCATATGTTAAGTGTCTGCCATGGGTCAACACCTCACCTGGGCACATTCTTTCAATTGTTTCAAAAAAGCTTCAGAGTAGTTTCATGTGTCTTCCTGCTTTATTTATTAAGAAACAGTGAGGGGGGACACTTGTAATACTTTCAATAATAAAGATAAATTTTCAAAAGAACTTTTCAAAACCTTGAGATAGTCAATACCTGAGGGTAAAGAAAAGAGAATGATGGCCGTATCAAAATGTTTATCAGGGTTGCACAGCTGCTCACAGAGATTTGCATTTAGGTGTTTCTGGCCCCAAAGCGCGATTTCTTACGTTGTTTCTTTTTTTGGGAAATGACAGGTAAATGAGTTATATATTCTAGTCCGTGATTATTTTATTTCACATACTTTTCTCCTTTTTTAATACCTGGGATATTTAATTTCATGAATTTTTCCTATGAATGTGCTTCACACCTCCTCAGCTAACCTCCAGGCTCGGCCACGTCCAGAGCGAACAGTTCTGACAGCCCTGGCCGTTAGCTCCGGCACCTCTCTGCGTTCCCAGCACCATGGAAACTTGCCAGGCCCGAGGGCAGGGCAGCCTGGATGGCCCAGCGAGTTAGCACACGCAGGTGTCACCACCAAAGAGAGAGGCTCCTGAGAATCAGGATGGGACAAAAGCAGGTTTACAGTTGTTGATATGGAAAATAATACAATAATTAATCAATCATAATACAAGAATAAACTCTGTGTTTCACCTACTCACAACATTAAACCTACCTCTGCCCCACCCTGCTGTCAGTGAGAAACAATTCTGAGAACCAGGAACAGTTCTACAAGATTCCTCCAAGGGTCCCCACAAGGGCTGAGCCCCAGTGGCCCACAGCAGAGAGGCACGTACCATCCCTCCTCCCCACCTCTCTGCATACTTTCTAGAATTATCGCTCCACTCCCAAGTTCTTATCTAAGGGTGTGCTTTCAGGAGCCCAGACACATTCCCTAGAATGGGGTCTCTCATCAGCCCACCTCTGGTCCAGGACAACTTCTGCATTGATTCTTCAAACCCAACTACTCTTGGAAAAATGCATCAATGGGGGAAAAAGGAGAAACACCTGTAACAAAAAGAAATACATTAAAAAATAAATAAATAATAAAAACAATTAGGATGTTTGGAATTTTCTTCCAATTCCAATGCAGGAGTTGGGGGAAAGGATGGAGACATAGATAAAACCATACTAGCCATGTGTGGATGAGGACGGAAGCGGGGCGATGGCTACAGGGGGATTCATTATCTTATATCGTGTATTTTTATGTTTCCAAATCTCCATAATAAAAAGTTAAAGAAAAATACAACAATTTATTTATGGCAATCGGTTTTAAAATGACATTACATTGCAATGTAGATTTAAAAATAATTAGAAGAGCCCTGGCCAGTTTGGCTCAGTAGTTAGAGTGTCAGCTTGAGGACCAAAGAGTTGAGGGTTTGATTCTGGTCAAGGGCACGTACCTCGGTTGTGGTTCGGTCCCCAGCCCTGGTCGGGGTCATGCGGGAGGCAACCAATAGATGTGTCTCTTTTGCACCGTAGTTTCTCTCTCTCTTTCTCTCACTCTCTCTCTTTCTCTCCCCCCTCCTCCTCCCACTCTATCTGAAGATAAATAGAAAAATATCCTTGGGTGAGGATTGTAAAGAAAAAGAAAATATATATTATTTTAATCAGTAATAATGTCTAAAGAAAAAAACATTTTCTTCATTATCTTCATCATCATCATTAAACACATTAATGCACAATGATTCTGCAACCTTTGTTTTTTTACCCCATGAATGTCATTTCCAAGTTCATCTATGACAAATGAATTTACAGTAATCTGAATGATTATCATCCTATTTACATACAAAAAGAGTATTGCTAGTTTCCCATTGCTATCCTATGCATTCTCTCATTTGTACCTCATAGCTATGAGTTTAATAGGATAGATGTTATCATGATTTTATACATCAGGAGATAAAAGCTTTGGAGGAGCTAAGTCAAACTCAGCTACTACTCTACTATGTTTTTTCATATAGAAAAAAAGATAATGATTAAAATCCATAAGTCTAATGCTGCACTTAGAGCTGTGTTGTCTTGTTTATAATAATTAAATCTTTTAAAAAGTTTATATGTACTTTTGGACTAATTGCTTATTTCCTGATTACTATAGCTCCAATTCCTATTGCAGCCTCTTATGACCCAGAATACTAAAGTAAACCCAATTTCTTCAACCTGAGTCTCTTGCTTTCTTTAAGATTAATATCAACATTGTTTTTAAAAGTAAGCACTTTTTATCTGAGATAGCCAATGTCATATCTACTCAATTTATTTAGCTATTCAATAGGAAATGTGTCGATATAGGGTGACTCATTATTTATATATATGGATTCTTGTCACTCACTCATCTAACTTGCCCATCTCTAAGTCCTGCATAGCTTCTGATCGGGGATCTTGCCCTACCCCTTTGCTTCAGATATCCTATAAGGACCTCCACCTGCTTCTGTACATGGCAGGTGCCAGGTGAGATAGCTGCCACTTTCATCAGGCAACCGTTGTTACCAAGTACTCCCACCAACACCGCAATCACCCCTGCACAGGACCACCTCTCCTCAGTCCACCTGCTTCTCAGCAACAATAATGGGAGCAGTTATAGACTTCAAGCTCTTTGAAAGTACATTAGTGCGGTCCCAGACTGTTTTGGCAAAACTTACCTGTCTTTCCATCTGTGTTCCTCTCCTTGACTCTGATACTACTACCACACACAGCACTTCTGACACCACATGTGTGGAGGCTTTATTCCCCACACGAAATATTTCTGGGACAGCAGCTGGCTGTCCTACATTTTGACTCAATTCTGATACTATCTACCTGGAGATCCCATAGATGAAGGGCTCAGTCCCAGGACACTGCTTCCCACCCCCCACTTCAGATGCCAACAGCAAGCAGCAGGTCCCTTGGACAGCCACAGGTGATTGCCCTATAGTGTGGGATGTTATGCTGCATGCAGTGTATTGAGTCAAATTTCAAATTTGGCTAAAAATTTGGAGATTCTTGTGACCCTTTCCTTGAGTTTGATTAATTTATTAGAGCAGCTCACAGAACTCAGGAAAACACTTGCTGATATTTACCAGTTTATTAAAGGACACAACCAAGGATATAGATGAACCGTCGGATGAAGATGTACACAGAGCTGGGGCTGGGAGGGTCCCAAGTGCAAGAACTTCTGTCCCCGATTGGTGTGTGGATGTGTTCACCAACCTGGAAGCTCTCCAAACTCCTTACTTTTGGGATGTTTTCTGCAGGTTTTGTCATTTATACACGATCTATCAACTCCATTTCCAGCCCATCTCTATTTTCAAGATGATAGGGGGTTCAAGGGCTGAAAATTCCAAGCTCCTAATCATGGCTTGGTGTATTCGGTGACAAGCCATCATCCAACATCCATCCAGGTGTCCACTCGGAGTCAACTCGTTAGAACAAAAAACCCTCCTACCTCCCACAAAATTACAAGGTTTTCAGAAGCTGTGTGACAGGAATCAGGGTCAGAGACCATACATATGTTCTATTATGTCACATGGACATAATTGTATTCTTAATAAATGGTGTTTGTGGTCAAAGTAATGTTATAAACAGGCAGATATTTTCAAGAAGAAGATTTATGGACCATATAAGATCAGTGTGCCATTATAAGAGTGAGACACAAGACCATTCTTCAAGAAATTTTTTTTCCTAATTCTGCAATCATAGTCTGATAAATGGAATAGGAGATGAAAAGCCTTTTCTAAGAATCTATGTTTTTATTAATTACACCACATAGTGTAAACCAGGTATTTAAAATTAAAATCATTGAGTAAACTTCAGATCTCTCATAAGTTAGCTGATATCCCTAGGTCTGATCCACTTCAACTGATAAAAATCCTTTAATGGCCCTGGATGGTTTGGCTCAACAGTTAGAGCCACGGCCCATGGACTGAAGAGTCACGGGTTCGATTCTGGTCAAGGGCACATACCTAGGTTGCAATTCGTCCCAGCCCTGGTCTGAGTAGCGTGGGAGGCAGTCAGTCAATGTGTTGCTCTCACATTGATGTTTCTCCCTCTCTCCCTCTCTCTCTATCTCTCTCTCTCTCTCTCTCTCTCTCTCTCTCTCTCTCTCTTCCCCTCCCTCCCTCCCACTCTATCTGAGATAAATGGAAAAATATCCTCAGGTGAGAATTTAAAAAAATAAATAAATCCTTTAATGCTATTTATCATGTCTGCTTTGTTTTTATTAAATTTGATGGATTTAGACTATAGATTGTTGGAATTAAAAAGAAATTGCTTTGGAATATAACAAAAATACTTTATTTAATTAGGTACCTCATTCTGGTGTCATCAGTCCGTTGGACAATGTCAATGACATTGAAATGGTTAACTAATGAACCAGAATAACTCAAAATTATTGTGGCACACCGTAGTTCTAAGGAAGATTTTAGTTTGAATGGTGTCATATCCTCAATTGGAAGAATTATTTTTGGTAAAACTTTCAAGTGCAGAGCAATGGTCTCTAATTTACTTTTAAAAACTTTTAGGGCTAATATTTTCCCTTCACCAATTTGATTACTAAGCTTTAGTATGACATGGGTCTAACCAGAAAGAAGTGAGTTCCTTATACGTTTCATAAGGAACAAAGACTTAAGACTTACCCAGAATCAGTTCCATCCTTTCCTGATGCTACTTAGGCTGTTAGTATTCACTGAGGGCTTCACTGAGGTGAAAATCTGATAAATAATGAGGTTAAAACCAAATGTTCAGACACAATAAAACCTTAGGAAATGATTAAGTGATAAAAATGAAGTATTTCCATACTTTACACAAAAAGAATAAAATAAAATGATGGCCTGACTTGTTAAATAATAAAGCTATGATGTAAATAAATATTTGTCACTATGTGCTAGTGTTTTACACAGAGTGAAATCCTTGTTGAAGCAGATGGGACTGGAATGTTTGCCATTCAAATGTCTTTAGTTTAGTGCACACCTTACAAACTGTGAACTGTCATGTAAGTTATCATCATGCCAGCCTTTATTATATCTCATGCTTCATGATGAATAGTCATTTCCTCTGCTTGGCTTTTACTCGGTGTTGTATGTTTGTTTATCTTGTCTTATGTTTTTTGTTACTTTGGAGCAAGTGCCATTCAAACTCAAAAGATCCTGAGATAATAGGTTGCTTAAATTACTAAGAGTATTGTTTAATTCTTATAGAGACTTCAGAAGAGAAATATTTACTCATTTAATTATTAAATTCCTAAAAAATACGTCAGAGAAGCTATCTTTATAGTTTGTTAGACTATCAGTATACAACTTTGTTCTTAAGCAAGTAAAACTTCGGGGATCTTTCTAGATACATCTACCTATCAATGAGGTTGAAAATGCTCTATTAACTCTATTAATGATACAAAATTAACAACTAAAATATATTTTTCTTGGGTGAAAATATCTCCATACTTTGGCTTTTAACTACGATGGATTTTTTTTTTTCTAATTACCGTTATATGTATCATGGTAGAAACTGGTAAAATTTCAACAAAAAGAAGAAATAAAAAGCCCTGTAATCTCACCATTGTTTCCCTGGCCAGGTGACTCAGTTGGTTGTAGCATCATTCTCTACACCAAAAGGTGGAGGATTTGATTCCCAGTCAGGCATAAACCTAGGCTGTGGGTTTAATCCCCAGTCAGAGCATGTATACAAGACAACCAATCAATGTTTCTCTCTCACATAGATGTTTCTCTCTTTCTCTTTCCCAAAATCAATAAAAACATATCCTTGGGTGAGAATTTTAAAAAGATACAATGTTGACATTTTGTTATATTTGTTTGAATACACATACACACACATTTGAAATTATGTGTACTATTTTATTTATCAATATTTTGGAAACACTGTGCAAGTAGTTTATAATATTCATTGCATTAAAACTCATTGTGTCAATATGCTATATTTTATTCAAATATTCTTATATTAAAATTACTTTCCCTTCTGTTTTTATATACAATGCTGGAATGATCATTTTTGTACTTAAAATTTGGTCCACATTTCTGTCCGGCCGGTATGGCTTTGTGGTTGAGTGTCGATCCATGCACCAAGAGGTCACTGGTTCGATTCCTGGCCAGGACCCATGCCCAGGTTGTGGGTCCAATCCCCAGTGAGGGGCATGCAGGAGGTGGCCAATCGATGTTCTTTCTCATTGATGTTTCTATCTTTCTCTCCCTCTCCCTTCTTCTCTCTCTAAAATCAATAAAGGGACAAAAAATTAAAAAAAAAATTTGGTCCACATTTCTAATTTTCAGAAGAGAAAAAATAATAGGATTCTCAGGACAAATAATGTGAAATCCCAACCCTTTCAATCCACATTGCCAAATTATGTTTGTAATATTTCTTTACTAGGACTCTGAAATCATGTATATACTGAATTCTGCCAAATGTTACATTATGGCATGTTAAACCCAAGGTGTTTTTGGTTTTGAATTTCTCCATTATTCTTGCATGTTACAATGGTATTATTTTAAATATGAAGAGGATAATTCACTACCATTAAAAATTGTAATAAATGTGTGTGCCACAATTTATCCCCAAATAAAAATACTACATTTAATAATATTTTTATATCAGCTAGGAATCTAGTGTTCTACTATTAAAATACTGTTCAGTTGTGTGCATTCACTTCAAAAGATAACTAATTTCTATAGCATTTAAAAATAAACTTTCAAAATATTTCCGATTTTCTAACCACAGCAGGGGAGCACCCTGGAAATGCACAATATAGAAGACAACACTAGGTCTTAAAACTTTAAAGAGCTGTCACATCCTCATTGTTTGACAATCAGGTTGAATAAGATTAGGGTCATATGTCAATTTGAATCACAGACTTCTAGATAAAGCCAAAACCATTGCTGGAAACAATGAACCATAACATCTTCAGCTAAATTTTGCTGCCTCAGAAGTATCCTGTCAAATGATGCACAAATAGACAAGGGACTAAAAAGCATACCAAGATACCCTGACCATCTGTTGGTAGATTTTCCAACAGAGGTTGGTGCCAATAAAGCAGTAAATGTAACATCAAGGTCAGCATCTAAAATGTTATGCTACTATATTTTCCAAAACTATTATGTGGGTTCGGACCCAAACATCCTTCCTGTGCTAAAATTAAACCAAAAAAAAATTAGCTGCTTTTTGCATATTACATTCAATATCAATTATGGAAAACGATATAGTCTTCTCTACTAGGTAACGCATCTCCGTTTATTACTATTGCCTCTCACTGACCAAGCTTGTGTCTTCTCTCTAGCCTCCTGCTTCCTCCATTCTCTCTTACCCTGGGGTTATGATTACAGAATAGAATACACTAAAATGTCCAGATTCTCTACTCAATACTGCTTGAACCCAAATTCCAGATTAGCTCTGCAACAAACTCGGTTCCCACTGAAGTAGGTAGGACAGGCCTGATTTCGATGTACATCCATATTTTTGATTGGGGTATAATTGACATATAACATAATATTAGTTTCATATGTACATAGCACTGTTTTGATATTTGTATATGTTGTGAAACAATCTTCACAATAAGTCTAGTTAGCATTTGTCACCACACATAGTGACAATGTTTTTCTTGTTATGAAAACTTTTTTTTGATTTTTGATTTTTTGATTTTATTTATTTTTTTATTTTTTAAACTTATCTTTATTGTTGAATGTATTACAGATGTTCCTCATTTTCCCCCCATTGCCCCCCTCCTCCCCATTCCTGCCCCCCTCCTGCCTTTCCCCACACTGTTGTCTGTGTCCATTGGTTATGCATATATACATATAAGTTCTTTGGTTTATTTCTTCCCACCCCTCAACCCCCCCTTCCCTTTAAGGTTTGTCAGTCTAACAAGCAATTTGTACTTCTTAATCTCTTCACCTTTTTCACCCCTCCCCCCAGCCCCCACCCATCTGCTAACCAACAAAAGTTCTCTATATCTATGAGAATGTTTCTGTTCTGCTTGTTCATTTTGTTTGTAGATTCAATTGTTGTTAGATATGTATTTATTGCCATTTTGTTTGTTTATATTTTTTTATCTTTTTCTTCAAAAAGACCCTTCAACATTTCATATAATAATGGTTTGGTTGTGATGAACTCCTTTAGCTTTTCTTTATCTGGGAAACTCTTTATATGGCCATCGATTCTAAATGACAGCTTTGCAGGATAGAGTAATCTTGGTTGTAGGTTCTTGCTTTTCATCACTCTGAATATTTCTTGCCACTCCCTTCTGGCCTGCAAAGTTTCTTTTGAGAAATCAGCTGACAGTATTATGGGAACTCCCTTGTAGGTAACTAACTGTTTTTCTGTAGCTGCTTTTAAGATTCTCTCTTGTCTTGAACCTTTTGCATTTTGATGATGATGTGTCTTGGTGTGGGCCTCTTGGGGTTCATCTTGTTTGGGACTCTCCGTGCTTCCTGGACTTGTATGTCTGTTTCCTTCACCAAGTTAGGGAAGTTTTCTGCCATCATTGTTTCAAATAGGTTTTTGATTTCTTGTTCTCTCTCTTCTCCTTCTGGTAACCCCAAGATGCGAATGCTGGCATGCTTGAAGTTGTCCCAGAGACTCCTTACACTATCCTCATTTTTTTGGATTCTTTTTTCTTTTTGCTGTTCTGATTGGGTGTTTTTTGCTTCCTTATATTTCAAATCCATGGTTTGCTTCTTGGCTTTACCTACTCTACTATTGCATCTGTGTAAACTATTCTTTATTTCAGTTAGTGCATCCTTCATTTCTGACTGGTCCTTTTTTATGCTCTTGAAGCCCTCACTAAGTTCACTGAGGT
Organism: Tadarida brasiliensis; assembly: GCA_030848825.1. Lineage (NCBI taxonomy): Eukaryota > Metazoa > Chordata > Mammalia > Chiroptera > Molossidae > Tadarida > Tadarida brasiliensis. The sequence continues at coordinate 61,802,936 of CM061262.1, forward strand.
TCTCACTAAGTCCATTGAGCATCCTTATAAGCAGTATTTTGAACGCTGCATCTGTTAGGGTGCTTAACTCCATTTCACTTAGTTCTTTACCTGGAGTTTTGTTCTGTTCTTTCATTTGGGACTTGTTTCTTTGTCTCCTCATTTTGGCTGCCTCCCTGTGTTTGTTTCTATGTATTACTTAGCGAGAGGTATGGGGCTAGCTGAGACCAGATGCTGCTTGTTTGAAAGAATTTAGGAAAAGCTGAAGCAGGCTCCAAGACAGGCCAATCCTATGGTAAAGTAACTGGCAACAGCTTGGGTGGGCCTGAAAGTTGGGTGGGGCGGGGCCTCAGGGAATCACCAGGGCGGGGCAAACAGTGTGAGCCAGGTTGCTGGAGTCCCAGATATGGTGGCGTCTGCTGGCACAGGGAAGGGCTCACCAAAGGAACAAAAGCCTCTGATAGCACGTCTGTCCAGGAGAAAGCTTCCTCTCCAGCCCTCACTCTAATGCCAAACAGCTCAGTTCTTCCCCATATGATTCTGGTGCCTTTCAAGCTGCCTTCCCCACGCTGAAGCCTGGAGGGAACGAGTCCTAGTAAGTCCCTGCGCGGGCCCTTTAAGAGGAACTGCCTGGGGCTCCAGCCGCCTCAGCCTCAGTTCCTGCTGGTTTTTCCAGCCAGAAGTTATGGAGACTTCTCTTCCTGGCACTGGAACCCTGAGCTGGGCTCCTGGTGTGGGACGGGGACCCCTCAGTCCTCAGGGAGGACCTTCCCAGCTGAGGTGTCCTCCTAATTTTTATCTGCCACACGTGGGTGTGGGACCAGCCCGGTCGTGCCTCCGCCCCTCCTACCAGTCTCGATGTGGCTTCTTCAATTTCATAGTTGTAGGACTTCCATTCAGCTTGATGTCAGGCGGTTTTTAATGATGGTTGTTCTGTAGTTTAGTTGTAACTTTGATGTGGTTGTGGGAGGACGCGATACCACGGTTACCTACGCCGCCGTCTTGACTGGAAGTCCTGAAAACTGTTAAGATCTATTTTCTTGACAACTTTCAAATGTGCAGTGGAGTATTATTAACTATAGTCACTAAACTGTATATTACATCCTCATGACTTATTTTATCATTGGAAGTTCATATTTTTTTGCCCCTTCACCCATTTCATATCCTCCAACCCCCTTCCTCTGGCAACTACCAATTTGTTATCTGCATTTATTGCAAGTTTTTTGGGTTATTTTTGTAGAGTCCACTTATAAATGAAATTATACAATATTTATCTTTATCTGACTTATTTCTCTTAGCATAATGCTCTCAAGATCTATCAAAGTTGTGACAGATAGCAAGATTGTATTCTCCTTTATGGCTGAACAATATTACATTGTGTTCATATATACCACGTCTTCTTCATCCATTCGCCCTTTGGTGAACACAGGCTGTTTCATGTCTTGACAATCATAAATAATGTTGTAAAAAACATGGGGTGCACATATCCTTCCAAAGTAGTGTTTTCGTTTTCTTAGGATAAACACCCAAAAGTGGAATTGCTGGATCATATGGTAGTACTATTTTTAATTTTTTGAGGAACCTTAATACTGTTTTTCGTCGTGGCTGCTCCAGTGTACTTGCCCACCACAGTATCTGAGGGTTTTCTTTCGTCTACATCCTCACCAACACTTGTTATGTCTTGTTGATAGCCATTCTAACAGGCGTGAAATGATATTGTGGTTTTGATTTGTATTTCTCTGATAATTAGTTATGTTGGGCATCTACTCATATAGTTTGCCCTTTATGTCTTCTTTGCAATAATATCTATTCATATCTTCTGCCCATTTTTAAATTGGATTATTTTGTTATTGAGTTGTATGAACTATTTATATATTTTGGATATTAGCCCCTTATCAGACATATGATTTGCAGTACTTTCCCCCATTCAGTCCCTTGCCTTCTCATTTTGTTGATGGTGTCCTTTCCTGGAGGCACACCCATTCTTAAAGCTAGGCCGGGACAAAGTTTGGTGTGATGTTTAATTTTGTGCCCAGATATTTGACCAAACATTACTCTGGGTGTGTTTTTGAAGATAATTCTAGATGAAATTAATATTTGAATTGGCAAACTGAGTGAACTGCCCTCCCTCGAGTGGGTGGGCATCCCCCAAGGATTCGAAGACATGAGCAGAACAGAAAGGCTGAGTGAGAGGGCACCCTGCTGACTGCCTGCCTTGAACAGTGTGGTCTTTCCTGGCCTTTGGTCCAGACTGACACATCAGCTCTTCTTCGGCCTCGAGCCTGCCAGCTTTTCGGACGGGAACCACTCCTTGGGTCTCCTGAGTCTCCAGCTCACCAACGGCAGATTTTGGAATCTAAGGTGGTTTCGAACCAGGTTATCACATACTCTTCACTGAAATGGGCTTCTGGCCCTTAGCATGAAAGCTTTAATAGCATATCCAGAAACTGACCACCTCTAACCTCCTACAGCGCTACCGCCTGGCTCCACGTGTGGCGCTGCCCTCATTTCTTGCCTAGATAGTTGCAAAAGCCTTTTAATTTTCTTCCTGCTTTGGCCCTTGCTCTCCTTCTCATAGCCTGTTATAGCCTATTCTCAGCACAGCAGCCGGAACGAGCTGTTAAACATAAGGCAGACCACATCATTCCTCTGCTAAGAATCCTTCAATGGCTCTTATCTCGCTCAGAATAAAAGCCAGTCTTTACCTGGACATATCTGACCTACCTGATATGGCTACTCCTTCTCTCACTGCTCTCATAATGTCCTCTTTTTCTTCTCCTCTCTGCCACCCATCCTCTGCCTCAGCTGTCCCTTAAAATCTCCGGACACACTCCCACCTCAAGGCCTTTGGGTGTGCTCCTCTCTGGTTGGAAGGTTCTTTTCCCAGCTGTCTTTATTACGTGCTCCTTAGCCTCATTTGGACCTTTATTCAAATACCACCTTTTCAATGAGACCAAATACGGCCACTCTATCTAAAGCCACAGCCACCTCTGACATTCGCTGCCCCTCCTTTCCTCCTTCATGGTGGTATTCGCCACCTTATAACACACTATGCATTCCCTCGTGTATCTTATTTATTATTCATCCTTCCCTGAATTGTAAGCTCTATGAAGACAGAGGTGTCGGCCAGTTTTTTCCCCACTGCTATATCCTAAACGCCCAGAACAGAGCATGGCGCTTTTTATGTGCTCAAGGAATACTTGCTCTGTGAAGGATTACAACTTAGAAAGGCTGTATTAACGTTGCTATGTGCTGAGTGGTGTTCACAGCCTTAAAGAAGATTGTATTTAAGATTTAACCTTACAACATACTTTTATTTTTCTTACTTACCAGGCTACTGTGGTATAAGACAGTCTGAACCCTGAAATATCTGAGGAACAAGAAGAGATACCTAAAATTGTAATGTATGTTTTTGCAAAATGACCAGGCCAGGATTCTTCTTAGGGTGTATACTTCTAGTTGAACACTGGTTGTAGGCTCTGACTTTATTTCTTCGTACTGAATCACAAGGGAAGAGGAGAGTGTGTTGGAAAATGCCAGCTTCATCCTCCTCCTTTTACTGAGAAGCTGCAAGTCCTCCTGGCTAACCTCCTAAGAATTTCCTAGAATACATTAGCCACTGTTACTACATATTCTTTAATTTGCCCACAGTGAGCTACGTTCACCTGTAGACATTTTGTACCACACGGAGCTGGAAAGGCCTTGCATGCAGGATTGACAGGGCTTCACAACTCTGCTGTCTCTGTCTGCTGATTCTCTTCCTTCCCTCTCCCAACCCAGTGGTGACCGAGGCCCGTCAACACCGACTCTGAATCATGCTCCCTGCGTCCCTTCCTGTTGACTCACAGCTTCTCTCTCTGTCACCTGCATCATGTCTCATCTGGATTATTGTGACAGCTCCGTCAGGCCTCAGGCTGCTTTGCCTTCTGATCCTTTTTATATTTCACCTGCTGAAAGATGAATTAAAAATGCAAACCTCTGAAAAACCTAAAGAGCTGTTACTTCACTGCTAAAACACCTTCATAGCTCCCCAGGGCCTTCAGGATAAAATTCAGACTCCAAAGCACAGCCAAGTCTTCTCGTAATCTGGCATCTGCCAAAGTCTGCACACTCAACTTTTCTGACTCATGAAGTTTTACCATCTAGACATTCTTAACTATTTAAGGATCCTTGAAAGTGCCATGCTTTAGTTTGTGTGCAGAATATCACCTGTTTCAGCCAGCCCCTCAGCTGGAAAATTTCTTCTCATTATTCAAAACTCACTAACTGAGATGCCACGTGCACCGGGAAGGTTGCCTGACTAGGTTTGTGCCTTCTTCCTCCTCAGCCCTCTTTCTTCTACTCTGGCTGGAATGCTAGTTCTCTGTGTACCCTGTACTTTTCTTTTTAACATAGAATTTTTCACATTGTGTTGTAACTTTTACATGGGCTCTCCATACTTCATTTCCTGTTTAAGTTGCAAAACCTCCAGGACTTAATGAACTGTAACTTCTCACCATCCATCTGCATCTAAGCTTCCGATGCTGATCCTGGATGTGGTCCATCCGCTCTCCCCATGATTACCATTGCAGGTCTTAGAATGACCATTATCTTGAGTAGAGTGGCTGAGCATGTTACCAGAATTTTTTTACCAGGAAGAAACTTAGCCCTTTTCAAGTAAAAACACAAAGGCTTTTCTAATTTATTTTATTATTTATTAAATGCATCTTGATTGATTGTGAAAAGAAAAAAAAATGGGGGCTATTAAGTGTCTGAGAATGTATCTAGAATTTTGTGTAACTTTATAGAGAAGCAAATTGACTCCATGTATTATTTCAGTGTATAATTTATGGTACCATAACTGCAACCAATAACTAGAACCCTTATATTTTTTCTCTGATTTCTCACTAGACAAGGAGTCTATTGCTCTTATAAGGGATGTCAGTGGTCCAGATACCACTTGTCCTCAGTCAACCACAGAGAAATACTTATTCTCTGCCTGGAGCTGAGACCCCCGTGCATCAGACCCCAACTCTGATTTTCCTTCTTCTTGCCACACAGTGTGAAAAGCTGGGCTGGGACTGCTGCTGGCCTGTTTCTCTCCCACACATGCTATGGTTTACCCTCAGAGGCACTGCCTTCTGTGGTTGGTGCTCATCACTAAAGTTACTTTTCTGGCAAGCCCTCTGACCACGGCACTTTGAGATGCTCCAGCCACAGTCTCCTCTCCAGTGGTAGATTTGTTTTCTAAGAGGTGTGGGGAGCAGGGAACTTGAAGAGCTGAAGCATATTAGACTGGATGTGTTAAGTATTAAATACATGGGCACAAAAAGCTACAGGAGTTCAAAAGCTACCATTTTAAAAAGATAAGTGTGTGGAAGGTAATAAATGTTAATCTTGCCAAGAATGATGCAAAGATGCAGAGCTTAAATTAGGTATAAATTTGACATTAAAAAGGTGCAGTCATAGCAGAAAAGATAGTAGGTTCAATAATAGTGATGGAAGGAGATCAAGAAATATACATCGATGTGTATTTTTAGCCACAGTATTGGGCCTTCTGGGCATAACACAAAAATATTTGAACAGTACCTAAGGGTTGAGAACATGCTTTGGAGTCAGAGGGCCCGGGTTCAAATCCTAACTCTTTCTCTTCCTAAATTTAGGAAGTTACTATTCTCTCTGTGAATCAATCTGCTCATCTGTAGTATGGGAATAACAGTGTGAATCAAAAGACATATTACATGGCAAGTAGCATGTTAACTGTTAACTATTATTAATTTTTATTATTGTTATTAGTACTACTATTAACCTTTCTCAGATATACACCAAAAGTGTTTAGATACTCATAACTTATTGCTCTCTGAATAACAATAAAGTAGATAATTTAAGAACATTTCATAAATGACAGCATTCTTTTAAGAATCTGAAGAGCTCTGGTTGCTCCAGGGTCTGTTATTTATAGAACTCATTTGAAGCAGTCCAAATCTGTCCTACTTTGTATTCTCCTAATTACATATGTTGTTAAGGAAAAAAAACACCAACATGTTTCTTTAGTGTCATTTAATAAAATTAAACCAATCAATCAATAAATCTCATCTTCAGTTGTGTATTGCTTTGCCAGCCAGCAGACTGCTGTTGTGCGGTGAGTCCTGGGACTGCGACATGCACACGGTCCCTTCGGGTTACATCACCCCACATCTTAAGCTGTTTAATCCATAAAGCCCAGAACATAGCGAAATACTTTTATTAACCCTACTTTTGATCAGAGAATAAAGGCTTTTCCTTTGTGGGTATAACTTGAGCGTTTTTGAATTACTATCTTATGAACACTGATAATGCAATAATGCAGGGGCTCATAAGCTCATGTTATTTGGTCCCTTGTTTAGGTTGCAACTCTCAGCTATTTAGTTGCTATGGTGAAAATAACGATAAAGGCTGATTGGAAGAAGATAACATCTTATTTGGGATTTTTTTTTTTCGAAAGGGGATAACACATTCCATATCGCCCCATTAGAGAAGATATTGGGTTACATCCATTTTGATTAGCGAATCTCACTTTTTTTAGTGCAATACTTTATGACTAAACTCTCTAAGATCTGACTTGGGATTTAGCAAGCTTAAGAGAACCTAATCTCCATCTAATGGGATTTTTCTGAAAGTAGTTGCTCAGTATATGAATTATAATTAGAGAAGGAACACTAAATTTAATATCAAAGAGCTAACTTCAGAAGTTCAAGCAATGTAAAATATACCTTTCCATTGATAGAATTATTTAATTAGAATCTATTAACAGAAAACTATAAGAACTCCAACAATAAGTAAATTATGAAGGCTTTTCTTTCTAATTTTCTGATCCCAGCTGGAACAAGGTGTGATTGGAGAATGGTTTAATTGTTCATGGACATCTGTCTTTGGAGTCAATTGAAAAATAATATCCTGAGTATAAAATGACCTACAGAATTTTTGACATTTTTATATCTTTCACAATCAAGGCTTTGTCAGAAAGTCAGGTAGTGCAACTCCTAAAAACTTATGGATACATTTAGAGTGGAAGGGAATAAAAACCTGGTAATATATCAATATGCACAGCTGGAAAGCAGATGTTCAATTGAATGATCTCAGTACTTAGAGAAAGCTATTAAACCTGTTACTTACTTAAATGAGAAATTCTCATAATTTATTATCCTCATATTTGACTTAGTTCTCTTTGAGACCTTAAATTAACTCTGGGGTTATTATTATTTCTATTATTGTTATTGTTGTTGAAGCCAATTACCATGGAAGTTTGACTCCATGCAATACAGTACCTGAGTGCTAAGAAATGCCCAAGGCTGCTGTCAATCAAGGTAACCAGTGAGTTACAAGTTGTTTACTGTACTGGGAAATTAAGTGATGAATGTGTGCCAACCAGTAAAACGTGACATTTTGTATTTAGATACACCAACTCTAAATAGGTTTTTCATTCATCTATCAGAGTACCAAAACAGCTTTAATGGAGCCTTTATTATCAAAAGAGTCATACAACATTCTGTTCTTTAAAGTACCAGTGACTGCAGTCGCTGCGAGTGGGAGGGGAGACATGCTTCTGTGGAGCCCATTTTCATCTTTGTTTATGCTTCCTGGCCAATCACAGGAGCTGCCACTAGTTCCTTTGATTCCACCAAACTGTGTGGATGAATCACTGCTGGCTCATTATGGTACTGTTTCGTGAACCTGAAAGAGAGGATACTTCACAGGGGTTTTTATCGTCCTTAAAACAATCAAAGACCACATCTTGATAGCATTATTGGATGTTACATGGCTTCTTTGGGTTCCCATTGTATGACTTCTTAGTCTGTGATTTACTAACAGGATTTCTTTAAGGGTCATATCAGAGGACAAAACTGCCCTGTAGTAGCAGAAACACTTAATGAGATGCCCAGAGGGGCTGGCAAGGAAAATTCCAATTCTGAAAGTACCACTTAGGCATAAGTACTGAGTCCCCCTCCAGAGGGAAAAAGATCCCTTTTCTCATTGTCTCTTATTAAAAACAAAAATTAAATGCTTGTGAATTGGTGCTCCACGACTCTGGCTATGTTATCTCCCAGAACACATAATTAGATAATTACATTTCAGACAAAAGAGTACTATAGTAATTCACAGCACAAATTTTAGCTGGGGAATAGAAATTGATACATGAAATATGTATCAATACAAATATGAATACATGCATATGTGCTCTATGCAGGCTTGAGCTACTATGGGCCATTAAAAACACTGGAGCAAATAGCTCCTGGGGATTAAGCTCTAAGAGCGCTCTTTATAATTAGAAGGCAGCTAATCCCTGCTCACCTATTTGAGTGCTTAGCTTCCCCAATGTAACATTAAACTATTATTTTTTATTTGTGATGCTGCTTGAGCATGCAAATATTGGCAAAAATGCTATCCTCCAAAGATTTTCGAATACCATTAGACAGACTAAACCTAGAGGTAGCACATGGAGCTTGGATTAGATGACTTTTCAAAAGGTGAACTGTAGGTTAAATTCACTAACTCATTCATACCAGCTACCATGCCATTTCCTGTGATTGCCATTCCTCATTTAACCCCTTGCTCAAACTTTGTATTCTCTCAAAGCTGCATTACTGGGTTCAGAGAATCACTCTTTAATTTTTCCCAAAATTTACCTGTAAATTCCCCACCTACAGCCTACAGCCTTTAGACTTTTTTCATGGCAAGACTTTTATACCTGATTTGTCTGCTAAAATGTAATGGTCTGGCATACCTCCCACAAGGATGCCACCCTCTGTCCCCTTTGACCAGGACCATCGATGATAATAAGTGACTATTGTAATTCTTTTGAGGAGGGAGCTGAGACATTCTTGAGTTTTTTTCTTCAAATATTATATATATATATATATATATATATATATATATATATATATATATAGTTGGTATAAATATATATATATATAGTTGGTATAAAGCATAGTGATAAATATCATTAGCATTAAATACTGAGACCTCTCTCTCTCTCTCTCTCTCTCTTTCTATTATATATATATTCATATGTGTGTGTGTGTATATATACACACACACACAAATAAAGCTCCAAGGATACAGTGTTCCACCTCTTTTTCTCTATTTGTTCCCCAAAAAAGTAACCATATTTGAATAGACTGGAGGGTTGCGACTCATATCCTTGCCCACTTTAGAGACAGGCAGTTTTCAAAGGGCAGACAATTTAGCTGTAGATGAGCTTAAGGAAGAAAAATTCAAATTAATTAACTTGTCAAGTCCTTCTCTCAGACAGTAGAAATGCAAGAGTCTTTCATGACAAAGTCAGTTTGCTTAGTATCCATTTTCTTGCTTCTGTTCACTTTCCAATTCATGGTTCCAGAACACTAAAAAACTCAGCACAGGATGCGCGTGGAAGCTGAGAAATCTCTTGAAATGTTAGACAATGCTTACTATCCTTGAATTTGTATGTATGTTGGTGTCCCTTTTACATGCATGAAGTATGACACCAATTTCCGACAATGTCACCTAGACATGCTAGAACTGTGAATGGTTTTATTTGTATAAACATATTATAAAAAATGTAATTAATTTTACAAGAATTCATTAAAGTTTTACATTTATTTGTGTAAGTTGTTATTTAATAATTATAAATTATATCTTTGCGTAGATAACTTGTTTTTTGTGATTACTGTGAGCCTTTATTTTATTTTTTATCAAATCTATTAGGGTGAAGTTGATTCACAAAACCGTATAGGTTTCTAGTGTACAGCTCAACAAAGCATCATCTGCACACTGCATCGTGTGCCCGTCAGCCCAAGCTAAACCTCTTTCCATCCCCATTTTCTACCCTTTGTCCACCTCTGCCTACACTCCACCCCCTTTCCCTCTGGCTATCACCACACTGTTGTCTGTGTCTGTGTCTTGTTTTTTTGCTTAATCCCTTCATCTTCTTTCATCCAGTCCCTCAACCTCCCTCTGCTCTGACACCTGATAAGTTTTGAATATAGATGCTCCTAGATTTATGATGAGATTATGTTCCAGTAAGCCCACTGTAAGATGAAAATATTGTAAGTCGAAAATACATTTAATGTGCCTAACCTACTAAACATCATGGGGTTATCCTAGCTTACCTTAAATGAGCTCAGAACACAATATTCATAAAATGCAGGTAATACAGTACACTGTGGAGTATGGGTTGTTCACCATCATGATAGGGTGCCTGAATAGGAGCTGCCACTCAGCATCATGAGAGAGTATGTACAGTTGTTAACCCAGAGCAAGATCAAAATGTAAAAGTCAAAGTTTGGTTTCTACCAAATGCATATCACTTTTATACTACGATAAAGTCGAAAAGACTTTAAGTCACACAATCACAAATCAGAGACTATCTGTACTTAAGAGAAAATTTACTTTTGAACAAATGAAAAAATAGTTTAGATTTTTTATATTTACTTTAATATACATTTCTTACATTTACTTTAATTTACATTCTGTTAAAAGAATAAAAAGAAAATATAAGTGTATTCAAAATGCACACATTACTATCCATAGAAAAAAAATTTAGTCAATTCTTTATTATAATATCACTTTGCTGAAAAGTTAAGATCAAAAGGAGTGAGCTTGTTTCTAACAATACATATAAATGTAGTTTATATTTGTTAAACCGCATGGTGTAAATCCACTTACGACTATGGCATTTTTTACATTTCTGACAATATAAGTAGTATCTGAAATTCCATGATAATGTGTACTAACATGTTTTATTTGCAAATTTGCACAATACTCTAAACATTTCTCTAGCTGTAACTTCTGAACATGAAGGAGTAATAGTTGCCTCTTGGAAGCATGTCTGTGTGCTGAGCATAACGGACATTTTTGGAGAGTTTCTCAAAATATGAGCCACTTTCTAGAGGAAGAGTTTCATTTCAGCAAATTTAACATTTTGTCATTGAAGTCACAGTGGAAAAGAAACATACTATAATGACATTTCTTAACATTGTATGTGGTTTACAAGTCAGTGTTAACAAATTTCTCTATACAATCTTTAATAAATAAAATGAGGAAAGGCCTTAAAAATTAAAGAATATATTTCTATAAAGCAATAAAGCAACAAAGAATTTTTGTATTTGATATTTGTTATGGACAGATTTTCAGAACATACTGAGTCAATTTAGTCTGATGTCTAATGTATTTTATAACTCTGAAATTTTGTTCTATAATTTTAATTTTCAAAAATGTAAAACATATTACCATCTATAATTTGAGTACCATGGTCCATAAATGTTGGCACCACTCCTTTAAGCGGTGGAAACTTGGACACTAATGAGAATTAAAGCCCCGAAAGCACTGTGACATGCAGCATATTCCAAACATTTTTTTCTTGAAACCTGTTTTTACACTGAAGGCATTGAGGAACTCTTTTTCCACAGAATGTTCTTAAGAGAATATCTAGAAATCAACCTCAATGAGAAATAATTGGTTGATCTTAATGATGATGGTGATGATGCTTTAAACTATTCGGTTTTCCATCTTGATTTTATAACACCATTGGGTAGCTTCATTTTTTAACAGAATATTAATATTCTTGAAATGCTTCAATTTCCAAATTAAAATTATTCTAATAAAATTCACTTAAAATAGTAAATACATTTTTATACAAGTCATAAAATAAAATAATGATTCAAATATAAGACCATACAGCCTGGCCCAAGTTAATATGATTGATTTGCTAGACGATTTAATCTACCAAAAAGTATATATATTCCATGATAGATTGACCCATAAGAAATAAACCTGATATATTCTTAAACATGAGAACACTTAACATAAAATAGATAATTGATACTCATATCATAGCGTTTATAAATTACATAGTTTAATGTTTAAAAAAACACTTCTCTTTTTCTTTTTTTTGAAAAACATTTATTGATCACCTATTATATGTCAGGCAATAGGTTAAGGACATTATAATGAATTAGATACACCTGCTACTTACTTTCACAGCTTTTTTTGGGGGGGCACTTAGTAATAAAGACAAACAATTAAGCAATAATTTCTGAATTAGTTTAACAGAGTTAGAAGAATTGTACCTAAGGGATCAACTTTTATATAAATTTGTCTCCTACCTTTTTTCAATTACACCAAGCAAACCAGTGTTGCCCACAATAGTTACATTTAATTATTTTACATGTAAATATGATAATGTAATTATCTAATGATTTGAGTTAGCTATGGACTTTTGACGACTGTGTCCCTACTCTGTTAAAGATACTGTTTCTATCTAAGATAGGAGAATATGCTTCAGGATCATGTATAAGGGAAATTTGTTAGGGGAATGTTTTCTTAAAGGATAGCTAAAATTTTGATGAGCATAGGAAAAAGACAGATGGAACCGTGTTCAACTATTTCATTAAGCCATTTAATATTTTTAACAATAATGATCTCACTTATCTCATGAATTTTTAAGGAAATTTTACAGTATAATAAGGTGCGATATTTTGCAAAGCAAAGATTATGATGAAAGTAATAGATATTTTTATTTTTAGAATTCTGACATAGAAACATCTTGTTTGCAGAAATAAAAATGATGACAAGAGTGTGGTAACCCGTGTATATTTAGTATCTAGTTTAGAAATATTCACAAAGAGAATTTTTAAAATTCTCCCACCTTCTCAGATGTCGGGTAGAGTGTGAAATGTCACGATTCTTTGTAATTCCCCCCCATCAGGAGGTAGAGTCTATTCCTTCACTTCTTGAATTCAAACTGGACTTGCACATTGTTTTGGTTAAAATAATGTGCAAGTTCTGAGCCTGGTCATCACGAGGCTATACATTCTTCTATGAGTACAAGCCTGAACTCGCCTGCTGGGTAATGTGACGCCAAGTGGAGGAGGACCAAGGCATCCCAGTCAGCTGCGAGCCAGAACTCTGCTGACAGGGCAGCTACCCAAATGCACAGGGGTATACACTAACAGAGGGTGCCAGAACCACCCAGCTGAGTCCAGTCCAGCTCAGAGTGCCAATGCATGCAAATTGTTTTTAAGTCACTCAGTGTTGGTGTGGCAGTTGTTACTTGCAAGTGTGAACTGACACAGAGAACTGGGAAAAAAAAAAAAGATTCATTTTACAAAACTTAGATGTTTATGCCCACAGTCCATAGCTCACTAGAAACAATGTCACTGGAAAAAAAAAAATCAAGACCCATCTCTCTTCCTTACAAGAACATTTATGGAAGTGAATCATGCCTCACTGGGATGATTTTAAGGTTGTTTATAAATAACTTAGACATTAATGAAGCATGGGACGTTGTATGCGCTTTTAAGTTTTTGACCAGTTGGAAACATCTTCATTAACATTTGTTTCCTTGCTTTAAGGCCTAAAAACCTCCACATCCTCAATATAAAGTTGGCCTAGGTGGTATGGGGTGTATCCACTCCGGAGTGCAGCCGGAAAGCTTTAAATGATGAAAGTTAATGCTGAGTAAGCCATTGTAAGGCAAATGTAAATAATATACTACTCTGATACTTTTTTTCCACTAGCTAGTCATCTGTTTGCTAAATGAGTTTACAAATTGCCTTAGGCACCATTTAAATACCATTTTAGACTTGATTATTTAACTTTATTGCCAAATTTAAAATATTTTTTTCTTACAATTTCCAATGTTTGTAAAAGGAACAAAAAGCCATGCACAGCAAAAGCAATGGGCAAAGTTAGTTAACCGATATTTCCTCCACTCCAGAGGTGAAGGTTCAGCCCCAGTAAAGTCCACTGACTTGGAGAAAATGTATTAGCCTGTCTGGGCTGAATCTTCAGAAAATTGCATGGAAATAACTGGATCAAGCAATGAGTATTTATGGTCACAAAGGTCATCACAGCTAAATGTTTTGAAGAGCTGATGTCATGCCTAGGGATAAAATGCATCAAGCAAGTACTCTTTATTGAAGAAATATATTCATGTCTTGCCAAACCTTATACAAGAGTCAGTACAGCTTTAAAAGCTATGTATAGACAAAGATGTGAAGAAAAACTCCTCACACATATTTTCTAACTTTATACTTCAAACAACACTCACTTTCGGAGAGGACAAATATCGCTGATGAAAAATTAATGCAGAGGCCAAATGGTGACCAGTAAGTCTAAAGAGGCGGTGTATCTGAATAAGATATATTTGTTCTAAAATCAAGTCTCCCAAGCATGTCAAGTATATTTAATATCAGCATCATCATCTTGCATTTTTGAGTAAACTGACTTTGAAGTTATAATGCCTATCATATATTTTCCAAGGAGAAAAGCTAAGACCTTTCAAATAAATAGTAAGATTTTTCTGAAGGCAAAAACCCTAACATTCATATTGAATGCTCAATAACTAGGTAAAAATGTTTGAGCATTTATTTATGTTTAGTAGTTTTCTGGAGAAGTGCACCCATTGCTTATGTCATGGAGAAATATCACAGGACGGATCCCACAGGTCTTCGGCTTTCAGCTTTCTTACACAGAAACTTAGACTTTTATTTTTCTCCTGGTTAAAACTAATTTCCCTCAGAATCTAAATCATATATATTTTCCCAACTAAAATACTGACTCACTTTATAATTTTTTCCCCTTATAATTTATATTTCAGCAGCTTGAGCAATTGGTGTGGAAACTGTTCAGTGCAGCTTTCCGCTGGGACGCGGTTCACACTAAGACTGTGGGGCGGCCACCAGCCGCTACTTCATCCAGGACACCTTGTTAGAGAGATTATAACCACAAGTCAGTGGAAAACTGGGAGAGCTTCTAATGTTTTCTCCAAAACAAGAAAATGCATCTCTGGAATGCAAGAGAGCTTTTTAAAAAGATAAAATCACTACACTAATACGTTAGAGAATAAAAATACAAATCATGTTTTAGCCCACTTTAAAAATAGCATATCCATGTGAAATGTCAAATGCTTTTGCTATAAATATGAAAAAAGGGGGTAATACATTATAGAGTGGAATGGTTTAATATTTTAAAAAGCAAGTACAATAATAAAAAGAGGTACTCAAAATTATTCAATGAAAATTCTCTATGGAATAATTTTTTAAACTATATTTTTACAATAGAAAAATTTGAAAATCATACCTTAATCAAATGGTCGAAGTTAGTGTAACTAATATAAGGCAACTTGAAAGTATGCAGCTCACAGAGTGATGCCATATAATGTATATACAATGACGTTTAATCTGAATTTAATTAAGCCTTTAGATTTAACTTCTGGTTAACAAGATATATCTGAGATGAAGAAACAAAACACAATGAGGAAATAATCAGGCCAAGATCAAACATGGGACATTCCACAAAACCACTGGCTTAGACTCTTCAAAAGACAAGATTACGAAAAAAATAAAATAAAAACGTAGTTGGGGAGAAAAATTAAAGAGACTTAAGAGACATGGCAATCAAATGCAATATGCAAACTATCCAAACTCAGGGGAAAAAAAAAAAAAAAACTATAAAAATACGTAGGCCAAATGGAAGATCTGTATATGATTTGGATAGCAGATGACATTAGGGAACTATTGTTATTTTTTTCTAAATATGATAATGGCACTTTGGTTAGGTAGAAATATGTCCTTACTCATAGGAGATGCATTCTGAAATATACAGGAGTATTATAATTCTGCAGCATACATATGTACAGCTTGTGTGTGTGATAATGCACATGTATTTTCCAAAATGTTCACTATTGATGAAGCTAGATGGAGAATCTACAGGCATTTGTTGTGCCAGTTTTTCAACGCTGCTTTGTTTAAATATTTTTATAAATCACATTTAAAAACAAGTATCTTACGTTTACTTACATGTACAGTTCACCCGTGACCCACACAGAGGCTAGGGACCCAGCCCCAGGCACAGTCAAAAGTCTGCGGTATAGAAATGAAATACTCTAAGAAAGGGAGCAATGCCTTTGCTGTGGTTATGACACATTCATTACAAGAAAGGAGGAAGCCTGCTGCTCCCTCCAGAAGAAGAGCCTGAGCCCCACTCCGCAGACGCTGAGGGAGGACTGGGGGAAAGACGCTGGAGCAGCGTGGATTGGCTCCAACGACAGCCACGGGGCAAACCCTGGGCGCGGTGGGCCGTGCCTGTGCCCGCCACAGGGAGTGAGCAGAGGTTTCTTTTAACCTCCACAGAACATACAGGGGTGACCAATGTGACTGACTTCCTTGGCCACCTCCCCAACAAGCATGACTTCCCTTCCTTCTTCTTTTTTATTGCCATACGTATTTTATTGATTTCTTTAGAGAGAAATAAAAACATCCATCGGCTGCCTCCTGCACGCCCCCTGCTGGGGATCGAGCCCGCACCCCGGGCAATATCCACTGAGTCACACCGGCTGGGCTCCCTTCCTCCTTGACAGCTGCAGTTCCGTTCTCCGCTGGGCCTTACGTATCTTTAGGGAGGATCCTTTCCTCCCTAGACGTACTGACTAAATTATGACTGATCAAAACCACTCACTGATCATTCCTTTTATCAATAACTGATTTAGGCACGGACATGGGAAGTAATTCTAACCAATGATACATTTTTATTCACAAGGTAAACCATACCTTGCAGCGGATTTCACATTCCTATCTGTCTTCCTCGGCTGACTAGGACACCTGACACCGAAACAGCCAACTGGTAATCATAAAAGGAACCGGTCAGGAGGACAAGCCCACAGGCTAAGAGAGCAGAACAGAAAGATGGAAAGCCTGTGGTTTATTGATGACATCACTGAACTGTCCAATTAAACAAACCTGGAACTACCCCACCTCCAGACTCATATTATGTGAAATAATAAATGTGCCTTATTTAAGCCAGCTGAGTCCAGGTCTATCGTTTGCTGATGAAGGCATCCTAACAGATCCCACTCTAAGTGGAGGGGATGGTGAACATTTTGCAGCTCAGAGGTTTCTGTCCTAGAATTTGACGTGGTGGGGTAATCAAGTAGAAAAGAGGAAGAGTTGGGAGGAAGAACAAGATCCATACGTTCGGTGCACAGAGAGCTCAGTGGACTGGTTAACCAGCAAGTCTGCAGGTGGAGGTAGAGCTGAGCTACGAACCACAGTGGCCAGAGAGAGCATCTCTGGTCTGTGTTTGAAGTCTGACGAAGTGCAGCCCGTGGTCAGCACCGGGAAGTCAAGGTGAGATAATGAAATCCCAGGAGTTAGGAAGATCACACGGATATGCCGCTGTGCAGGCAACACTCAGTAGCACAGAGAGCAGGCAGAGCTGCATCATCGGAGACTCAGTTCACAAGAAGCAAGGCCACAGGCGGCCCTGCAGTCCGTCAGAGGGGACATTGCTCCAAGACAGAGCACCCAGATGGAACTTCTGGGTTGGCACAAAGTCCTACGTACTCGGTCATCATGGAAATATGAAGGGATATGAGTTATGATTTGGAGGGTAAAAAAGGTTGTTAAGCACCTTAAATCAGGGGTGGGAGTGGTAACGGAAAATCATGCGTGTAATATGTGAATGATAAGCTGTACCAACTATCACACACATTTTAAAGAAAGGGGGTTAGGATCAATACGCAAGATGAGTGATGAGACATCATTTTCCTTGCTGTGATGGGAAGACAAGTTTGTGGTGCCATGCTACGCTGGGGATAAGAGATACAGTATCCAAAAATTAGTTTGGTTGTGTCTGAACACATGGGAAGGTGGTGCCAGGGGGCCTGTGGAGACTGAATGAAAGACCCCGGTCCTGGACTTGTGAGTCCATCTCTCAGCAGCAAAGGAAGTTGTCTCTGTTGTAACAATAGGCAAAATCTTAATTCTCCAAGCCTTGCAGGCTCATCTAAACGCTCGCTGTGAGGTCCAGAGGCTCAGGCCGGTCGCTGCTATAGGCCTCTTGCAGCATCACAAGTGTCCATGTTCTTTACTGGTGGCAAAGGTACCAGGAAGTTGATGAGAAGGGGATATTGGAAACAATGCAGCAGCCCAACAAATGTCAGTGAGCCTCAACTGAGTGAGTGATTCAATATTTGGCCTCAGAGGCTGTGGGAATCATGGTGCTGATGGTCCGGGGAGGTTGCTTCCTGTCCATATCTATGTACTCAGAGCTCAGTCAAGGTCAGGAGCTGTGGTGGCAAGACCTGTGCAGGGGTGGTCAGTGGAGGTGCTGATGGAGATCTAACAGAGACAAAGGCTGGGGAGAATCCAGCTGGACCTATGCCCTGTGCACTTTTCATCCTGAATTCCTAGCAGACTGCCTGGCACACAGCAGCTGCTCAATAAATAATTGTCGGATGAATGATTTAATGAATCGAGGTGTTTGGGAGCCCATTATGATCTAAGGGTAATACTTCACAGTGAGAAGTGTATGTTCCACAAGCAGACCTAAAGTTTCTTGGCTATTGTATCTTCAACATTTTAAACTGGCCATATTTCTTATTTTATAAAATGAAATAAATGCTAATATGCTAGCAAGGGAATGTAAACAAGTGTTGTTAGACAAATTCATTGTGACTAAAAAGAAACTGCAGCAGGTGGATGAGAGAGGGCCCAATTAAGGTGTATCTGCCTTTGTGCCACAGAGTCTATGCTTTTCCAAATGGAACTGTTAGAGGATGAGGGAATGGGGAATATTTTTGACTCATAGTTTTTTTTAATCTGTGAGAAATAGATTTTCTCATCCATATTTTGTGCTGTTGTCTTTTTATACTTTGCTTTTGTAATGCTTCCTCTAAAGATGGTCTGTTCCTTTTTACTTTGTGCCATTGTTTATGCTGAATTTGTTGTTATTTTTGCATTTGCATTTCACAGAGAAATGATACTTAGCAGTATAAAATCCCAGAACTGCATCAGGATAAAAGAGGTGATTTATAAACACATAATAGTTGTTTTTGCTACTTTTTATCATTAGTCAAGCTGAGAGAACAAATTGGAATTTGAGCTTCTGGTGGGTTTTCTGAAGGGATCCTCAGATAAATGTAGCCAAAGATAAAAAATAATTCCAATTAAAAGATAATGGATATTATACACAATTACAGCTGTGGCCAAGTCAAAGCACTTCGAAATTAAATGTCTTTGTGCGGGGAAATCACAGTGTTAAATAAAATAACCAACAGGAATTTGTTTATATTTTCTTTGCTCACATCTACTCACATGCTTATTTCCCATTTTGGTAGGAAGTTACAATTCTGTTTAACTTTTTTTTTTAAAAAAGGAAACCTTTCCCACCTGGAGTAAAGTATAGTGTTTAAACTAGTATAGTATTAAGATTATACTTAAATTTAAGATTATACTTAAACTCATCAGAATATAACATCTGATTGTTTATGTCGATTTAATTTTGCTTATGTAGAACCCCAAACCACAAACTTGTGTGTAGTACCTAATATCCGACCTGATGCTGACCCTTCTGTGAATTTTCCACGTGCAAGTGACCTAAGCCAAATATTTCGTCTATGAGATTTATAAAATATACAATAGAAGAAATGATGGGATTATTGCTTGAAATGATATTTACCACTCACCAGTTTATGGATCTAATCATACCTGAGTCACACAGGTTTGTGGCAAAAAGAGAAGATCAAAATTAGAACAACAAAACGAGTAAAGCAAGTGTAACATTAATTCTGGCGAAAATCACTAGAATCGAATAAGTGGCTGATATGAATATGTCAGGTACAAATCTTAAAATAACTATTTTAAAACTGTCTTTTCCCCTTGCTAGCATGTTTCCCCTCTGACATTACAAATAATAAAGTAGGACTCCTCTCTTTTTATGGGAAGTTTGTTCTTGCAGAATACAGTGTCATCACAGGAGAAAAAAAGTAGCTACATGTAGATGAAATACAGAGTCGAGGATTATCATGAATTATCACTTCATGCTTGATTCAATTTAAAATCCCATAATCTTCTTAATTTGCAAGGCAATTGAATCCTTTGTCCCATGGATCTTCTCTGGGTACCTTGTAAGAATTTACCCTTGAAGCTCTGTGGCTGGTACCCTGCAGTTTATCAAAAGTTGGCATCATAGAAAAACAAATCAGACCACTGGGCTCATCTCGTTTTGTTCTAGGAAGATTCTGAGGGGTCAGGGATGTAGGAACTGCTGCATCTCTCCAGAAACTGGTTATGTGCATATTTGCCTATTAATTTAATTTTTGTTTCTGTCCAGTCCCCAATTGCAAAACACATGGAATGGGAGGGAGGATGTGAAATTAGAACTGGCTATCAAGACACTCCCCAAATTGGGCTTGGGGGACGTTTTGGGAAAGGGTACAATAGGGCCCCTAATGTTTATTGCTCCCACTGCAAAGAATACAATTAAGGCCCCTTAATGTTTATTGCTCCAGCTCTGAAAGAATACCATTAAGTCAGAAATATCACCTGATGGCATCCTCATCAAGCCACACTCTGTGAGCACAGATGGGACATTGTGTAACACAAAGGAGCGGGCTGCTCACCCAGCTGCATTGGGAGAACGGTGTCAGGAACCTTTTGTTGATTTGTTCTTTGTGTGTCTTATTTTGTTTATTTTTAAATTAAATTTATTGGGGTCTTTTTAAAACAAATCCAATAACATGATCATGGGGCAGCCCACCTCCCCCTCCACCACTATCCTGTAAACTCTGTGGCAACCTGAACAGTACTGCATTCATATTCATGACTCGCAGTCTTAAAAAAAAAGAAGAGAGAAAGAAAAAATACCATCACTGTATGCTCTGCTGTATTAGTGTATCTAATGAGAATAAATTAAAACCCAGCTGAGACATGACCCTGAACCTTTTGCTTCCTCTTAACTGTCAGTTTGACTTTCTTGAACACTGTGATCAACGGCATTCTCAGTGGAAGTTGACACTGCTCAACTTTCTGCAAATGCAGGTGAAATGAAATGGGAACTGCCTGAAACGCAATGCTGATGTAACCTGGTTCTGCACCATTACCCGTAATCTGTGTCTTTAGCTGTGTGGAGCTCCAATTTCATTTCTTTAATAGCATGGCTTTTGATAAGAATCTTACCTTCTTCCCCCCCTCCCCTGCCAAGTTCCCTTTGTGGTGTCATTGCTAACTTCTTACACAATGCAACTTCATTTCTCTAAGAAATTCCCATCAGTGGTCTTTAATAGCAGGTTAATGGGCTGTTGAATCTCAAATTTTCCAGAATGATTGTGTTACCAGAAGTAGTCTTCCTCCTATTTCCACTGTGATCAATAAGAGGCTTGTTTCGAAATCACTTAATGCTTCATACACTAAGGGGATTGAGCCCCAAATCAGACAAAACAAGAGATACTTTTTATTCCCTTATACTATCAACACCATTTTAGGAGAATGTCTGGCATGGGTCCTATTTGTTATTCCTACGTAAATCAATAAAGGCTCTGAAAAATACAGGAAGCTTTGCCAGCTATGTGCTTACAAATATTAGATGAAAGTGTTCACAGACAGCAGATCATTCATAAGCTGGTTTCAAGCCTTTGTTGTCATATGCTCCATGACTTGTTTCATTATCTGCCACTGCTACTTTATGTTGCCTATTTCTTTCTGAATCCCTCATACACAAAATCTTAATGATATATGGCCCAAGTGAATGCATTTACCAAAAGAATAGAGTGGAAGGTTATATATAACCCGAAAACCCAGGTGCCTTGCTGCAGGATTGATGTAAAGTAAAATAGCTGCTGGAGTTTTCCATAATTTCTAATTGGATCAGCGTTATAGATAGTCAGAAACCTAGACAATGCACATATCAGATTTTTTGTAATGATTTTTAAGAGCGGTAGGTAACTATTAAAACCATGGTAATTAGAATAAGTGGCAAAGAGTGAATGACACCATAAAGCACTTTCCAGGTGTATAGTTCTTGGATCTGATACTTTTTATGAATTCTACTTTAGGCCAAAATAATTTAATACCTATTTTTCATTGAATGCTTAAGGTGAAGGTAGTTATGTGACAGTTCTTAACATATAATCTTAAGGAACTTTAGTATAATTTTTATAGAACATAATATTTTTAATTGAACACTATAGATGTAGCATATCATAAATGAAATAGATCCAGTCCAAGAAGCTATTTTTTTTTTTTACCAAGAAACTTAAAATGTAGTAGGAGAAAAAAATTTTATAAATACACAAAAGACTAAAGTACAAAAAAAATTTTTCTTTTAATTTGAGACACTTTTTTTTTTGATGTGTTGTTAACAAATGAGACATTACTTAGGGTCTTGCTAATAGTCAGAAAACAGGACAGAGTGTAATGGTGCAAACATAAAAGAAAATAATTCCTCATGCACATAAAAGTTCAAGTCAGGTGACTATCCTCATGTGGAAATTCAGAGATACAATGTCTTTCCATTGAATGAATCCACTATCCCTTAAGGGCTCATTGTCATTTGTATCTGTCCTCAGAAGGGGAAAAGAAAGGTGCAGGGGACATAACTGTGTAGGGCAAAGAAAATAATTGTTCCTCTACCCTTCCTAGGCTCCTGGCTGATCTAATAATTAAGTTGATATAAAACAAATGAACAGGAGAAAAACAAACTTAATTTCATACATATAAGAGCCCCATAAAAATATGAGACTCAAAGGCAGTCAGGCAATTGAGGTTTATACACTGTTCTGAGCTAAGGAAAGGTATAGGGACCTGGGGCTCCAAACAGGAGGAAGACAATTCACAGGAAGATGAGAAGAGTAAATGTGTGGTAAAGAAATGTTTGTTCCCTGGCCGGTTTGGCTCAGCGGTTAGAGCGTTGGCCTGCGGACCAGAGAGACCCGGGTTCGGTTCCCACGAAGGGCACGTACCTCAGTTGCAGTTTGTTCCCTGCCCTGGTTGGGGTCATGTGGGTGGCAACACTTGATGTGTCTCTCTCATGTGATGTTTCTCTCTCTCTCTCTTCACTGCTGTCTCCTTCCTACTCTTCCTACTCTATCTGAAGATAAATGCAAAAAATGTACTCAGGTGAGGATTAAAAAAGAAAATGAATAAATAAATAATTAAATAATTAAATAAATAAATAAATAAAAAAGAAGAGTTTGCCCTGCCATGCAGATGAAAAAGTTTTCTGTGGTAATAGCTCTCTTCTTGAAACAGGCAGGTCTCTTTTCTAATTTATTTTAGGTAGACAAGCAGAAGGTAAAAATCCTTTCCCGAGTCTGCTGGGTCTTGATTGCCTTTAGTTCCACAAGCCCAAGTAACACATTGTTGTGGTGGTATGTGCTCCCCCCCTTCACCTGATTCTTAAAAGCCTTGGAACAGAAATAGCACAGATTGCTTCCACTCTCATTCCATTGGTTAGAACTCAATAGCAAGGACACACCTAAATGTAAAAGAAAGCAGAACATAGATCCTTGTTGTGGCCTGAAAAGAAAAGAAAGTGCATTTTGGTGAAGAGCTAGCTAGTACTTCTGTTTTCAGATTGAAAAACTCTACTGGATCAACTTTCATCACCCTCTAAATAGGAATCTTTGAAGCAATAATCTAAGAGTTCTTTAAAAGTGGGAAGACAAGACAAACTCCATGGAGAGCAAATCTGAATTTGAAATTAAGCTGTTATAATAGTACAAATAAAGTAAGGTACATATTGTGTTAGATGCACTTGGGAGGTGAGTACTGGGTAACCGAAGGAAACAGGGGGGGGGGGTGTACACAGTGTTGGGTTGTCTGGCTCTGAATGGCAGAAAGTGAAACAGTGAGTCAGTCCTAATTGGTTATATGTAACTGACATGACAGAAAGGGGTTCAGACCAGAGAGGACAGGACATGAAATTAAGATGGATATAATAAACAGGAGAACAGTAAAAAAGTGAAAGTCAAATGGCTTCTAAGCCAAAGGTTCAATGGTAAATAGATGAAGAATATAAAAAGAGAAGTCCACAGAAAAGTAATTATATGGAAGGATATTGGGAAAGAAGTTATTTTTATTGATGCAGTTATAAGATAGAGTTTTACCAGTGGGGGACGGAGTGGAAACAGAGATCACTGGAAAAGATGGCATTAAGAATTTGGGAAGGCAATGATGTTAAGAGGCATCAGTATAAACATGGAAGTTTCTAATGTTGACAGAGAGACGGAAAGTTGAAAAGAATATATACTAATAAACATAGTTGTGAGACATGAAAGTATGCTAGGGTCAATGTCTTGCCACATTACTGAAAAAATAGTTTAGAAATAGAATTTAGAAATAGAATTTAGAATCTTTGATGATGGGCTTTAGGACTCATGTTCTCAAACTCCATGAAGAGCATACCTGAATTTGAAATTAGACAGTTATAATAGTACGAATAAAGTAAGATACATATTGTATTAGACATATTTCTGCTTACTGAAGTAGTAAATTAATTTAAAATGCACTTTGGGACTAATATTTTGTTAGATATTAGATACTATGTCTTAACTCATTTCTCTGAGAGCTCAAAAAATGGAGTCTTATTAGTTTGATGGTATTACATTTAGATGTATTACATTTAGAAGCAAGGATAACAAGGAAGAACAATGTGTAAATTTATAAACAGTGTTTTTGTCTTTAAATCTACTTCAAAAGCATAACCTTCATATTCTTTGCTAAGTATAAAAAATGTATATTGAACATAAATACTTACTACCAAATTATTATAGGCATAATATAATCTTAGTAAAGGAATAAGAAAAACAGATGTTAGTTATTGCTGTCTTTAAGATTAGAGGTGAGTGAGAAATATAATAAATTATTTGGATAATTATCCTTTGTTTTCATTAACTTTAGATATATAATTATATTCTTCAATGACAGACTCAGAGGAGCTTTCCTGGATAAGCACACACTTTGATCAGAATAGAAAAGCGGGTGGCAAGTGTGGGATGGTTTGGACCTACCATAGTCTGTAAGTATTATTGGTATGATGAGTGTATTTTAATCAGTAACTACCTATGTATACATAGGAGTGAAAATTAGAGCTCAAATCCATATAACATAAGGAAAACAGAGAAACATTTTAAAAAATATTTTCTGGAATGTGCATATAAGAAAATCATTAAAGTTTACAGAGAAAGAAAAAGAAAGAGAGAGAGGGAAGGAGGAAGGAGAGAAAAGAAAGATATTACATTTATAAGAAACAGTTTGTCTCATTTTAGAAAAAATTGCATGTACATTTATATGTGAAAACCTTACTAAGCTGGGTAGAGAGTAATTTGATTTTCTAAAAGAAGTTAAATTTTAGAGTGCACAATAGTTATTTTATGGCTTTTTGTAGCCTATAATAAATGTTAACTATAAATAATTTACAAATCATACACATATCACTAAATGTTGAATAAGCATTCACTAAATATTTGTTGAATGAATGAATGATAGTTACTATAGACTTTATTTCAAGGAGGATAAATAAAGTAGTAAGAAGACTACGACATCCACCTTACACATTATTAATAGTCATGCCATTACCCTTCAGAAAACATTTCACTACTCTTTCTATGGGGAAGCACAAATTAAATCTGTACAGTAAAAATTACTATGGAAAAAAAGAACAGACGTGGATTCCAAGTAATATTATGTCAGTTACTTTATAATAAAAGAAACTACTACATTCAACTGATCTGTAAAAACACAAGCTCAAGAATATGAAAGCTGCCCATGGAATTCCACAGAGATGCACTGAAATGTTGAATGCACTTTCTTTCTGTTCATGAAGTTAGGGAAGGACAGACTCAAAGACTCAGTGCTTAACAAAACCATGGAGTTGGGTAGAAAGAAGAAAGCAATGTCACAAGCAGACAGGCGGTCCCAAGGCAATGCTTTGGTGTAAGGAGGTCAGTAGAAGCTGCACCAGACAATGGCACTTCAATAACATTTTCATGATGATTCTTGGGAGACTACACAGGAATTCATTTGTTTTTCTCATAAAAGAATATAATTTGATACATTTTAGTCCTTTTTTATTGTCTCTGCTTCCTTTTATCCTTCCATAACTAAGTTTATTTTTTCTCCCTTTTTTACATATTAAATGCAAATTGCTGGAAATGCCATTGCTGCTCCATTTCCTCAATGCTGCATGTGGGGCCCTCTTGCTCATCACTTATTCATTTCTGAGGTCCTCCAGAGGCAAAGTAACAGACTTTCATGTACCAGTTGTAAGGTTTTTCTGCATTCAAACATTTACTAATGTTGCATTTGGAAATGTGTATTTGTTAGCGGCTGGTAGTCCTTGGTCTTATTACAAGTGTCATTAAAGCATCATAATATTTGAAGGAATAGCTCTGCTTCAAGATATTCAGGTTCATTAATGAACATTATCCATCTGACACATTTGGTAAACACCAGAGCTTCAGAGAACAGCTCATCAGGGATAAGCTCGCCCCTCTAGGCTCACTTGGAGAAGCTCATGAAGTCACTACTGTTCACCCTCATTAAGCTTGAGAGGCAGAGAAAAAAATAAAAAAATAAACACTGAAAACTGCCAATATTTGTATTTTAGAATTAGAAGGTTTAAGGATTTCTTTTGTTGTTGAGATGGGTGGACAAGAGAAAAAGATATGCTAAAGTTCTGTTTGTTTTCTTTGGAAAATATAGGTGCTATTTTTAAATTAAGTTCAGAGAAAATAAAAACAAGGCTAAAATGAAAAACAAAGAAACAACTGTCTAGCTCCTCAGTTTTGAAAAGAATACAGGGCATCATTCAGGGCACAAATACAGTTATTGCTTAGTATCTGCAAGGGATTGGTTCCAGGACCCGCCGTAGATACAAACTCCGAGGATGCTCAGGTCCCTTGTATAAAATAATGCAGTATTTGTGTATAACCCTCGTATCCTCCCATATACTTTGAATCATCTCTAGATTATTTATAACACCTAATGAAATATAAATACTATGTAAATTGTTGTTATACTGTATTGTTAATGAAATAATGACAAGATTAAAATGTCTGCAAATGCTCAGCACAGATGAACCATCATAGGCCTGACTATACAGTACATGTCACCAACACTGTGACTTTTTAAAAAATATATTTTTGATCCGTGGTTGGTTGAATCCATGGGTATGGTACCCACTATAAAGTGGGCTGGCTGTATTGCTGAGAAAAAGCCAAGAAAAATATCAGCACTATTTTTCTCCAAAATGACATTTACCCTAAAATTGTGGCCTATAAAATAGGAGCCATACAACACATTCAGCTGTGGTCCATTTACCATAACCCAAAGCAACATGATTCCAAGTATATACCTTTGGAAATTACAAGTAAAGCAGCTTTCTCAGTAAGCAAAAAAAAATATGTTTTACTTATGACCATATCAAATATGAATTAAAATATTTTTGTAAATAAAGAATATTTAACCATATCTTATAGTCTCTACTTGGGAATCAGAGGATTTTAAAGAAAGCTCAATGATTGAAAAATTTTTTTAACATTGTGACTACCCATATTTTATCATTTCAAAAATTTTCATGTTGATTTATTTAGCGCTTGACAAAGACATTGCAAATTTCTCTTTAAAATCATAAAAAGGTCTCTATGAAACATGTAGACTGGGTAAGGTTGCTCACTTAAAAGATATGTTGAGATTCAGCCTCTTGAATCCTCTGAAATGTCCGCATTCTGAGTGGGTCCACTGAGGCCATTCAGACATTTGGTCCAGACTATAAAAGTAAGAATCCATTTATATTTCTCAAAAAAAAAAAAAAAATGTCTAACTATCATGAAAATGGAAAAACAACATAGTTATTGACAAAGAAGTTGGAATCAAGTCCGTATGCAGTAGTACATCCCAGAGAACTTCAATTCTCATTAGGATCAATACTTTCATTTGTCAAATATTTATATTCTTATTTTCAATTTGGCATTATAATAAAATCTAAATAATGGTAAATGTGTAGATAGAATAGATTAGTGTATTAACAAAAATAATGCTCATTATGGTAATTTGATAGTTTTCCAAAAACTTAAAACGGTGGTAGAGTTGATCCTCATGTTGCATGGATTCCATATTTGCAAATTCACCTACTTGCTAAAATGGATTTGTAACCCCAAACCAGTATGCACAGGGATTTCAGGGTCGTTTGCATTCACATGCAGAGCAGCCAAACATTTAAGTTGCCCAATGTGCGTGTTTCCAGCTGCGGTCGAACCCGGCTTTGCCATGTTGCAACTCTCATACTGTAAATAAGCGTCCTTTCCAAGGTCTATGTAGTGCCATTTTTTACATTTTGGGCCTTATGTTGGTGATTTCACTGTTTAGTGATGAAGTGCTTTCTAGTGTTCCTAACACCAAGAAGTTTGTGATGCGCCTTATGAAGAAAATAATTATGTTAAATAAGCTTCGCTCAGGAATAAGTTATAGTGTTGTTGAGTGGAGGTTTGCTGGTAATAAATCAACATTACATATTAAATAAGATGTCTTTAATCAGAAACACAGATAAAACAAGGTAATGTATTGATCAGTTGATGAAAATACTGTGACCAGAGACTCACAGGACTCTAATCCTGTATTTTCCTTAGAAGCAATGGTTTTATTTTCACTAAATCAGTGTTCATAGAAATGTATAAAACATAGCTACCATGAATGATAAGAGTTAACCATATGCATTTTTTTGCTAAGTTCTCTTACGTGAGACTGGAACTGTTAATATTGTTGTTTTCTTTATCAATTTACAAATTCAGTATTCATCACACCCCAAAGTCCTCGTATGCTGCGTTACGATGCATTTCTTAAAAGAAGCAAACACAATATGTAAGCATTCTCTCAACTTTTTCTGGGTTACCTGAACATTCCCAAAATGCCAATTAATAAGGACTATCATTTGATAGGCATAATTATCTTCCAAATGTTTTGATTTGGTTTTATTTAAGTAAGTCACAGTAAGATATTATTGTCATATCATCTTGGCCTATTAAGGGTTCTTCCATATTTTATATTAAATAGATAAGATAAAATATTTTTTACATACAACTATACAGAAACTGACAGTTTATATATGTATAGGTATTTTTATACATATCTATATTTGTATTTGCAGAAATACATTTATATATAGTATATGACTATGTTATATATATAGTACAGTTACCTCAGATGAATTTGAAGATAATTATACATTTGTTATGGAAGTAATCTAAAGAAAACAACTATTTCATTGCTGTTGACATAACTAATACCCAGAATGGAATGAAAAAATTGAACAAATTAAAAATAATGTATTTATGGTTTTTTTGAAATGTTTTTATTGATTGTTTTAGAGAGAGAGGAAGAGAGAGAGAGAAACATCAATGAGAGAAGTATCAACATTAATGGGCTGCCTCCTGCACACCTCCCACCTGCGATGAGCCCACAACCTGGACATGTGACCTAACTAGGAATCAACCAGCAACCTCTTGGTGCACAGGTCAAGACTCAACCACTGAGACACACTGGCTGGGCTATTTATGGTATTTTATAACATCAGAAGTTTACAAGTACACCCAATTAAAATAAGTTCATTTGAAAGATACAAATAAATTATTGTTTCAAGTCTCTGAGCCAAGTTATAAGAGACGTCTGAAGTTTTCAAGGTCTAGCCAGTATTTGGTTACAGATTATCAAGCACTTGGACTTGATAATTGACATCAATAGGAAGATAGATATAACATTAAATGTTAAACAAATATATACATAATAATAAAACTGTATTTAATCTGAATATATTTTGAAACAAAGTCCAAGTGAGGGGCATAAGAGGAAAGGCCATGAGTTGGAACAGGTAGCAGAAAAAGTGGGCTATGGCAAGTCTAGAAGATCTTCCAGGTGAGGCTCAGACTAGGGGGTGGGTGGGCAGCTTGGACCAGCTACAGGGGCAGGGCAGGGCGTATTGACAGTGGTGGTGATTTGAGCACAGATTTTTAACCTTGTCTAGCTGGAGGTTTTGTGCCTGTATGCATTGTTTTCCTTGGAGAGGGACCTTTACTTATCTGAAACAGTCTTGTGTAGGATTCTTACTGTAATTTGTCATCCATAGTCGGCCACTCAGCAAGCAACAGAGCTTAAGAAGCATCATTTGTTGTTCCACAAAGGTTTCTGGGTAGTTACACTACCATCCGAACTGTCATAAAATCCAAGAGCACTGATTTAAATTCTTCGGTGTTTTACTTAATTACCTTTTTAATTAGGATAAAATGTCTTTTCACCCTCTCCTATTTGAATACCCCCACCCCTGCTTTCGGGGCCAAGTTATAAATACACCGCAATGAATAGCTCGGGCTCCCTCCCCTTCCTCCCCCGAGCCAGCTGTTCCGTGTGTTCCTCTGTGAGCGCGGGGCTGCAGGGAGCTCCGCGCGCCCCAGTAACTCGGGAGTCGGCGCTGCAGCGCGGAGGCTGACAGCTGAACACGGCTCAGGGGACCTGACTGTGCGGGTGGAGCAGGGAGAAGAGGAGAGATTGATTCTTTGAGATGCAAGGATGAAATGCCTACGGAAATAGCCGTGATCCTGCGGGGTGGGTGGTAAAAGTGGGGGCCCGGAAAGGTACTACTCAAAGTGGGAAAGGGGAACTAAAACTCGAATTGGAAAGTCTAAGGAAAACTCATTTATAAGAAACACCTTATTTATTTTCTTGGAAACGTGTAATCTGGGTTGAAGGAATTCTCAGCAATCTCTTTTGTCATCTGGAACCCAGAACTGAGGGGCTTAGGTGACTGAAGGGGAGAACCATTGCCCTTCCCTGACACAGACCCAGGTTTCCTTTAGGAAAGACATTGGCTGAGCTCTTTGCATGGTCTCTATGAGAGCTTCTAGAATTATAAAACCTTCTGACAAGAAGAATCCTGAGATACAATTTTTAAAATCATTTCTAATTGTGTAAAAGTGCACATGACATACAATTTGCCATCTGAAGCGTATGTATGTGCGCAGCTTGGTGTTTTTAAGTACATCCGCATCGTTGTGCTGCCTTCATTACCTTTATCTCCAGAATTCTTTTTGTCTTGCAGAACTGAAACTCTGAACCCATTGAACAGTAAGTCCCCATAGTTTCCTACACCCAGGTCCTGTTAACCACCATTCCACTTTCTTTCTCAATGGTTTGACTACTCTAGGAACCTCATGTAATTGGAGTCATACAGTATTTTTCTTTTGGTGACTGGCTTATTCCACTTAGTATAATGTCCTTAAGGTTCATCCATGCTCCAGCATGTATCAGAATTTCCTCCCTTTAAAAGGCTGAATTGATTATCTATCCATCCACGTGGACACTTGGGTTGCTCCCACCTTCAGGCTATTTTGAATAATGTCGCTATGAACATGGCTGTACAAATTTATTTTTGAGACCCTACTGTCAATTCTTTTAAATATATAACCCAAAGTGGAATTGTTGGATCATATGATAATTCTATTATTAATGTTTTGAGGAACCTCCATACTGTTTTCCATGGTGGCTGTATCATTTTACATTTCCATCAGTCATGCAAAAAGATTCCAAAAATTCTTTACACTTCTGCCAGTCTTGTTGTATCCTGGTTTATTTGATAGTAACCAACTGAAGTTCCTCAGATACAATTTACTTTAGCTTCTTTATTTTGCACATAAAAATGGTGGCCCAGAAAGGTTGTTTCTATCTGCGTAGTTAGTAGTGCTGGAATGAGAACCCAGGTATCTTGGTCAATAACTTGAATTCAGGCCTCCAAAGTGGTCCAGGTTGTGTTTTGTTTTGTAAATGACAGTCAACAATGCATCTAATGAAACTGCAATGGTCCTTAATTTATCTGCACACACAGATATGTTTTGAGGGTCTGGTTCTGGACCCCTGAAGAATATCTAGCCCAAAGAGGAAAAGGAGAAGCACATGGAAAAAACTCAAGAGGAGCTACAATTTCAACACCAGCCAATTGACAATGTTCACAGGGCATGAAAGTGCTGAGAACCTGTGGAGTAATAAGGGTAGAAAGCACAGACAAAATCTTCTGGCAATTCTATATTGCAGCTAAAACTTGATAATATGGAGTCTGCAATACAGAAAAATATATAGTAATATTGGATGCTATATTATGATAAATCAAGTTAGCAGAAAAATGTGTACTGTAAAAATATATTTGTATTGTTGATGATAATGTTTATCTATAGCAAAAGATAATGTATAGATACTAAAATGCTATCTTCAGGTTTTGGGATTCCTTTGTTCAACCAATATTAATCAAATACCTGCTACAAGAGAGGAATTGAGGATATAGCCCAGAATAAGACAAATAAGCCATCTGCTGTCTTGGAGTGTCATTTCCAGTGGGAGACGAATTAACCACATATACGCAGTTCTGGGAAAAGAATATTCAAGGCAGAAGAAACAGGAAACCCCAAGTCCTAGAAAATGCTAAAAACTGGGACAGAGCAGATCAGTGAGGAGGAAGGTTATGTCCCAAGGCTTAAGAAGTTCGATTTGACTATGAGAGGGAAAGATGTTAAGCCAGAGAAAGACATAGAGTAATTTCTTTTTTCCTGTTTTTCCCCCCCAGATATGCCAATATAAAGATACACATCCCCTCTATTATAGAATAAGACATATTTTTAAAATACAAAGAAAAAATGCTTTCTTCGTTAACATGTTTTAAATAAGATTTAGAATGGGGGGATATAAATCATTAAAAAGCAAGGTTAACACTGTACTTATTGAATATCATTATGGCCCTAACTGGAAAGTCATTGCAGGTTCTCAGCCCTTGTGAACTTGCCGTTGTAGCAGAGACGACGGAGGTGAGATTGGATGACTACTGAGGGTTATCTAAGGAAGTGGGAGGAGTTAGTAATGTCACTGGATGTTGCTGTCTCTTAGGCAGATCTGGTCCATACAGGTAAAACCAAGCACTGCCCTCAGTCACAAAATGTGACTGCACTGGGTGATTTTTTGGTGGCATGAACTTCTGATTTAAGAAAATGTTGTGTTTTCTACTCACCAAGGAAAAAAATATTTTTATGTCAGGGAAATAATAAAAACAAAGAAAGGGGAAACATATAATATAAAGGGTAGTACTTCAAATAAGTCATGGTAATAAGCCCAACAGTATTCAAATAAGACCAGGTCCCTGTTCGGGTCCGATTTATACAACGATGCCCGTGTAACGGTTGGCTGGGTGAACTCAAACAAAGATGCACGCTTGAATCTAAAATCTCTTTTGCTGTAACAGAACTCTGTGATGCTCTCAAACTATATTTCACTGCCTCCTAAATGCATTTATAAAGCCAGCACACAATCACCACTAAAACAAGTCCTGTGAGACCCGGAGAGGGCAAGGCAATTGGGATTGTGCAGAGATTTCAACATGGAATTTTCTTTCATAAGTTCACTTTTTGTTTTGTGTATTTGAATAATTTGCTTGTGTGTGTTCTTATAATTTGGATGGAAAAAAATTAGGTAAAGAGTTGAAATGTAAGCGATAGGCATCAGAAAATTTGTAAATATTTCTGTCATTTTAAATTTTTATTTTTTTATCCTCACCCGAGGACATTTTTTCATTTTTTGTTCAGATAGAGTGGGAGGGAGAGAGAGGAAGAGAGAGAGAGAGAGAAACATTAATGTGAAAGTGACACATCGAGTGGCTGCCACCCGCACGACCAACCAGGGCTGGGGACAAACTGCAACCGAGGTACATGCCCTTAGCGGGAACCGAACCCGAGTCTCTCTGGACCACAGGTCGATGCTCTAACCGCTGAGCCAAACCGGCCAGGGCTATTTCTGTCATTTTAGACTCCCCTGTATGTAGAGACCACTGAAGAGTGCCAATGGCCTCAGTAATAAATTATTGAAATAATTTTTTTAAGGGAAATAATAGTGTTAAATCAATGCAATGGTGTGAAAATGAACTAGGGCTCAAACTGAGTTTGTGGGGTTGTTTGAAATGACATTATGATATTGGATCTGTTCAAAATGTATATGTGAATTCCCATATATTCTTAAAATCAACCCTAAAGCTGACATTCAGTAAAATATGAAAAGCTTGTATCTGGATAAGTAAAGAAATATGACTACCTTTTAAAAGATATGATCAGTCATTAAAGCTTAATTTTTAAATCAATTATGGAAATAAATAGAACTCTTTAAGTAATCACCAATTCATGATCAAAAATTATTTTCCAACACCCTCTTCTCTCCTTATTCAAAGAAATCATAAGTCTTATCAAGTGTGCATTTTTAAAATGTCTGGTTCCATTACCTCTGCTTTATCTACCATACCATTGCCTCATCAATGCATAAGTCATAGCTGTGAGATATTATACAAATCTGACTATGCTATTCATCTAACTAGCATCCTTCAAATCATATTCCTTCTAAGAAAAGAAAAAGAAAGAGAAAGAAGTCTTTAGCTTGGTATGTAGAATAAAACCTGCTATGACCTCACACCTATCTGTCTCTCTCTCTAGTCTCATCTTTTGCCATTCTCCTCTCACACACCCACATTCCAGGTATATGGAATTAACACTGCTTTATTGAGTACCTTCTATGTACTAGACTGAGCATTTGCCCTCAAATGTGTTATTCTACAGGACATAAGGAAGATAGCAAATAAATTATAACTTCATATTTTCAGAGAGATACACAGACAAAATAAGTGACAATATAATATATAGGAAGTAGTCAGTGACAATATAATACATAGGAAGTAGTCAGTGGGGGAAGGGAAGCCTTTGAATACAAGGCCACGGAAAGTCTCTTGGAAAGAGTAATATTTGAGCCAAGATAGGGAGTTTGAGAAGAATCAGCCATTTGAAGCACAGGGGATGGATGTTTATTTCACTTAGGGGAGCAGGAGAGCCAAGACCCTAACAGAAGGAAAGAGGAGACTGGAGCAAGATGAACAGGTGCCCCATGGAAGATGCTCATGGGGACACAGGTAGTTGCCAGGTCATAAAAAAAGCTTTCAGGCCATGATGAAGAATTGGGATTTAATACTAAGTGGGGATAGATTTGAGCAAGGAGTGACAGGAACTAAGTTTTTCAAATCTCACTGTAGCCACAGGGTGGAGAATGCAGTGGTTCCAGCACGGCAGCGAGAGCACCTGCCTCAGGTGTACCTTCCTGCTTGGGCAATACCAGTGCAAAGAGTATTTGCAACTGAGAGACTTGGGTTTTAAGTCCCCAATTATTATCTTATCA
This sequence comes from Tadarida brasiliensis, assembly GCA_030848825.1. Taxonomy (NCBI): domain Eukaryota; kingdom Metazoa; phylum Chordata; class Mammalia; order Chiroptera; family Molossidae; genus Tadarida; species Tadarida brasiliensis. The sequence continues at coordinate 61,837,933 of CM061262.1, forward strand.
AGTAGATGATCTAGGGACTGCAAACCTGGAAGAGAGAGAAGAATCCAAGGACTACAGTTCTGGCATTCCCTGCAGGAGTGCTGCCCCCCGGGGGCCGCCTGGAGGACTACAGCCACGGCGGCCAGTTCCATCCCAGCCAGGTACCCTGGCATAAGCTTTGCAGTTTATAAGCCTCTCACCCAGCAACTTCCTTCACGAGTCAGTGTAGAAAATAACAGTGGTAGCAATAGGTAAATAATAGTAGCCACAATTAACTAAATGCTGCCCACAGACTATTTGTGAGGGACACCTTAGCGCAGTGGTTCTCAACCTTCCTGATGCCACGACCCTTTCATACAGTTCCTCATGTTGTGGCGACCTCCAACCATAAAATTATTTTCATTGCTACTTCATAACTGTAATTTTGCTACTGTTATGTCTTAGGCAACCCCGGTGAAAGGGTCGTTTGACCCCCAAAGGGGTCGTGACCCACAGGTTGAGAACCGCTGCCTTAGCGTCTCGAATGCTCTAGCAACTCTGCAAGGTAAATAATTGTTCCTGTTTTAGAAATAACAGCCACAGAGGGGCCGGGATGCTGAATCTCGTGTGGCAGAGGCAGCACACAGGCTTCGGACTTCCTGACTTTTTCATTACGTGTGTCAAAGGGAAAAGGACTTTGAGGGGTTGTGTTGTATTGTTTCTTCAAAAGAGAAAATAATTAAATAATTTTTTCCTCCTCTTAACCTCAATAGCTCTTTAAGAACAAAACCTCATCCACAATGTCTAAGTCAGAAAAATAAACAAGTAAATACAGTTATGGAAAAAAAAGTACAGGGGGAAAAAATGAATAATTAACTTGAAAAAGAAAAAAAGGAAATCTTCCCTAACATGAACAGAAAAAGGAGATCAAAACGTGGTTTGTCCTAATTGGAATCTCCCTGGGTGGCAGCATCAGCTGGCAAGAAAGTCCCTGCTAAGTAGGTGAGTGTCACGCTTCCCTCCCTGAAGGTGGGCAGAGCCCTGGCAGTGCTGTGAGCCCGGCTGCCAACGGGCCTCCAGCAGGACAAGAAGAACGAAGGCCGAATCCCTGACTGTGCGAAGCCAAAGGACAACTTCCTTTCTCAAATGGCTCCAAAACTTGTCCTGGCATTTCGGGTCTTTAGAGCAGTCCTGCCAAGGTGGGGACAAAGGCTGTGTGACCTGATGAGGGGTGCTGATGGCTTCTATCACCTCTAATTTCATTTAGCCCCTAAGACAGTGCAGCATAATTCTGCTGCTGGAGAAGGAAGCCTTTAACCGAGGTACCAGTCCCACGAAGAATTCACTGACATTTGTAATCTATCCAGTTCTATTCCTAGCTTCCACCTTTTATACTTCATTACTGAGGAATCAGAGCAGGAGAGTCAAATATCAGAGCAGACGTTTCTTTTGCTGTGTGCGGATGACGGCCCTGGGAGCGGAAAAGCAGGAATGACATGAACGTAGATGGATGGCCGGAGCCCAGGTTATTGTTTTTGGCAGGGAAAGTTTTAATCAACTGAATAGGCATTGGCTTTGGAGTCAGATACAACTAGATTTTAATGTGGGCGTCCCAGCTCTTCTGTGACCTTAGGCGAGTTGAATGATACTGAATCACAACATCAATGTTTACAGAATGAGAATAATAAACAATGTGTAACTTTTACAAAAATATGCCTAACAGATACATGGTGCACAATAAATATTTGTGTTTTTTCCCTTATTTGACTAATTTTTTGTAGCAAAAAGTGTTTAGCCATGAAAAACTGCTTAAACACAGCATGTTGGGAAAAACAAAACAATACAAAACAAAAAACAAACACTAAGGAACTATGTGTCCTTCACCAATTCATTTAGCATCTATGAGTCTTAGTTTCAACATCTTTCAGAGAAAATTATATCCCCCAAAAGCAATTATAAAATAAAAGATAAGAATAATTATGAGTCCCATAATCTTGATTCAGAGATCTTTACTCAAAGAGTTTGAGAAAAAATATGTTGAAAAAGCCAAGTTCTTTGATTATTACAACATAGTCATATTTCTTATTGGGCCTAATGAATACCAAAAATAAATACTATAAAGCAGAGATTTGAAAAATAGTGTTATTCCTTTGGAAGTTGCTCCTTTCCAAAAGTTAAGATGATTTTGATATTTCCTTAGATTGCTTTTTGGTGAAAATCATTTTTATATTGATATGTACCTATCCAATTCTTAGCTTTTGGTACTAAAATATGTTTTCTCTCTGAGATATAAATGGTGTTCAAAGGCCAATCACTTTGTACAAATGTCACCATCCTCAAGATTGGTTTAGCCTTTCTTCGCCTTGAACAGACTCTAGAATCAGTAGCACCTGGAGACACCAAGCACATCAGATATACTAGTGTAGTGCTTACAAAATCAATAAATGGTGGTCTTGTGAGTCTTGTTATGTCTATTTTATTGATTGAATTTTTATTACATCTGTAATTACAGTTCAAAAATACAATTTGATGATCTTAAAAAAGTATTAACTCTTAAATCTCTTACCCATAGGGCCTTGATTCTTTTCTTTTTTCTCTTTTTTTTCTCTATTATTCCATAGTTTAACTTATTCCACATCCAAACAAACAAACAACCGGCCTCACCAAGACAACTCTGTCTGAGGCAGGGGCAGGAGCAGAGGCCCTTGACTCTGGCAGTCAGCTAGGTCCACCTATATACACAGAGAACCACCGACAAGGGCTCCTTCACTCCGTGATTTACGGAGATGATCAAAGAGTTTGCTGAGACGGATTCCTCCTACACTGTCTCATGAAGATGGTACTTGTATATAATAAACCCTGAACAGTGGGTGGTGGATTTTGATGGTCTTTAGTTTCTTTTCACCAACAAATTTGTGATACTTATCAGTGGCATGCCTAGGTAAATGGCTGTGGTTCAATTTCACTCTTTTTCTGGTTTTCCCTCTTCTTATTTCTCTTACAAAAAAGGGACTACCGAGAATGTCTTTTCTGTGTTCCAATATTCTTATTATCACTTCATATGAAGAAATGGAATTCATTTAAAAATACCTCAGGGTAGGTCATGTAGGTGGCAACTACTTTAGAGATGGTCAGTTATCGTAATCATAAATTCACTCCAAGAGCCAGTAAATATCTCATTAGAAAGGACTTTACCAGGTGCCAATTTTGTTCATCAAACATGGCTGAATATTGTCAGTTTCCTACCCTTCAAACTAATATAATCACTTTAGCAATTCATAAGTTTATCAACATAGCTATTCTGTTTTATCCATTTTTGAAGATGTGTTTTTACTGGTAAAATTAGTGACTTGACATGTATGTCAGTGTATTTGGGGAATCATCATTTTCTGACAAAATTAATGTTATTTGGATATGTGCGTTGGCTTAATTATTTCAGAGACAAACTCTACTTTTTCATCAACAGGGCATAAAACTCTGGCAAACCTTTTAGGTCAGACCCTTAGGGATGGTGACTGAGGCTTGTAGCATTAATGGTCTTGTGTCCAGCCACTGGTCTCTAGAATATTGTTATATTTGCAAGTGATCCTCCCATGCAAAGCCTGATAGTAGAACCTACAAATATGGGAGACTGAAGTTTCATTCACTGTATAGAGTAACTTGTTTGAAGTAGTTTATGCCTGCTTGGTAACAAATAATGGTTTAATATCTGTCTGTGCAGGTGGTAGAATTCGATCTGACACTTGTTTTCATTACTACTTGGTTGGAAGTATGGGAAGAGGTAGCTACATAACTATCTAAAATAGCCTAATAGTTGTGCATAACTAAGTTTTCTCTTAGGTCACTTTGTAGCACAATATCTTAATCTTCTAAATGTGTCCTTGACCAAAGTACAGTCATTGTGAGGTAATTGCTCATTGGTCTCTGTGGGAGACTTCCCTTCCTCCCGTAAGCACTGCACTGTGCTGAGTGGCTCGGTGATGCCATGGTTCATTGACTCTAGACTGAGTGCTCTGTGTTAAAATCATGTGGATTGTGGTAGCTCTCACTGGAATCAGCATGCTCTTTGAGAGGATTTAAACCTTTTCAGCTGGAAGAGTCTCTTCTTGCTCAAGGCTGGAACTTCAAATGAACATCGTTTGATCAATTTGAACAGGGACGGGACACTGGCATGCATATTGACACGGTTATACACCCTGCTCCAAAGTGTGGGGCATTACTTCTTCATAGTTTCATGTTCAGTTTCTTGGAGGAAAGATAGTTAGTGTGTCCATTCTCTAAATTCTATTTAAAAGTATGTGGAAATGGCCCTGGCTGGTGTGGCTCAGTTGGTTGGGCATCGTCCCATGCACCAAAAGGTTGCTGGTTCAATTCCCTATCAGGGCACATGCCTGGGCTTTCAAGCTCGATCACCACCAGTAGGGGGCATGCAGGAGACAGCCAATTGATGTTTCTCTCTCTAAAAATTTTTTTTAAAGTATGTGGCAATGATGTATCACATGCTGTTATATCTAAATGTAACATATTAATTGTGGAACACACAGGTCAGAATTCAGGTTCTCTGAACATCAGATTCTGAGACACTGAGGTTTATATCAACTGGTCACTGGTTGTGAGCTGCTCTCATAAAAGCGGCATAATATTAAGGCAGTTTCTTTATGCCAAGGACAGTTCTTGGAGAGGGACCTGGCTGTGAGCTGTCAGCAGCCTCTTGGGAACTTAAAGAATAAGTACCTCAGTCCTGAAGGAGGGTCAGGTTGGCATACTACAGCATCACCCCTAAATTCAGTTCTTGGTCTGGACAATTCTCAATGAGGGTTAGATCCTTTTCTCTTTCTAAGAGTGTCCCCCTTGTCTGCCCTTGACTCAACCTCAACTTTGCCCTTGATTTCTCCAGTGTTTGCTTAATTACCTGAACTCCTCCACTTTTCCTCATAAATATTATGAACCCTGAGGGGACAATAGTCATTAAAAGAATGGTAGAGTCTCACATTCCTGTTCAACATCAACCCAACTTGCTTCTAGAACTAACTAATAAGGGTGATATAGAGACAACCACCACTGAAGAGGAAAATGACTTTTTTTTTTAGCTTATAGCAATCTCTGCCTCCTCCAATGTGAAGATGGAAACAAAAGAAAAGACAGAAGAGGGAGAAATCAGACATGGAGCCACGTACCCTGAGGCGTAGGAGAGGCTAAGAAAGAGAGGACAAGGTAAGTCAATATTTTCCATCATTTAGCCAATGAAAGAATGACAATGACTAAGAAGTGATCAAAAAGAAATCGAAAACTAGGAGATTAGAATTGTACCAAAGTGAAGAAAGGAAACTATGGTGGGAAAAAGGAGGTCAAGAAAATATTAAATTATTTTGAAAGAATATTTCTTGGAAACCAGAGAGTGAGAAAGAAGGAGCTGGACTGATTCAAGGGCAAGTGGAGTGACTTCTGTTACACTTAGGACTCCTAAGTGTTGTCAGTTAGTGTTCCCCTCGGAGACTGCCTGTCCTCACCGCTCCTCAGGTTCACATGACTCCACATCAATGCAACTCATGGTCAGACACAGCGAGAGAGTGATTAGGTACAGAATGAATGCCTACAGCAAAAATGTAATACTTTAAAAAAACGATGCTTTCCCCAAAATTTCTAGATAACATTTCTAATTTTGACCTTTTACTTAAACCCTTGCAGGGTTATCTTACCAATGTTCAGCTCATCAGTTCTCCTTTCATTCAAATTGTTATTGAAACGCAACTTCCACCAGGGAGTCTTCCCTTATAAGAATTTTTGTTTGCTGTTCTATCTAATCTGAACATGCAAATGTATTGTCCCTCTTACTTATCCCTGCCCTGATGTCATGATGTTACCTATTGAATTATGCAGTCATGCTTGTGTAGAAATCTATTCGCTAGTTCTACTCATTTAGCTCACCAATCCCAGAACTTGGCAGGTCACTTTAATGTCAATGAAGTATTGAAGAATAAGAAAGTGATAATAATGACATAGGCTGTCACTCAAAATGACATCTATTTTAAGTGTCATCATGGCCATATTTCACAGAAAAGAGAACACACTTCACAAAAGTCAGAAATCCCTATAAGCTGCTATTAGTCATGTCTCAGACTTCTTTACTGTTGAATTCATTCATTTCTATATTTGCATCTACCAATATTAATATCTATAACTATCTCTAGTTCTATAATATGCACATCTATATCCACAGTTGTAGAAATAAAGATATAAAAAAGATCAGGGGCTACCCATCGTCAAATACAAGAGAGCAATGATCTTCACAGACTGTCTCGATGCAGAAGGAAGTCTCCATGGAGAGGTCTGTAAACAGAATGACAGCACAGTGATATTTTATTCTGAGCTATCAGTGTTTATGTTTAAACGAAAAGGAAAGCTCTCAAGACCCATTAGTTTTCTCTTAAACACAGACAAACTTCACCTACCGCCTTTGGAAATGGTGGTAATATTCATAGTACCCTAGATCATTTCAAAAAGAATAAAATATAATTAGGGCTGCTCTTACAAACAGATTTTACAGACTCCTTTGGACGGGCAGCTTTGGAGATCCTTCTCTCAGGGGAGGTAAATTGAATGGAGCTGTACTTGAGTTTGGTTTGTAATCCCTTCTCAATTACCATCAATGCAGCTGAATCGGGAGCTACACCAAAATTCCTGAGACAGCTTTTTAAAATCTAAAATAAAGAAAAAAGTGTTATTGCAGAAGGAGGTGAAAAAACCTTGATACAAGAGGGATGAAGGCCCTCCAGGGAGGAAGCTGAGGGTATGAAATAATGAAACAAAAACTTGAAATACCCAAAGCTGAATATGCACTTGTGATTCTTGTTTTTTCTTTTAATCATTTAGGCCTGAAAATATTTGATCTGATTTTGATTGACTTAGATATATAGTAATTTTTAACAGATATGTGATAAATAACCCAGATTATCATAACATGGGAAAGGAACAGCCAGTTAGTGTAATAGGTTTGGGAGTCACTCCTTTTCTCATGATTAGAAAACTCTCAACAATGTAGCCCAGGCAGCACGGTGGGGGAGAGTTCTTGTCCTGCCTTATTGCTTAAGCATGCTTCCTCAAATACCACGTCAGCATTTAATGGCTCAAAATAATAAGGTATGTTTGTAAGACAGACATTATTCAGTAGTGCTTCTGTACTACCGGTAGATAGATCATTGCTTGGGCTTTGAGTTTTCAATAAGTAAGAGGCATTTTTACTAATTAAAAATGGGAAAGTAAGTTTCAGAGCTGGTTGCTGCATTTAAACAATTGCAGGAAAATTGCATGCTGAAAGTAAGAGTGCAATCTGATATTTATAGAATGCTGTTGAAATTTAATAAGCAAAATGGAGTAAATAGAAGTGGAGCTATTCATCTCTTATTTACCTTCATGCCTTCACTGAGACCCACAGTTCCAGCCATACAAAAAAAAAAAACAAAAAAAAAAACTATTTTCTGAAAGCTATAAGTGCTATTTTGAGGGGGGTTTAACATAGCCCTCAGAACACCGTGGGAACATGATTGAAGTTGGCCGGAATGTGCATAGTGATGCTTTGTTTCTAGCGTGATAGCCCTGCTCTGCAGAACAGTCTGACTCAGACACGCCCATCAGACTTCCCTCGTTGACCCAAGGTACCGCTGGGCAGATCGGAATTCTGTCTACACGGCAAGGACCTGAGTCTGTTAGATCATAAAACCAGGTTTATCTGATTACAGATTTTTGAGGATACCTTAACAAGCATTTAAAAACAACCACCATCCCAATAACGAAGTCGGTCCATAAAGGGACCAGACAAATAGGTGTCGGATTTGTGATGGTCAATGTAAAATGTGCATTTTGATTCTCAAACATTCTATGGCAATATAGATGTGATCATTTTATCTGAGTCCATAGAGATCACTACACTGAATACTGTGGCCATGGAGATCCAACAGATCAGTGTTCCAGGAATTACAGTAACATATAGAGATGCACAAAATTGGTAAAGTTAAGAATTGTACGGAGTTAAGATTTTAGTGGATTTAGGACTTTGGTGTGAGCCACATGTAAGAAAGAGACCTGATTCTGCTGGTTATTAGTTCTGTAACATTGGAAAGACTACTTCATCACCGTACATCTCAGTTTGTTGGTCTGTAAAATGGAATTTACACCAAAACCTGCGTCACTGGGTGATTTTGAGATTTAAGTGAGGTAATTATGTAACTAATTTAACATAGCACCATGCTGATAATAAGTGCTCAATTAGTGTTAGCTAAAAGGTATTTCAACCAACCATTAAAAAAATTTAAAAAACAGACTTTGGGTTTGAACTTCCAAATATGCAACAATCATAAAAGTCCCAGCGAAAGTGAGAGATACGGAGAGAAGTGATAGCTACTGTGTGTTCCTCTACAAGCTGACCCCTTTAAGTTCCACTTCATAGCGCTGTTCAAGAACATAATAACTGGCCACAAACACGACTGCCCTTCAGTAACATGAAGGTGAGCTGTACGCAGAAGGTGGGCAGAAGGACTACAAAGGTGCAGTGAAGCACAATGGGAAGAAACATAAAATAGCTGTTGATCACTGGAAAGTAGTAACAGCAAACAGGCAGTGCTGGCGGGGCTGGTCAAAGAAGAGGTGGCTCAGAGGAAGGGCAGCAACTGTGCTTCCCATGGGGCAGATTCACTGAGCTCCTAACAGTGGGCCACTGGGCCAGTCAACCAAAGGATCTCCTCTTGTTCTCTGGCCTGGGATACTGCGCAGGTCAGCTGGTCTTCTCTCTCCCAGCAGTAGCTTTATAGATTCAATCAACTTCTAGAGACAGCCTGGGAGAAAGAAATGAGCAGAAGCTGTGTATTTTTCTCACGGCTCCACCACCTACCAGCTTGGTGAACTTGGGCAAGTCACTTGACCTCTGTAGTTTAGTAGCATGGTCTATAAATGAGATAATATTGTCAACCCAGGCAGCAATCAATGCATGTTAGTGTCTTTCTCTGATTTTCTTTCCAAACCATGGAATTTAATCTTTGGCTTATTTATTTGTATGTTTTTATCTTAGTACAGGATCCAGAGCTTAAAGCACCTAGGAATTACTGAAGTAAATCCATTGCTTCTCTGGCATGGGGACCGAGCAGATTTCCCTGCTCTGTAACAAAGGGAAATCATCACCACCGATCATCCCTCCGCAATCATTTCAGCTGCAGCAGAAATCGTTCCCATTCTTTATCTTGGGATTACTTTTGCTCTGGGAAACTCTCTAGAGCTTCAGAATTCTTGGTGCGTTTGACAAATTTTGCTTTCAATCCAGATCCTAGATGCAGACCTTTTTTTTTTTTTTTTCTTCAATTTTTATTTTTTTAAATCCTTGGCGACCGAACTTCAAGTCTTTTAAAACCTCAAGGAAAGCCTGCTGTCATTGGTTTTGCCCTTATCCAAATCTGCATGTACTTCCTGACCACAAATTAGGTCAGGGATAAGTTTGGAGCTGCCAATCAGCCTTGGACTCATCAAGCATTTTGAACTGCTGGTGTTGCAGCACAATCGCCAGTGTGAGTCACAGATAACAGTATCATTTGCATAGTTACAATCAGTTAGTGATAGAATGCCTGAGAGGCAGAGGGGATGCGTGGCAAATGCAAAGTCACTTTCAGATTTGCATTCATTTCGGTTTTAAATGGGGAACAGAGGACCTGACTGAAAGGGGCACCACCTCCTGTTCAGTTTGACTCTGCAGAGCCTGTGCCTACGGAGCATTTCAACTCTTTGAAAGCCTTTGTTATCTTCCTATGAGCCATTCTTCTCAACAATGTATGACATACCTAGTAGGCATTATTATCCATAATTTAGTGAAAGGGAAGTAAATCAAAAACAGGTTGAATGACTTGTTCAGCGCCGCAGGAAGTCACAGCGCAGGCAGAGGAAGAACCCACAGCTTTGTACCGCTTCCCATCTGTCGTTAAGCCCTATTAGCCACGTTTCTTACCTGTACCCAGTAATTAGCCAAACTAAGTGATGCCACGCAAGGACATTGCATTGATTCTTTTTCAGCATTTTCTCTCTTTTGAACTTACTCATTTGACTTGTAAAAATACCCTCCCCCCACCAAAAAATAAATAAAAAGGAGGGCCAGCTGGAGTTCATTTAGTCTGAGGATGGCGAACACAAGGAGTTAATATTTCCAAATGCTCTGGCTGGTGCTGTGAGGGAGGCTGGTAAACCTGGAGAGAATTGTGTTCTACTTAAATGACAAGTACCAGGATCTGATTGATATTCTCTGCAAAGTTTTCCCCAGTTACATAGTTTTTCCTTGGCATCTATGATTTATGAAATATCCTTGTATTAATTAGGCATATGCTAGTATTTTGAAGGGAGAGGTAATAAGACAATTCTCTAGCATTTCGTTGCATAATATATACAATTTATTTAAAAGACATGGTTTTAGAAACTGGAGAAAAGGTTAAACACCTTCTTCAGGGACTACAGTGGAAAATGCTGTCATAAATAGCTAGCAATCCCCTAAATTAAAAACAAATAAATAAATAAAGAGTAAGTAACTTTAGTAGAAAGGGGGGAGGGGGAAACGGTTAAAAATTACAGCAATTCCTGACTCAGCAAACAAAAGCAGTTGACAAATGCACCTGCTACCCTGTCTAGAGCTGAGGTAGCCTTTTCAGGGTGGCCTTATCCAGTAGAGATCTTGCTGGAGAGTAATGAACACCAGGAAGGATGCCGCTCCTCAATTGCTCATCATTAGAGCTCCATTCACGGCTGGAGGGGGGGCAGGGACTGGGATAAATCAGTGCTTTGAACCTCCTGATAATTGGTGCTCAAATCTCGGAATCTGGGTATTATTCTTGACTAAAGCATCTGCCACATGGCTGGATTGCTATATACATTAATATGTTGAAGACAAAGTGGTGCAGGCTTTCATCCTGGCAGAGGGAATTAGCAGAACTGGACTACACCGGCGCCTGACCTAGTGTGCCCCACTGAGCAGGCTCTGGGTACTCAGTTTCTCCCACACGGAATGAGAATGACAGTCACTTCTGGAGAGGGTGAGAGTGTACAAGAGGAGAGTTTACTTTTAATTAAAGTGCCACATAAATGTAAAAGCAAGCCGACATTTTTGCAGAAATTTAGCAACATGAATGAAACTTTTGTTGAATACCTATTTTATGTAAACTCTAGACACTTGACAAAGGATATTTCTAAACATCACAAGAACCCTGTAGCACAGGTGGGTCAGAATGACCTGCATAGGTAGCTAAAGAGGAGTGCAGACAGGTCTAACTCTGGGGCCCCATGACATTGCTCCAGTGGCCATGTTTGAAGTCATTGGACAATTCATAGGGAATCCTAAAATGAGCCTCTCTTTCTGTTGTCTGCAATCTCTTAGTCTTGCTTGGCCTCCATCAATTTCTATTAATACAGCTACCTCCATGGTACTGGATCTTCCTCATATTTGCTGTTTTTCTGCCAGACTCAAGTGTGGCGTTCTTGGGCATCCTGAACCATCCCACCATGGGTTGACAGACACCTTGCTGTAAGTAGGAGGTATTCTCTCCTCAATCTCCACTCCATCAACTACAGATTCTTTGCTCCCACTGTATTTTTAAGGAGGAAATACTTCTAAGGGCCTGGAGACATGGGCTTGATGTGCACTTAGTGTTTATAGCAGGTAGTCTTAGATATTTTACTGTTTTAGGGTGATTCACTCAATGATTTTCGGCAGCCACAGAAATGAAGGATCAATTTTTTTTCTAGTATGTCTGAGATGGTATAAAAACAAGTGCCTGTTATTACTCGGCCTGGCTTAGTAAGGGGTCTGCTGATGAGGTTCTGTCCAGGGGGGCTCAAACCATTTTTCTACGCTGTGAGCAGTGGGGCTATAATTATACCAAAGTGGTCACTTTGTCCCTTGTACATATATCTTTATCTAGTTGCTTAAAAGGAACTCCTTACATTTCTTTGTCCCCATCTTATACATATTCATCCTCTATAAGATGGATAGAATGCTCTGGACAATGAACAATTAGTTTTTCATTAAATTTATCCAGGACCTACACATATATACGATATATTACCCAAAATTAGAAATCTAGGCTGCACCATAATAAGGCGATTAAGAATATAGGTTCTGGAGTCAGTTACCACAATCCTTACCTACGAGGTTTGGGGAAATTTCCCTCATTTCTTTAACTCTTTGGCTTCCTTCTATGTAAAACAAACAAACAAACAAAAGAAACCTACAATACAAGGTTGGTTTGAAGGTTAAATATGATCATGTATAAAGAGCGGAGCCCAGCTCTTAACACATACTAAACACTTGATCATTGTTTTTATATCTGTACACATGCATACAAAGGACACACACAAAGCAAGCGGTGAGATAGAATGGATTCTTCCTGCATGATGAATTTACTCCTATATAGCAGATATTACTGTTATCATCTTATCCATGAAGGAAAAAGCATAGTTAGATTAAAATGGCTTCCCCAAACTCACATGACTGGTTATTGATCAAGTTGGAATCAATTCAGGATTCTAGTCTCCGTTGTCTCTACAAGGAAGCTCTTTATTATTTTTTCCCATTTTATTAATCTATAGAACTGATAGAATTAATTTAAGAGAGAGAATTTCAACAAATGATCATATAAGATTTTTCACTCATATATATATATATATATATTTTATTTTTTATTACTGACACTATTACAGATGTCCCCCATTTCCCCTCCACTTTGCCCACCTCCACCCAACCCCCAACCTTCTTTCCCTTGGCCCTTCCCACCCTATTGTCTGTGTCCATGAGCTATGCATATATATTTTTTAGTTAATTCCTTCACCTTCTTTTATAGAGTCCATCCCATCCCCCTCCCCTGACATTTGTCTGTCTATTACATGCATCCATGCCTCTGCTTCTGTTTTGTTCATCAGTTTACTTTGTTCTTTGGATTCCACGTATTAGTAAGATTATATGGTATTTGTGTTTCTCTGGCTGGCTTATTTCACTTAGCATAATAATCTCCAGGTCCATCCATGCTGTTGCAAAGAGTAAGAGTTCCTTAATTTTTATAGCTGCATAGTATTGTGTAAACGTACCAGAGCTTTTTTATCCACTCATCTACTGATGAATACTTGGGCTGTTTCCAGATCTTGGCTATTGTAAATAGTGCTGCTATGAACAAAGGGGTGCATATATTCTTTCAGATTGGTGTTTCTGGATTCTTCGGATATATACCCAGAAGTGGGATTGTTGAGTCAAAAGGCAGTTCCATTTTGAATTTTCTGAGGAAACTCCATACTGTTTTCCACAGTGGCTGAACCAGTCTGCATTCCCACCAGCAGCGCACTAGGGTTTTCTTTTTCCTGCATCCTTGCCAGCACTTGTTGTTTGTTGATTTGTTGATGGTAGCCATTCTGACAGATGTGAGGTGATCTCTCACTGTAGTTTTAATGTGCATCTCCCTGATTAGTGACCTTGAGCATTTTTTCATATGTCTATTGGCCATCTATATGTTTATTCGGGTCCTTTGCCCACTTTTTAATTGGGTTATTTGTCTTCTATTTGTTGAATTGTATTAGTTCTTAATATATTTTGGAAATTAACCACTTAACAGATGAATCATTGGTGAATATGTTCTTCCATTGGTGGATTCTTGTGCCCCTAGCAGGCTGTTTTGATTACAGTGGCTTTGTAGTATAGTTTGGTGTCTGGTATTGTGATCCCTCTAACTTTGTTCTTCTTTCTTAAGATTGCTGAGGCTATTTGGGGTATTTTTCAGTTTTATATAAATTTTTGGAATATTTGTTCTAGATCTGTGAAATACGTCATTGGTATTTTAATAGGGATTGCAATGAATCTATAGACTGCTTTGGGTAATAGAGACATTTTAATGATGTTAATACTTCTGATCCATGAACATGGTATATGCTTCCACGTGTTTATATCTTCCTCTATTTCTTCTTTTGTGACCTATATTAAGGTATAATTCCTCTATTCCCACTTTGCTGAGAGTTTTTATCATAAACGGATGCTGGATTTTATCAAATGCTTTTTCTGCATCTATTGATATCATGTGATTTTTATTTTTCATTTTGTTTATGTGATGTATCACAATTATTGACTAGTGGATATTGTACTAACCTTGCATCCCTACAATAAATTGCACTTGATCATGGTGTATGATCTTTTTTTATATATATATAAAGTATTTTTTTTTCTTTATTGATTTTAGAGAGAGAGAAAGGGAGATGGAGAGAGACAGAAACATCGATGAGAGAAAATATTGACTGGCTGCCTACTGCATGCCCCCCACCGGAGATCTGGCCCACAACCTGCACATATGCCCTGACCAGAAATTGAACCGGCGACCTCTTGGTGCATGGGTTGACATTCAACCATTGAGCCACACCAGCAGAGCTATGATCTTTTATTGTATTACTGGATCTGGTTTGCTAATACTTTGTTGAGGATATTAGCATCTGTTTTCATTGGGGATATTGGCATATAATTTTCTTTCTCTGTAGCGTTTTTATCTGGTTTTGGAATTAGATTAATGCTGGCCTCATAAAATTGTTTGGAAGTCTTCTCTCCTCTTGAATTTTTTGGAATAGTTTAAGAAAGATAGGTTTAGTTATTCTTTGAATATTTGGTTAAATGTGCCTGTGAAGTCATGTAGTCCGGGACTTTTGCTTACGGGCAGATTTTTATGTATTTTTATTACTCCTTCAATGTCATTAGTTGTTATCAGCCTATTCAGGTTTTCTGATTACTCCTGATTCAGTTTTGGAAGATTGTATGCTTCTAGGAATTTTCCCATTTTGCCCAGGTTGTCCAACTTATTTGCATGTACTCATAGTATTTCTTACAATCTTTTATATTTCTGTGATGTCAGTTGTTACTTCACCTCTTTCATTTCTGATTTTATTTATATGAGTCTTCTCTCTTTGTTTCTTGGTGAAACTGGCTAAAGTTTCATCTATTTTTCTATCTTTTCAAAGAACCAACTATTGGTTTCATTGATCTTTTGTATTTTTTTTTTTTTTTTTTAGATTCTGTTATTTATTTCCACTCTGATCTTTAATATTTCCTTCCTTGTGCTTACTCTGGGCTTTTCTACTGTTCTTTTTCTAATTCTTTTAGGTGTGAGGGTTAGGTTGTTTGAGATTTTTCTTGCTTCTTGAGGTAGGCCTCTAATGCTATGAACTTTCCTCTCAGGACTGTTTTTACTGTGCCCCATAGATTTTGGCTTGTTGTGTGTCCGTTTTCCTTTATTTCTAGGTAATTTTTTATTTCTTCCTTGATCACCATGGTAACCAATTCATTGTTTAATAACATGTTATTTAGCCTCCATGTGTTTCAGTGTTTTTGACTTCTTTTTACTGTAGTTGATTTCTAGTCTCATGCCATTGTGATCCAAGAAGATGCTTGATATGATTTCAATCTTCTTGAATTTGTTAAGACTTATTTTGTGTCCTAACATGTGGTCTACCTTTGAGAATGTCCCATGTGCACTTGAGAAGATTGTATATTCTGCTGTTTGGGAATGAAATGTTCTTTCAATATCAATTAAATCCACCTGATCCAGTGTATCACTTAAAGTCACTGTTTCCTTATTGTATTTTTGTCTGGAAGATATATCCAGTGATGATAGTGGGGTGTCAAGATCCCATATTATGACTGTATTGCTGCCAATCTCTCCCTTAAAGTCCACCAGCAGTTTTTATTTATTTAGGTGCTCCCATATTGGGTGCCTATATGTTTATAAGAGTTATTATGTCTTCTTGTTGGATTTATTCTTTTAGTATTATGTAGTGAACTTCTTTGTCTCTTGTTATGGCCTCTGTTTTAGTCAAATGTAAGTTATTGCTACCCCCACTTTTTTTTTTGTTTGTTTCCATTTGCATAAAAAACTTTTTTCCATCCCTTCATTTTCATCCTGTGTGAGTCTTTTGTTCTGAGGTAGGTCTCTTGTAGATAGCATATATATGGGTCATGTTTTCTTATCCATTCAGCTACCCTGTCTTTTGATTGGAGCATTTAAGCCATTTATATGTAAGGTTATTGTTGATATGTTTTTACGTATTTCTATTTTTATTCTTTATGCCTATGTTCCTCCCTATATATATTTATATTTCTTCCTCTAACAGCAGTCCCTTTAACATTTCTTACAATGCTGGTTTGGTGGTAATAAACTCCTTTAGCCTTTTTTCTTTTTGGTCTGGGAAGCTCTTTAATTCATCTTCAATTTTTATGAGGGTGAAACTGACTGTTAACTCTGAAAATCATCTGTAAATATTTAGTTATTACCATTGATACTATGAGAAATAGATCAAGTGCTTATTTTCTTTCCTACAATAATAGCACTTGACTGTAAATGAAGTAAATATATATCCTCAAGGTAAAAAAATAAAACAAATCAAATCAAAACAAACAAATAAATAAAAATCCTGGATGTATATAAGAGACTTCTTAGATTTCAATACAAGAATAAGAGCATAGAATCTAAAAATGAAACTTTGTCTTAATATATTATTTTACCTCACTGCTAACAATAGACATTTGAAAGTATCTGTGAGAAGCGGTGGTCAGAATTACAGCTGCTTGCCAATTTTTCCAAGACTCCTTTCTGGGGCCCTTCAGGCCCATATAATCAGGCATGGACATGGGACTTTCTTCCATTGCTTAAATATTAGCAAAAGTGAAATATTTTAATCTGAAATGTTTAATTATCAGTGTTGAATCTAAGTTTTGCTTGCCTTTTGAGGTTGGTTGTGCTCATAGTAAAATTTGAGGGAGCCCAAATCTCTGGCTCTTTCTTGCTTGAGTTTGATTGTGGAAGAGGCCTCATATTAAATGTTGTAGAATCTCAAGCCACCTATTAAAGGTGGCTGCCCTAGACTCAGATGACTTTGAGTGATTGAAAAGTATGCTTCATTTTGTTAAGACCCTGAGATTTGAGGTGTTGTTACCACAGTTTAACCAAACCCATCCTCACTTACTGGCATAGTGTAAAATGTTAGCATTCATTCTCTCTTTTACTAAAAGCAAAAGTTTTAAAAAAAAATACCCAGTAGACTTTCTCTATCAAAATGTGGCCAATGTTTTGTCCATATAAGTGATTAGAAATGAGACAACAAGAACTCATGTCATAAAATATAGCCAATAATTTTACCTCCTCTCTAAATTAACCTTTATTCAAGGTCATGGGTCAGTAAAATAAACAATCACTGTTAAACTTTCTCAGCTCATAATCTCTAATAGTTTCTAGAAAACAAAATAAAATGGCAGAAAAGAATTCCAATGATATAAAATCATTCAATATTATGCTCAAATGATTTTTAAAGGATGTATAAGAAAAAGAGTATTGAAAGGAAATATATGTATCAAAAAGAAGTTCTATTAGAGCGAAAGAAAACTTATTTTTGTCATTATTCCGGTTAATATATTTTTACAGTTTGGTCACTCTCTCTCTCTCTCTTTTTTTTTTCCCTTGGCTTAAAACAACACACGTTTAGTAGCTCAGTTTCTGTGGGTCAGAAGTCTGAGCCCAGCATAGCTAGATTCTCTGCTTTATGGTCTCACAAAGGTTCAGTCACAATGTCAGCTAGGAATATGCTTCATGTGAGGCTTGACTGGTAAAGGATCTGCTTCTAACCTTGTGTGGTTGTCGGCAGCATTCAATTTCTTATTGGCTCTTGGACTGAGGGCCTCAGCTTCTTGCCAGCTATTGGCCAAAGGCCACCCTCAGTTCCTAGAGTCCACCCTCAATTCTTCCTTGGATATGTCTTGTTACTTTGTAGAGACTTCTATGGAGTGTATCAACTAGGCTCCTTTGTCTTCCAACTTCTTCTTGGGTTTGACCAATGGGCACACTATGACCTTGGCTCCCTCCCTGACAGGCCTTCAGTTGGCTCATTTTTTCTAAGCAAAGATCATAGCATTGTTTTAATCCAGCTGCCTTCAGCTCCAGTTATTATCTCTGGATCCTGGTAACTACTTCCTCCCCTTGCCATTCAGACAAATGGTGGTAATGGCAGCCTTCACCATTACTGTCAGTAACAGTGGGAAGTCTTCACCATTTCTGTCAGTTTCCCTTAAACAGCTCACTTCGAAGATATTCCCTTTATTAAACTCTCCTTATTTCCCTCATTTCACTGTGCTATCCATTTGTCTAAGACCCTGGTATAATATCTTTTGAGAAAAATAGCCTAACCTTAACCTACTACTCAGTAGCATCAATAACTTTTTTCTCCTTATCATTTTTACCCTACTTTTTAAAATTGTGGTAAAATACACATAACATAAAATTTTCTCTTAAGCATTTTTAAATGTATTAACTCTACTCATATTGTTGTAAAGCTATCACTACCATTTATTTTCAGAACTCTTTTAATCTTGCAAAACTGAAACTCTGTACCCATTTTCACATTTTCCCCTGCCTCAGCCCCTGACAACAACCACTTTACTTTCTTTCCCTATGATTTTGATAAATACAAATACCTCATATAAATGAATCATACAGTATTTCTCTTTTGTGGCCTATTTCACTTATCATAATGTTCTCAAGTTCTATCCATGTTTTATCGTATGTCCTCCCTGTTTAAGGCTGAAGAATATTCTATTGCATGTATATACACATTTTTGCTTATCCATTCATTCGTGTACAAACAACTTGGATTGCGTCCACATTTTAGTTATTATTAATAATGCTGCTATGAACATAGATAAACAAATAGCCTATCCTTAACCTACTACTTTGAGACCCTGCTATTAGTTTCTTTGAGTATGTACCCAGAAGTGGAATTGCTGAATTATATGGTAATTTTATTTTTACTTTTTTGAGGTACCACCGTAACGTTTTCCACAGTGTATGCACCATTTTACACCCCCATCAATAGTACAAAAGCCTCTAATTTCCACATCCTCACCAACATTTGTTTGTTTGTTTTTTTTTATTACAATTGATATACACTATTATATTTGTTTCAGGTGTACAACATAATGATTAGACATTTATATATCTTAAGAACTGACTGCCCTGATAAGTCTAGTACATGTCTGACACCATACATAATTATTACAATATTATTCCCTATATTCCCTCTGCTGTACTTTACCTCCCCTGACTGTTTTAAAAACTGCCAAATCTGCATAGTTTAATCCCTTCCCCTTTTTTCACTCATCCCCATAACCCTCCTCCCATCTGACAACCATCAAAATGTTCTCTGTATTTATGGGTTTGTCTTTGTTTTGCTTGTTCATTTATGTTTTAGATTCCAAATATAAGTGAAATCATATGACATTTGAGTTATTTCACTTAGCATAATACCCTCTTTTTCCATCATGTTGTTGCAAATTAAGATTTCATACTTTTTTATGACTGTGTAATATTTTATTATATATATGTACCACTTTTTCTATCATTTAACTTTCAACCTATGTGTCTTTGAATTTGAAGAGAGTTTCTCTGTAGACAGTACAATTTACAGTGTCCTTTTCTTTATTCTTCCAATTTATGTATTTTCATTAAAAATGAAATTTCATACATTTAAAGTAATTACTGATAAAAATACTTGCTTTGTCATTTTGCTATTTGTTTTCTATGTCTTACAGCTTTTTTAGTCACTCATTTACTGTTTTATTGCTTCTTTTATATTCATTTTATTTTTTTGGTAAAAGTATTTAAATTTCTTTTGCATTTTCTTTTGTGTATATTTTTTCAGCTGTTTCCTCTGTGGTTACCATGGGAATTACATTTAAAATCCAAAAGTTATAACACCACAATTTGAATTTATACCAGTTAAACTTCAACATACAAAAACTCTGCACATCTAACAGCTCCATCCCCAAACTTTTTACTTTTTGATGTTCAAAATCATATCTTTACAAAATGTGTCTCCAAAAAAACATAAACTAATAATTTTTAATACATTTATCTCTTAAATTGTGTAGAAAACAAATTGTGAAGTTACAAACCAAAGTTTTAACAATACTAACTTTTAGACTAAAATTTAAAAAAATGTATTAGTCTCCTAAATCATGGAGAATACATAAATTGGAGTTACACACTATTGTTGCAATAATTCTAGCTTTTATAATTAATTGCCCATGTATTTACCTTTACTAAGATCTTTATTTTTTTTATTAATAGCTAGTTTAATTAATAGTAGTTTCCTTTTATTTCAATCTTCAAGACTCCTTTTACATTTCTTTCAGGACAGATCTGGTGGTAATTAGCTCTTAAACTTTGTTTATCTGAGAACGTCTTAATTTCTCCCTCACTTTTGAAGAATGGTTTTGCAAAATATAGGATTGTTGGGTGACAGTTTTATATTTCTTTTAGCACTTAGAATATCTAAGAAATCCACTGTTAATCTAATTGAGGTTTCCTTATATGTGATAAATCATTTCTCTCTTAGTGCTTTCAAAATTCTCTGTATGTCTTTGGCTTCCAACAATTGTTATAATGTGTCACCACAGGTCTACTTGGAGTTTGTTGAGCTTCTTAGATGTTTATATTCATGTCTTTCATCAAATATGGGAACATTTTGGCCATTATTTCTTTATTTTCTTTATTTTTTTATCCTCACCTGAGGACATTTTTGCATTTATCTTCAGGTAAAGCAGGAGGGAGAGAGAGAGGAAGAGAGAGAGAAACATTGATGTGAGAGAGACACGTCAACTGGTCTCCACCCACACGACCCCAACCGGAGCTGGGGGCAAACCGCAACCGAGGTACATGCCCTTAGCGGGAAGCGAACCCGAGTCTCTCTGGTCCACAAGCCGAAGCTCTAACCGCTGAGCCAAACCGGCCAGAGCAGCCATTATTTCTTTAAATATTTTCTCTGCCTTTTTGTCTCTCTCTCTCTCCTTAATGCATACACTGGGCCACTTGATAGTCTCCAACGTGTCTTTTAGGTTTTGTATCACTAGTAGATATTTTTTGAGAAATTGTTTGTAAGCAAATATCTAGTTCCTCTGAGATTATATATAATGCAGAATTTCATTTAAGAAATCTTCCTTCAATTATTCATTAACTAAAATTTCTGAGCAAACGAATACTGACTGCATATGGTATTGGCACCAACACTAGATTCCCAAATTTATAACACATTGTTTGCTGTTTGTCCTCATCTGGTACTTCTCTCTCTTCACCTGTCCTCAATTCTGGAGCATCCCCTTAGTCTGACACCAGGGAAGGTAGGCACTGGAGAGGATGGTATAGTAGGCAATTCTTACTCCTTTTATTACCTATCTCTGGGATTCTCTTTCTTGTTTAGAAAACTCCTTACCTTATGAGTCACAGAAGAGTCAGAGGTCATAAGAGTCTCACTTCTCTAGCTTCCTTTGCAGCTAAGATACAGGCAAGTGACTCGAGGACCTAGGGACTAGGCTAACAGCAACTGGTGCCCAGTTTTGGTGGAATCAGGGTCACAGGGGGTGCTGTTTGGACCCAGAAATAATAGAGTACTTGAACTACTATGAGTTGAGGAATATTAGACAAATTCCTGCTTCTTTAAGTTGACGCCTTTTCCCTCTGAGAGATTCTGGATCATTCATTATTCTGTAACAAACTATTTTTCTACTTAAATTAGCCAGATCCAGTTTCTGATTTTTACAGTTAAGGGCTCAGCCTCAAGTTATAACGTCTACCTGCAAAACAAAACTCAGTATTCTCAGAGTAAAAAGTAGATAATAACCTGTGACCCAAACTTGAAGACAGCTTCAGAGGAAGCAATGTGAACTAATAGGAGTATATTGGTGGGTAGGCAGTGATTAATGATAAGGACTTTCTGGAGCAGTTAATATTTCAAAATATAGGTAACCAGGCTGAAAACTTCAATAATAATGGCAACATCCATTAAGCTCTAAACTAGGTGATAATAACTGTGATAATGTGTATACCTTAGTTCAGTGTTCCATAAGATATCCCAGGCCATTTGCTAAAATTATGAGTTCCCAGGCTTCAATCCAGACCCATTCTATCAGAATTTGAAATAAGCTGTCATCATATACATACTTCTAATAAGCATCCTAGTAATTCCAATATTTAAGAAAGTTTTAGAGATAGGATATTACATATTTTATCATCACAAACATTGAAAATATAATGACTGTTCCATTTTACAGCTGAAAACACAGCTTCAGAGAAGTTATTAATTTAAAGACAAACAAGTGAGTGGCAAGTGCACGTAGACTCACATGTATCTATCTGAATCTGATTCCCCCTCCACTATGTCATGGTAAGATCACCAAAGGCTGGAGTCCAACCTCAGCTCTGACAACTACCTACATAATGTTTAACCTATTTAACTTTCTGGACTTTAGTTTTCCCATTTGGAGGATGGAGGATTATAATAATTGCTTTGAAGTTCTTTGGTAGATAATCTGAAATAAAATTCATAAAACCCAATACAGGTTTCTTTTTTCTCTCTTCTATTCTCTGGTTATCGGTGCATTCCATAATTCTTTCCTAAACCAACCCCCTCCCTCTTCTGACACAGATAGACTACATATCTCAGCTTCTATTTCCTATAGACAGAAATAAAGAAATACTTTTTC
Source organism: Tadarida brasiliensis (assembly GCA_030848825.1). Classification (NCBI taxonomy): domain Eukaryota; kingdom Metazoa; phylum Chordata; class Mammalia; order Chiroptera; family Molossidae; genus Tadarida; species Tadarida brasiliensis. Next base: position 61,860,464 of record CM061262.1, read on the forward strand.
CCAGTGTCATATTGGGGCTCTGGTTCCAACTTCCTGCTGGGTTCTGATTGATATTTCCCTGACCCAAGAGCACTGATCCTCCCTTCTCGCTCCCTGCCCAGTGCTGCTTGAATGTAAAGGAGGGCCAACGCTGAGAAGAGTCTGGTCTGTGTATAGATTGCATGCAGTCATGGGTAGACTACACATGAGGAAGACATAAGCCACTATCTTGTTAAACTATTGAGACGTATGCATTTATACAACCGAGCAGCTCATTACCTCAATTAATACAGAGAGAAAAATGAAAGCACACACAAATTTTATAATTTTTAAAAAAAATTTGCTTTTTAAATTGTGGGTAATGTTGCCATTTGATCAACCATGCACTTATTATGGTCATGAGTAACTGGGTCTCTCTTCAGCATGGCCAAAACCACTATCCTATAGGTTTAGCCTTAACCCACGATGTGAGCACATGCCAACCTGAGACACAGGAACTTGAGCAGCTAGATCAGACTCATGATTATTTCTGTAATGACCTAATACCTCACTTCCTGAGTCTTGGATCTTCTCCTCTCTTCCTCCCATCACATTATTGAGCCCTTGACTTCTTTCTCTCAGTTTCTTCCAGGAGTGAAGTATTTGTTCTTCACAATCCAAGCTTCTGAATTGATCCTTACTAGCTACTGTAGGATCTCTTTATCACACACTTCCCAAGGCCTCAGGCCTGTGACTAGCTGTGCTGAAGACAATGTCTTCTAATATGATATCAGTTGTACACATGCTCTGTAATTTTCTTATTTATTCTTTTCTAGAAATATCCCTTTCTCCAGTGTTTCAGGACCAACCACCACTGTGTCCAGGGCACTGGTTCCAACCAATTGGTGAGCACTTAAATGCCCAAAGTCCCAAAAAGAAACACTGGGAACTCTCCCCATAAGCATGAGATAATGAAATAAGTTGCTTATCTGATTACCTGGCAAACAGAGGAAACTGTCTTCAGGTCGCAAGCTCTGGGGATCCAGCAACCTAGATTCCCAATTCCCATAGCTGCAATTCCATGCTCTAGGTCTTTAGAAATGAAAGTCCTGTCCCTGACCTTTGGTCTTAGAGGCCAGATTTTCTTTTATTTTTATTTCTCTCTCTCTGATTGCAAATTCTCCTTTTTGCCTGCCTGATCAAGCTTAGAAAACTGGTATTTATTTCCTAGGCCTCAGCTCTTGATTACAAGACAGAAAAAGTAGAAGATTCTTACTCTGTCCTCCTAAAGCCAATACTCTAGTTAGGGAAAAAGATGGTACATTTTCAAACCATCTGGAGATGCCTAGGGAAATGATGATGGTACAAAGTATTTGACCAGGTAGAACAAACATTCTGGATTGGTCTCAAAGCAACAGGAAGCCATGGCAAGTAAGTGGTGGAGGAAATGAGGAATATGTGAGACAACGACATTTACGTATGCTGAATAAAACTGACCCTGAGTGATTTGTTCTATAAAATACACTTTATTTTTAGTAGATTGCATGCATTATATAATATAAATATTGAAGAAAATCTAAATGATCTGATTAGGATATTTCCCCACTGGCTGGCATTGCTCCTTTTCACCCTTAGAGGTATCTGATTGAGGTTGACGTGCTGGGAGATGGGAAATAGGACATTTTTTCAAACTTCAAGTCCATAAAACATACAGATTCCCCCACCCTGCCTTAATTTTTGCTTTATCTGTGTTGCTAAAGTCACTCTCTCTGCTTTAGTAGCACAAGATTTAGCTTGAGCTTTACAATTCAAACAAATGGAATTTCATTGAATCCTCTCAGTGATTGACTCTGCCAATCAAGTATGTCCCGGTTTATAGCTGCACATACCTGCATGGAACCCAGTTACACCGGCCCCTGGGAGTCTCTTTCAACACTTTCTTCATCACTCTTCCTTTATTCAGTGGGCTCTTCCCTACCTCTGACCCTGAGATTAATGGTCCATGCTTGACGATTCACCTCCTAGCAAAGATGGACCCTGGGAACCAAAAGTCAAAAGAAACCCCAGATGTCTGCTCCAACTGTTTTTAACCTGTCATTCAAACCATTCACAGTGACATCCTCTGCGATCTGCCCCTAATAGTTTCAAACCACTCCTCTCTCTCCTGATGGGAGCTTTGACTTTCTATTCCTTTAAAAATCTTCAGCTCACTTAAAATTTGCTTTTTCTCATTCTGTCCTCTACCCAAGTCACTTACCTTCAGAGATCAAATCCTTGGACCATCCTCAGCCACAGAAAAATTCAAACTACCATGAGGTTTTTATTTCTTCTGAAATAAGCTCAAGCATAACCGCCCTTTGCTCAACAATTTAACTAGAGATCAAAACATTTTCCCTGATGTAAAGGATTCTAGGGAGACTTTTTTGTCCTAATATTATCCTATTTATTAAGTTGAAATCCACAACACCCCAATATCCTCAAATATTAAAAGATAAATATCACTGCAAGTAATGTAAGATTTGCAAGTAATAGATGTCATCGGTCTACTTAATACTATCCAAATCTGACTCACATAAGTTTGGAATGTCCCCAGAAATTAGGAGATATAACAAAAATCGAGGATAACTCTGTAACCTTAACTTTAGTGGTGGGGAAAAGTACTTAAATGTTCAGATGTGGAAAACCACCCCCAAAATAACCTTTTATGTTTCTACTCTCTGTAGAAATAGTTCCTAAAGTTTAGTAAGGCTAGGTAGAAATGGGCTCTGGATTGATTTTGACCTTCTATGGCAATGCATTTTCAAGACCCAGAATTTACGTGTGCAGAATATTAAATGTCAAATGCAAATATGAAAATGAAGCTACACAGTTGCAGATAGTCCCTAATTGATACTGAGCAGACTATTCCCTTTAAATGTTAATGAAACTGTTGTAATTACTAAATGACCAAAACAGCTCAGAAGCCAGGGTTCACAGCTGTAAACCATTACTTGTAAATTACTGGCACAGGCCCCCATTAGCAGATGGCTCTGCCCATGGAAGAAAAGTTTCTCAAGATGCTTTTCTTCCAGGCCTGGGCTCAGGAGTAAATTAGATGAGCCTATTAGAGAGGGCCAGAGTGTCTGTTTGGACATGTCGCTGGAGATAAGCACTTTTTTTTATCTTATTTATTTATTTTTTATCATTACATTCTTTGCAGAAAGTGCTGAATATCACAGAACACAAAGGAAAGAGGAGAAACTGACAGAGCTTATAAATGTTGCAGGAAGGTTCGGATATGCACATTTCTGCTGGCTTTTTAAGGAGTGGGGTGTTTCCTACATCCTGAAGCAGATGGACATGCTGGGACGGAGGTAAATAATGAAGAGGGGAAGGGAGTGTGTGTGTGTGTGTGTGTGTGTGTGTGTGTGTGTGTGTGTGTGTGTGTGTTGAAACCTGCTAACAAGCCAGTGGCAGAAAAGCAATTAGAAGAAAAATGGGCATTTGAGTGGGCTTAGTACCCTTAAGACAGAGAACATCTATAAAGCTGTGTAAGCAAAACTATGCAGTAGAAACAAGCTATGTCTTTATTAGAGAAGGCCTGTGGCTCTCCACTGCTTTGTTCTGTAAATTCCATACCAGCTTTGCAAACTCTCTGAGGTTATTAACTTTAGTGGAGATTTTTTTTAAAAGTTGGGTAAGTCCTGTAGTTGAGCCTGTCATTAATATGAAAGAAAGATTAATTAAGACATCTGCCAAGAACAGGAGGAAGAAGGTCTTGCCATGTATACGACAAACTATCCTAAGAGTAAAATGATGGATTTTTCTTCACCATGCACTAGAGGAAAGGTTTAAGGGACAGGTGTTTCCTATCAAACCAGACAGGACAGGTGACTCCTGCATTCTGAACAATTTGAACCACAAAGTGATATAGAAAGCAGTTGTTAAGATTTCAAAATGCATCTTCATAGAAAAGGAACGTTTTATAACTGTTTCTATGTTTAGAGAAAATATCAAATTAATCTAAATAATTTGACCTTATGGTGGCAGAAGGGACAAAGCATGGAGATGTAGGGTATGGGCCAGGATGTGGGTCAGAGTTGCTGTGAAATCATCAAGTATAAAAAATTGAGACATAATTTCGGAATTTTGTCAAGGTGATGCATAATACTGAGCTTTCCAGGGTATTTATGTTTTATGTCTGAAACCTGTGAGATCAGAATAATTAGAGTTAGAATTGACCCATAAAATCAGTAATGAATGATTAATGTGCTGGTGGAATGCCTTCAGTCTGGATCCTGGAGGTGTTGCATTATAAGAGCATGATGATAAGGTTTGAATTCTTCTTCCTGATTCAAAACCTGTTTGGGGTAATATTTTGAGATATTTAATACTGGCCTTCAGTTTCTTACTGCTTTCCTACCTTCGTTGAGGAACCTCAGTCACTGTTGCCCTAGGAGCAACCCATGCCTAGGGCGTTCTTCTGCTTGATCCCTTTGCCCTTGCTCTTGCACTGAGGTCTGCTAAATGCGATCTTTGGTTTTTTTCTTTCTTTTCTGACTTTCTTCCCTTCCTCATGTGAGATGATCTTAGATATTTTTAAGAAGAATGCAAGCAAGTGTGTAAGCCATTTAACCTAACTTATAATGAGAGATGGTCAATCAATCTGTAACTCTTCCAGAGGTGGACAGCAGTTTTGGAAGTGGGTCATCATTCAAGTGGTGGTTCAGTCTGCAGTCTCTGAAGTCAGACAGAACTATATTTAAAAAACCTGGACCTGATGCTTATAACCTATGTGGCCTTAAGCATATATTCAACTTCTCTATGCCTCATTTCATCATCTGTATGTTGGGGTAATATTAGCATTTGCTCCATGTGATTAATTTGAAGGATTTAAATTACTCAACATACTCTCTGATAGAAATTGAAATGTTTTACTAAATGTAAGTCAAATGATTTTTGAATTGACAATTTCAACTTTCAGATAGTTTTACATAGTAAAGATAAGAGATTCAGTTGTGGAAAGGAATATTTTCTACCTGGAAAATGAATAAAAAGTAACTAATTTCCTGGTTTTGATCATACATTATAGTTATATAAAATGTTACCGTTGGGGGAGGCTGAGTGACATGTAAATGGAACTTCTTTGTACTATTTTTGTAACTTCTTGTGACTCGATTGCAAAATAACAAGTTAAAAAAAGTAATAAACCCAGTATTGATTTTATTCCTAAACCCAATTTACTGAACTATTTTTTATTTTCATTGCTTTTTCCCTCTTGTATTTTTGAACCATAAGTTCTTCTCCTTCTTCTTCTTCTTCTTCTCTTCTTCTTCCTCAATCCTCACCCAAGGATATTTTTCCATTGATTTTTTTTCAGATAGGGTGGGAGGGAGGGAGAGAGAGAGAGAAACATCAATGTGAGAGAGACACACTAATTGGTTGCCTCCCACATGACCCTGAGTGGGACCAGGGAGCAAACCTGCAAGTGAGGCACATGCCCTTGACTGGGAATCGAACCTGGGACTCTTTGGTCCATGGGCCAATGATCCAACCACTGAGCCAAATGGGCCAGGACAGAACCATAGGTTCTTGAAAGCCTTCAGATTTGTCATACAATTCCCATGTCTATTGCTATAAAGAATGGTTCAAAAAGGGTTGTGTTATATGCATACTGCACATATGTGTGTGCATGTGTGTTATGTTGAAAGCAGTGATATTCATAAATATGTCACTTTTGAGGTGGAGAGATAATCATCTGTGGTTATTTCAATCGATCATTTATGCAGGTATGTGGGGCGGGGGGAAAGAGTACATTTTTGTATACTCATTTAGAAACTGAAGGATTGTGTCTTATGATGTTTTAACAGTTTGCATAGCATGGTTAGCCATTTTAAGGCCATGGACCTTTCTGAGAATTTAGTGAAAGCTACCAACTCTTCCCAAGAAAGTGTGTTAAAATGAATTCAAGCAAAATGATGTGTGCAATTTATTCCAAGTATGAGTCATTATTGAACCCCTACTATGTGCTAATGGCAGTAATAAATGTAGGAGTTGGTAGAGTGTAGGGCATATAAAAAGAAACAAGATAAACCTTGTCCCTCTCCAGTGAGAAATGGAACTATAAAGAGACATTATCATACAACATGACTGGTGCTATTTAGTGAGAGTAAAGTGTACTCTCTCACATAGGAGCGGCATCTACCCCAGACTGAAAGAATCTAAAAGATTATCTGGAAAAGTGACCAGTGAGTTAGATCTGAAGGAAAATTAGACATTAGGCAGCTGATGAAAAAGGAGTTTGTTTTTAGCATAGGAAACTGATCATTGGGAGGTGTGGTTATAAGAAAGAGTAGTTTCAGAACTCTAAGAAGCTAGGAAAAGCTAGAATATGATATTTGAAGAGGATAGGAATAATAGATAACATTGGGAAGTGAGCACCAGGTCATGCAGGACCTTCTAAGCCCTATTAAGAAATCTTGACTTTTGAACATTGGAGAATCTTTGCATGGTTTTAAGTAGAGTAAGAGTTGCAGTATAGAACGCATAATCAAAGCACTGTGGGGAATGCACCAGAAAGAGGCAAGATTGGAATGAGGGAAATCAGTAATGAGCCCATTGCAGCAACACAAGGAAGAAATGATAGCATCCTATACTCTTGGGAAGAGACAGAAAGAGAAATGATTGGTTTTATGAGATTTTTATAAGTAGAATAGACATGATTTTATTTGGATGTGAGATGTATAAGAGAGAAAAGTTGGGAGTTAATCTATAACTTCTTTTCTAAACCAGAGTTGCTAATGGTGCCCCTCATTCCGATAGATATCAGAGGAGAAAGAAGAGTTTGAATAAGAAGAGATTAAGTTTGGGGCTTGTTGAATTTCAGTTTTTATGGGCTATCTAAGTATGCAGTGGGGCATTTAGATATGCAGCTCTAGGCTATGAAAAGAAATACTAGAATTGGTATTATTTGAAAATAATTGAAGCCACAGGACTAGGTGAGATCACACAAAAGAGTGGTAGAACTTCAGTGAATTAGTGTAAAAGCTAAATCACTGTAACAAAAGGACCTTATACCCTAACTTGGAGGAAAAATAAGTTTAGTTTTCTCTCCCATAACAGCCTTAATGTGAGAAGACCGAGCTGATAGAATAGAATAGCTTAACTCAATGCAGACACTTATATCTGGGTTATTCCATAAGTGTTATTACCATGGCTGAAACTGGAGTACTACCACCTCTGAATTCCAGACACTTGTACCAGGTGGCATTATAAATGGAGAGAAAGGAGAAAGAGTACATCTATGGAGGCAAATTGGTTTACAGGGTTGGTGATGGAAGTTGAGGAAACTTCTCTGCAAAAGAGAAATCAAGACCATCTACTGAGCTCAAGGGGCATGGCAGGGTTACAAAGCAAATGTGTGAAGATGTTTGAATTGTCTTCATGGAGAACTGGAAACAAAGTTGTAAAGGAGTGGTTCAGATTGCTGGTCATTCTGGAGCGCCTAGTTAAGTTTGGAAACCATAACTTTATAACAGTTGTACCAAACTATTTAATCACAACATGTTAGAAATATAACATGAAAGAAATCATCACAAAAATTTGTATTTGTCTTGTCCTCATGTATTTATAAGTATAGTTAAAGGCTGATTACTGAAAATTTAAGCCATCTAAACTTTAAGATCCGAATTTTACAAACATGACAAATAATTTTTCCCCCAAAGGAAATCTCAGCCAGAATCTGACATTATTCAGCCTTCTTAAAATACAGAATTGCCACTGATTTGAAATCGTGCACAGTATCTTTGACATCTAATTTTGATGTTTTTGATAATTTGTTTAGGTGGCTTCATGTGCTAAGAGACTCATTTACAAAGACACATGAGTGGAATCAATGTTTTCACAAATGGCTCTGCCAGGCGAGTGCACATTGTCAATCAATAACGGAATTCTCTGGGACTTCTTGACTTGAAATCCTGGCTGAAGTCAGCTAGGTCAAAGTCTGTCACAGTGACGTTCTCTGTGACAGCAAGAAGATGACCATGACTCCAGATTTCAATATTTAAGTTGTCTGAACACAAGTAACTTTGCAAAGGACAGAGGCTTTCCCAGGGACCTGTACCTTGCTTCCCACAGAGAACTGAGCAGTCCTCTACCACTCTCAGCACAGACTAAAATCGTGATTATTCTCTCATTGATAGGTTTGAGATAGTTGCCTGATTCTGGTAACTGGAAACTTGGATGCAATAGTTTGTGGTTTGTTATGGTGGTGGTTTGAGGTAGGGATGGGGGTTGTATGTTTGTTTTGTTTTTAGCAGCATCTATAATTCAAGGCTCTGCCCTGAATGAATTACATCATTCATACTGTCAAAAAAGTATCCTTCCCTTAGCCAAGATATGGACCAACTCCTCCTTAGCAAGTAGTCTGCCCCACCTCAAATAAATAAATAAGAGAGAGGGGGGAGAGAGAGAGAGAGAGAGAGAGGTAAATGTATTTCCCAAAATGCAATCAAGCACTAAAAGTTTTTTTTGGAACATGTAGTAAACAAAGTTTATATTTTTCTTTTATCCCTTGACAAAACATGCCAAAGTGCGAGATTAAATCCTTGGCTCTGATGAAGTTGATCTGTCCATGGCAGTGGACAGAGCTTCTCTCAGAATTGCTGGCAGAGTCTCTTGTGACTGACAGCAGTACAGAAGACAGTGAGTCACTGGGACATGTGGAGTGCTGTTCTTCAAGAAAGCAGCCAAACCAGATGTGTTGCCAAGCGCCACAGATGCTCCGCCTGTGCACGAACACCAAGATGTGTCTTCCAGTAGAAGCTTTCCTTGGCAAAGAAGCTTTTCACCATTTTGAAGACACTGACTTCTTTCCAGGTTCCAACATGGGCTCATAAAATGCAAATTCTTTTCTGATGGCAACAATGTGCACACAATAGATAAATGGTAAGAACTGGCTTCATTGAGAGAAACCTATACTTCTGTTCATCAGCATGCAGATGGCCTAGCTGCCAATTTCTCCCATATTTGCTTTAATTGTGGAAAACATACTTCTAGAATGGATGGCATTTGTTGACAAAGGTAATTTAAAGACACAAAAGACACAAAATAACTGAGCCTGGGCCCACAAACATTTTTCTAAAATTGTGACTTACTTTGGGAATGAAATTAAAAATGTATGTGATGCTCTAATATATAACTTCTCTGTTCAGAAATCTAAGTTCTTGTAAATAGTCAATCTTAAAACGTAAGGTTTTTATCTCATAGAATAGATGCATATCATCTGATATGTTGGCACAATGATCGGGTATAAAATTCTCCTTCTATTTGCTTAAATTTAATGCTGACTTTTTGCCCTGTGATTTTTCAGAGATGTGAAAATAAGACCAAAGGATGCATAAGTTCCTTCACCTTTTTAAAATTATTATTATTTATTTATATTTGCTAACTCAACATGGACCTGATGTCCACAATCATTATGGCAGGATATAATTTAATATATATCAATAAAAATATTCTAGAATTACAATATGACAAAGATTAGCTCATTTATTTATTTATTTATTTAAATCATGACACACCTACTATGTGCCAGGCACTGATCTGGGCATGAGGATTAAGCAATGAACAGAAGAGACCAGCTTACATAGTAATGCATCACTAATATATGCTTCCTAAATATATATAGCAGCAGTCCATGTCACTCAATCATTGCTTTGAGCAAAATAACACATTAATAACATAATTTATAAAAGTAATGCTAAAATATTTTTAAATAATTTTGTAAATAACAGAAACGAGATCAAATTCAAAAATTGTCTGGGTTTTTGGAAATGTATTGATCATTTTTATAGCTGATTCCTAACTCCCTGAAACTACTACCTGGATCTCTAGGGTCTCACAGATCTAGTTCATAGGTACAAAAGAAAAATATTAATTGTTGAAAAGTAAACAGCATATATTCAAAGTGGGAAAGAAAAACATCTTGTTTATTTGAAAGGATTGAAAGAATGTTTTCTGAGTCTTACTTCAGTAGCAATATACTTATTTATAGCACATTATATCACAGTTTCCTTTTAAGGTACTATGTATTTTTAAGTTCTTTGAGCACATGAAAAACTCCTGTCAGGAAAATCTCCATGTTACTTTCCAAATATCAGTTTAGTTATCATGTGTCTCAGTCAACTTGGGCTGCTATTACAAAATACCTTAAACTGGGTGGTTTATCAACAACAGAAATGTATTTGCTAGGAGTTCTGGAGGGTGGAAATATGAGATTATGGTGCCAGCATGGCCTGTTCTGGTGAGAATCCTCTTCTGGGTTGAAGACTGCTGACTTCTGTGTCCTCACATGATGGGAAAGAAGTAAGCTAGCTCTGTGGCCTCTTATAATGGCACTAATCCTATTCATGAGGGTCCCACCCTTGTGCCTAATCACGTTCTAAAAGCTCCACCTTCAATTACCATCACATTGGGGATTAGATTTCAACATAGGAATTTGGAGGGGGAATGCACAAATATTTAGTCCATAACCTCATTACAAATGTATTTATCTTTAGAAAGGTTTATAACCCCCTTAAGTTGCTTCCAGTGAACAGCTTTCCTTTGGAACTAAGCTGAGTTTTCCTCTCTGTGTAACATTGACAATATGCATGAGTTAAACTGTTCTGTCTGCCTTAAAACTATGGAAGCCCTTTTATTGTGCTGAAAAAATAAAAAATAAAAAAAGGATATGTACAGTTAAGGGTCTATGACAATAGTCTCCAATTAGAAAGTTGGAAGACAAAAACAAATCTTTGTTAAAAAACATCTGTTGTTTTGTCCGCCTGGTGCAGCAATTCACCACATGTGCACCAGCCTCCCAATGCATTCTAGCAATTTCCTTGTCCCAATACTAACTAGGTGGTTCTAAAAGAAGCTTCCATCTTTTTGCAGACTCCGATACCCTGTTCATGACAATTATTGTTAATGTAGTCACTGTCTGACTTAGGCAGGACCAATAAGAATATTTCTTGGGTATTTGTAAACTTGAGACAATGTGGAAGAACTTTCAGAGCTCCTCTCTGGTTTCATATTTAGGGAACTTAAATGTTGAGACCACCAGTTACATTGTGTCTAGCAAGTATGGGAGAGCTCAGCAGAAAGAGAAGCAGAGTGAAGGGGCTACTACTTATCCCTGAGTCCTTATCAACTCAGTCCTTACCTTGGTTATGTTAGCCAATAAATGACTCTTGTTTAATAGAGGTAGTTCAAGTCCACTTATGCCTCTTGCATCAAAATTGTTCTAATGGTGTAATGGTTCATTGATTTTTCAGTTCATAAAGTTAATTAGTTACTTCATCACTAAGAGATTAATTGTATCAATGAAATTAGTCTATTTCATCATTTATGTGGGACTTGTATCTCTAATAGACGGTAAGTCTATTTTAGAAGGTTAAATGCCATTATCTTTTAAGATGCCATTTTACATCATATTTACTGGTAATAATAATGGTAAATGTCTTAATAAATTAAGTAGAATTGGGAATAAAAAGAATATTTAGACGGAACTTCTCAAAGAATTTTGATGAGGAAAAGAAGGAAACACAATATTTTAAATGTAAAAATGGATTCTTAGCCTAAGCGTAGAAATGACATAATTTGGATTTAAATCATACTTTTTACAATGCTTAAGTATTTTTCTCAATGAGATTATAAAATAACAGAATCTCCAGGGCTTGCATGTCTATGAAGTTATAATGTGTGTTTTTTTAAACACCATCATCAAAAGAATAGTGATTTTACAGATACATTTAATCATCATTTTGAGACAGTGTACAAGCTGACAAAATAATTTTTATATATTATTCAGAAAACTAGTGGAAGAAAAATAGTTACTTTCAAAACTGGCCACAGAGTTCCTTTCAGGAGAACATTGATGCTGGAAGAATACAACAGTGAGTATTTTTGATAACCAGATATGCTCCTTTGAGCAGAGGCTGTTAATCTGAGGCAAAGAGTGTACCAGGGAGACTGTTCTACACAGGGAAATGAACAGCTATTCAGTAGCTGGAAGATGGGGAAATAGTCTTACTAGGAAAATATGATAAAATTGTTAGATAGTATTGAGGGAATATTTGAAGCTAGTGATCCTGCTTTATTCAATGGTAACTCAGTTCTCTGTTTTTGTCCAGCCCTGGTTGATGGGGGAAGAGGGCTTAGCCCATGAGAGGCTTCAGGTTTGCCAGGGGTTTTTCCAGGGAGGGAACAGCATGGAAATGAGACCATTTCTATGGGGAAAAAAGGTTGGGAGGGGGGTCAATGGGCTGAAGGACTTAAAAAGGCTTTAAGAACATTTTCCATGAGAGATACTTGAGAAAATAAAGAGAAAGCATTCATCCACTTAACAAATGGTTATTAAGCACTATTTACTTGCCAGAAAATCTTTCAGGTGCTGGAAAGTTCACATTGTGTATGTGTGTGGTGGTGATGGGGGTGAAGGGATTGCAGAAAAAAAGGAACACACAGTGCTCACAGAGCTTTCCTTCTAGTGAGGAAATACAAGCAACAAACGAAATCTCTGCATAAACTCTGCATAAATCTCTGCATCTACTGTATTAGGTGATGATTAGTGCTATGGAGGGGGCAAAAAAAAAAAAAGGAAGAAAGGGAAAGGAACAAAGACAGGGAGGAGGATTGTTTGTGAACTTTTACAGAGGATAGCTAGGGAACTACTGAGGAGCTGACCTTTGAGTGGAAGCACAGCTATGGGGGTATCTTAGGAAAGAGCTATCCAAGTGGCGGAAAGGGTAAAGCAAAGGCCCCAGAACAGAAATGTACCCATTGTGTTTAAGGAACAGCAAAGAGGTTAATTAGCTAGAAGAGAGCACATGAGGGCAGAATAATAAGAGATGAAATCAGAGGGCTGATGGGAGAGGGGTGCTGCAGACCATGCAGGCCCTTGACCAACCAAGGTTCTTGTGAATCATGGCACCTTATTAAAATGTAGATTCTGGTCCAGTAGGTCTGGGCTAGAACCTGAGGTTCTGAATTTCACAGGCTCGCAGGTTCTAGCTCACACTTTGAGTAGTGAGCTTATAAAGCATAAAAAGGACTTTGTTATGGAATGGGAACCAGCAGAGAGTTTGAAGCAGAGGTTAGACATGATCTGACTGTGCTTTATAAAGATCTATCTTCTTGATGGTAGATTCAAGGGATTACAAATGTATTGAAATAATCTGAATGAGAGCCAATGATTTAGGCCAGAAGGGTGGGTACCAGGTATGTTAGTAAAGTATTGACTCTAGATATATTTTGAAACTAAAAATGACAGAATTTGCTAAGAGAACAGAGTTGAAGAATGAAAGACAAGTGAATGTGAATGAAAACATTGGTGCGGTAGAAGGGAATTGAAATGTCAAGATAGTTTTTTTAATTTTATCTTAATTTTTGCATTACAGATTTTTTAATCCATTCAAACATAGAAAGAATTGTGTAATTACCCACAGACACCCCTTACCCAGATTTGCCATTTATCAACATTTTGAAAAATGTGTTAAAGGGACAGATTTTTTTAAGGGCAGGAAAACAATAACAAGGTTTATATACTAGTGAGAACAATAGAGAAAAGGAGAAAACTTTGATGATTCAGTAGAGAGAGGGAAAATTACTGGAGAGATGTTCTTCAGTAGATGAGAGGAGAGGGGCCTCATGCACCAGAGGAGGAGTTAGCCTTTGCGTGGGCACAAACAACAAGATAATTATTTTATGGACACGATTCCGATTCCCACAAGCATTTGATATGGACGTTCTTATCTGTGTGCTTTTATTTCCTAAGTGAAATGGAGAAAAAAGGTCAGCAGCTGTGAATGAGGAGAATAAAGGTGATAGGAGTTTGGGGAGAATGTATATACAGTTCTCTAGGAAAATAAGCAAACACATAGACTTGGGAAATGTAGCATGATTGTCCAGGACCACTGAGGGCCCACTTAATCATGAATCTAAGTGAGACCAGTTAGCTGGGCAGTGTTTACCTGCAGTCACAGTCAGCTCTGGTTAGTGTCAGCTCAGAGCTCGTGAACAGCTGGGTTAACTAGGAATGTGGTTCAAACACGTAAGTGCAATGAAGAAAGAAGATGGGATGTTGGACTAAAAAAACTAAACAAGGCAGAGATTATGGTGATGAATATCACATCTCAGTTGAGTAAAGAAAAATATAAGGGCCCGATGGAGGGAGAGTTAGTGAGAGATGGGACTTTTTGCAGTACCTTAATTGTGTGAAATATGTATTATTAAAAAAATCACTGGCTTTTAAAAGACTTAGAATCTAAGGCAATATTCAAAGGTCTTTGTGATTCACATTTTAAGACAGTGGACACATAACCTTCTTGTGTCCTTTGTATTTTTTGTTTGTTGTTCCTGCCTTTAAAAGATAAGAGAAAAAGTCACAATACTCAAACATTTGGGGAGTTTACTTTTTAATATTGTTCAGTATTGTAAATTGTAAAAAAAAATTAAGAGGTATATTGCTTCACACGATAAACTCTGCATACTCAAACTTGTCTGTTGATTTTTGAGATCCCTCTAGTAATCTGATATCACTCATGGAAATGGAAAAAAAGAGGATTTTTCTACTTCACAGACCCTGTGGGGTTGGGGAAGGAGAACTCAGCTTTCTTGTTTTTTAAAAAGCACTTCACAGTCTGCTGTGGTTAAGAACACGAGTTCAGGAGTCAGAATGCTAGATAGAGCCTATATCCTGGCTTAGCCACCCAAGTAGAGTCTTATCCTAGGTGTGATGCTTAGTACATTTTATCTCTTTCTTATATGCTAAATATGCCTAAGAGTACGGAAGTCATAGTGCATAGGCTAATTTTATGCAATTATATTTAATGATATCATCCGGATGAACCACAGACCATAGTGCCTAGCATATACTATGAGATCAATACCTGTGGTTTTGTTTTTCTTTATTGGATTTATTGCTCCTTAAAACTACACAAAACTAACAGTGACATCAAGGGTTTTCATAATTTAAAACATATCTTTGAGAGGTTTGGCAAGGAATTTATATAATTTGCTTTTATTTGTCACTATTTTAAATTAATTAGACATCTCCATGAGGAACTACATAAATAGACTATATGTATGCATATAAATATATACATATGCATATGAAGAATAAAAACAAATATATTTTACATATATTTTGAATCTATAAGAGAACTACTATTTGACTGCAGAATATATATTCTGTTCCCTATTTAATAGGCAAGTTATAAATATAAAAGGTAAATTGGATTAGAAGTAGTATTCATTGATTTTTTCTTTTTGAAAAAGACATCACACACAAAAACTTATCTGAGAAAAGTATCTGTAGATGAGATTTAAAGCTTTTGTTAAAGCTAATGTGAAATCTCAGCAATTGTTATATAAAAAATGTTACCATTTTACATTTAAAAAAAAATTGAGACATCATAAATCAAGGAATTTATTGCCCTAGGTATAGTCATAGTCCTTTTCCTGACGGTTACTCAGCCATCTAAATGATGTGATGAATCCGTGCCAAATTGAAATAGTTAAAAGTTTTAGAATGCAGCCAGTGGTTTCTGTCTCACTGAACTACCCTGGAGCTCATAATGCTTTTGACCACTCTCTCTCTATCTAAAATTCTTTCCTCCCTTGCTAACTTTAATTTTCTCTCTCCTAGTCTTCCTTCTACTTTTCTGGCCATTTATATTCAGTTCATTTTCATTCTCTTTTTTTTATGTATCCATGAAATGCTGATGTTCTCTTGGGTTGTTTTTTGTGTGTGTGTGTGTGTGTGTTTTTCCCCAACATACTTGGAGATTTCATTCACTTCCATGATTTAAAATGATTTAAACTACCACTGTTTATGTTCAGGACCCATAAATATATCAATTGATTTCAAACCTAGCTGTCTACTTTTTATTACTACTTGCCTTTCTCACAGACAGAACCTTGTTTGCCACACCCTTTTCCTTTCCCTCCAGGGGATCTAGGTAAGCTAAATTCTCCAGTCTCCTGCCAAGTCAAGAATGACCACGTGAGTAACTTCTGACCAGTGAAATGTGTGTTGATATAATACATGCCTCTTTTAAGTCTGACCCATTAAAACATCCTACCTATATCTTCCCATTCTTTGCTTATCCATGAGCACTATGGAGATGATTCTAAGGATCCAGAGGAGGGTGGACTAATGAATGGAAAGAGCTATGGTGCTAGAATGGCAGCAATGAACATAGACCCTCCCCATCCATCCATCATTAGATTAAGATACTAAAATGGCAATTTCGTACAGCATTAGCCTAACCTGACTAATACACATCTCCAACTCAATATGTCTGAGGTTGAGCTTATAGCTTATTCTTTGAAACTGTCTTCTCTTCCCATTTTTTCTCTTATTCTGGTTCTTAAGCATGGAATAGAGATATCTTGTATCTACCTGAATATTCACCTTCATAATTCGTTATTTGCTCCTCTCTCCCCCTTCCATCATCTCACTATTTTGCCAGTGTTACTCAGAGGGCTCTATGATCTCCCATTCCCAATCTCTACTCACATAGGATGATTCTCATGTCTTTAATGTCTCTATCTATATGCCCCCCCACCCCGCTCCACCCAACAAACTTGGATAAGTCCTATTCAACATCAAGATTTGTCTTATATGTCATCACGTGTGAGAAGATCACCAGTTGGGTGGGTGATATGTCCCTCTTCTTTGATTCCGTATCATCCTATGCTTGCTTCTGTCATAGCAATGATCATATTACATATGTTTAACTGCACTTTTTAAATAAAAAAATAAATAACACAGGGCCTGGCTCATAGCATGTAATCACTAAGACTATGCTGAAAAAAATGTATGATATGATGGAAGTTGCAACATAGATATGTCAGTTTGTTTCAACAAATATGTATTGGCCAAATACATAGTACTAGTTGCTTTGCATACTAAAAATGGATAACATGTGCCTTGACCTACAATTTATATTTAATAAGCTAATGTAAAAAATATTACTATAAAACTATATTTTTAAGTACAGGCATGTTTAAAGGTTAGAAGTTGTACCAGCAGAACTACATACCTTTAATAGCACTGACTTGCTAAGAACAATGGATTTTTCTAATGTTAAATCAATTTAGTTAGCAGTAGTCTTACCGAATCTAACTTCAATATGTCTTTTAAGTCCATCCCATTTTCACTGTTTCCCCTGCTACTGCTTTTGTTCATGCTGTCTTTATTTCTCATTTGCATTGTTTCCCAATATTTCTAGGCTAGACTTTCCTCTACTATATCGTTAGATTGACTTCTTCTCTAAACACCTGCACCTGAGTTCTCCATTTGTAACACAAACTTAACATAGCTTTGAACTCATTGTTTTCTCTTCCTCATTTCCTTATGTTTGCTCTTCTTCCTTCTCATTAAATCCCCAATTTTGGTAAATATCATCAATTATTGTTGATCTTCCCAGCCCAAAACATGGGAGTCTTTGTCAGTCTGTCCCTAATGGCTGTCAAATCTGTTGTTTTGTTCTCTATCTTCTCTTTCACTATTTAAGTTTATTTTCTGCCTAGTCTAATAAAATAATTCAATCATAATTACCTACACAGTTCCTGTCCCTGCATCAATAATACACCATCTACATGTTCTTAGAGTGATCTTTGTAATATTCAAATCTGACTGTTCTCCCCCAGCATAAGTTATTTCCTCACAGGATAAAGCCCAGTTCCTTAGCTCGGCATCATCTAGGTTCTTATCTTGCCATCCTCTCCTTTTCCTGTGTATTCTGTGTCAACAATTTGTGGCTAACCAAATATGAAACACATTCTTGTGCTTGAACACTCTCTTCTGGTTATAAAGCCTTTCCACTTCTTTCTTCTAACTCGAACTTGTCTTTCCAGAGCTTAAAATCCAACAGTCCCAAATGGAACAGAATGTGACATAAATATGTACCCTCTTATCTGAAGTTATTTTAGTAGTTGCTGGAATATCAAGCTACCTAAAATATATCCTTGATTTCATCAACTGACAGTATATATTAAACTCTCAATACACAGTTACATTAATAATAATTAATGTTAAATCATTAATATTTACTAAGAAACTTTGGTCTGAATTCAGAATTCAGTTTTTAAACATTTAGCTGCAATTAATTGCAAGCAGTAAATAAGGAAATTGGTGTTTGAGGGAAATATAAACTGATTAAAAGAATAATGATAAATATATGACTATATATATGTGATGTATATATGACTTCTCCATCAGCCTGGGCAGATATAGATTTAAAAAAATTCCAGCACAGCCAGTAAATGCCAATTCTGCTGAAATCTCCAGAAATAGATCAGTTCTGGTAAAAAAAAAAAAAAAAAGAGTTAAGAAGATGAAGAGGAGAAAGAAAGTAACAAGGTAAACACTGACAAAATGAAGTAATCTAGCTCCTTCAATTATCCCAAGAACTTGCATATATGTATAAAGTCAGTTTAACTCAACAAAGATGCACTGGCTACCAGCAAGGTAAAATACAGGGATTGGCAAGGTAGGTTTACAGTTGAGTACACAAAAGAGAGTTTATTCTTATGTTATTATTTATTTATTAATTATTGTATTATTTGTTGTTATTATTAACCTATCTTGGCCCAACCCTGTACATAAAATACAATGACTCTATTTCTGAGAAAGCAATGGGTAAACAACCACCTTTTCGCTTAGATTCCCACTGTCACTTACGTGATGCTTGATCTTGATTTCCAAAAGATTTTAGTTGGAAGTGACTCCACACATGTCACTTCTGGTTCCCTATCAAATTGCTTCTAACCATGGCTTTTATTATTAAAAAACTAATTATTTATACCCATCATTTTATAGTGTAATTAGTCAGTGTTTTCCAATGGGTCCTGTGACAGAATGGAGAGGCCTAGAATCAGAACAGGAAACTTTCCAGCATGCTGCTATGCAGAAGGCAACTGTATAGCTTTAGGGTAGATGAAAATTTATAACGAAATTGCACACATTACTTTGGAAAATTGAACTTGCAAACTGGATGGTATTTCCAAACAAATATATGATATTAGTGATATTTAAAATTGCTCTGGTGTTGGTAAAATTTCCATATAGGAGGTGCTTAGAACACAACTATCTGAACAGAAGAAGCCAACTTGAAGCTGTGTTTGAATATTATTACTTAGATTGTATTTTACAGAGAAAAAATTAATCTAAAGATACCTTTATTGACATTTGTATGATATTGAGAAAATATAGATTATCCTTTACAACAAATGTTATTTTTTTCCTTTGACATGGTTTGAACTGTTGGTGATGCCACCAGCTCACGGTGCTGCTGAGCTCTGGGCCAGCTCAGCCCGAACCACTGTCTGCATTCAGCTAAGTGTGTGTTGGTTAGATGACAGAGATGTGGGCAAAGCTTGGCCCTGCCTGTCTGAGCAGCACTCAGTTGTAAGGACTCTGGTCCAGACCTGAGGTGAGGTCTGGAGGCCAACACCTGGCTCTGACCTCAAGCTCATTGGCGGACCTTGCTTGAGGTACCACCCGGAGCTGCTAATATCTAATATATCTCCACTCAGGGTGCTCTGCCTCCTTCTAGGAGAGTTTGGTCAGCTGTCTTATATGTCTCACATATCTCTGAGCTTTTTCTCAGGGACCTTTCCAGTTGAGAAGACAGTTGGCATAGAGAGGAGGAAGTCTCAACAATTTAGTTTAGTTCTTTTCTTTTTCCTTCTCAGAGCAATGGGAGTGACATTTGGTTTCATTTTCTTCCAGTCAACGAGTCACCAAATATTTCTTGAATAATTACTATATGTGTGGAGCAAATACAGGCTCAGGGAATAAAACTGTGAACAAAAGAGACCAAGTCTCTGCTTTCATAAATCTTAGAGTCTCAAAGCAAGGAGATTAAATCAGTTTAATCATCTTTCCTGACCTCTGAACAGTGACCTCTTCCCTCGTAGCTCTCAGTTCTGGTCAAGGAGGCCAAGAGGGAATGTAGGACATAGACGTTCCTTCATGTAATTGTAGCGCCTTGGTCCACAGATATGTTTCTCATATTAGAGCATTTGTCCAGACACCCCTAAAATAATTCTAAGTCACTTCTATCTTCTGTAACTATATGCAAACCATATTAAAATTCGGTCATGATCTGACTGCTCCACTCCAATTCATTCCTGTCAGTGAGGAAGTTTATAAAATGCATGAAAACATGTACAGTGACACAAAAATACAAAGCTAAATATCTGCAGTAAAGAAATGCAAATTATTTTAACCACCATGTTATTTTGCTAGCAGACTTTAGCTAATATGAAATTTTATGAGGTATCACAGTACCCCTAAAGTATGGAAAAATAAATAAATGAGTTCCTAAACCATATGGCATAAATTTGATGTTACCTTTAAACATGAAAAAGTAGGCTATGATATATATATATATATATATATATATATATATATATATATATATCCTTTAGGATCTTGGATTTGTCTAACTGGTGAGCACTAATGCCTCATTGAAATGCAATTGAAAATTAATAAATATATCTGGCAGTAAAAATGTACTATTAAAGAAAGTTCACCCATGATGTTTTTATAGACTTGCCAAGTCTCTTGAATTCAGAATGGGGGACAGATGGTCACATGGTGAATTCTTCTCACTCACTAATGCTTTCTGCTGCTTCACTGATTTTTGATCTTCAGATGACTTCAGTTTCATTCAGAATATGTGGCAAATGAAAGATTCCCAGTTGTCTTTACAAAAGGTAAAAAAATCTTAATATATCAATGATACAAAGTTATATAAATTATATAGACCTAAGCCAAATCAAAGCCTTCCTAAATTTCTAAATCCTTCACTGGGAAATTTTCAGTTTATGTTGAAGAGTGAAAATGATTTTTCTGAGAGTAAAACATGCTCAAATTCTAATTTTTACTATTTTTTCATTTATTTGGTTATTTACTAAGTTCATATTCAATAATGAATAGTTATTCATCCAGTTATTTATTTGGTTATTTATTTAGTCATAACTTGAGATATATTACTCTGCTCAGGCTAACATAACAAAAGACCACAAATTGGGTGGCTTAAACAACAGACATTTATTTTTCATAGTTCTGGATAGCAGACGTCTCTGATCGAGTTACTGACAGGTTTGGTTTCTGGTGAGATCGCTGTGCCTGGCTTCAGATGGCCTCCTTCTGGCTGAATCCTCACATGGCCCTTCTTGTGTGGTGTGTGAAGAGAAAGAACATTCTTGTGTCTCTTCCTGTTATGAGGACATCACTTCTCTTGAATTAGAGTCACAACCTTATGACCTCATTTAACCTTTATTACCTCCTTATAGACCCTAGATCGAAATGCAGCTACATTAAGGGTTAGGGCTTCCACATATGAACTCTAGGGTGATACAATTTGGTCCATAACACTAGAATACCCATTTTTCATCATTATAAAATAAAATGAATGTTACTTTTCACATTTCATGATAGAACATAAGATTTTCTATCCCTCTTATTGCAAAAGATTATTAAAAGTTAGATATACCTACTGAGTGGCAAAAGAATATTGGTCCCTGAATTGGCATAATTTTGATCCCAGTGACAAACATAGGGATCACTTATGCAAGGTTCAAAGCCAAACGGTCAGTATTGTGGCTATAAAGCACAAGAACATGTTTTCTCATGTGGCCTAGGAAGTCAAACTACTCTTGATTATCAATCTTAGATTTAGATGCTGTTTACACTGAGTCCTTCATACTTGGTACCAACAAATAAGGTATTTCATAGCATCAGTTTTACTATGCAAATGAGAGTATTTAAGACAATTACATGTGAGGGTTGCATTGGTTAAATACAACTGATTGGATGAGGGTCGTGATTTGACCTAAGGACAAGCCAAATGGAGGGTTAGTTGGGTTAGTCAAGAGCTCATGAAGGGACCATTAACAAATCTACAAGCTCACTCACGCATTATTGTCATAAACAAAACCAATTCTTTCTCTTGGAAACTTGAGCTGGATTTCCTGAACAAGTCTTCGGATCAGTAGGGGCACCTGAAGATGAAGACACAGCAGAAGCAGTGAGTGGGTGTGTGGGTGGTGGGTGGGAGGGGAGAGCAGAGTTCTGTCAATGCAGAACCCTGAAGCAGGATTTCAGAAATGTCTCCTGGAGATGTGTGCAATAAAAATTTTAACCTTGCTCAAAGAGAGGTCAACCCTTGCCTTCTGCTCCTACAAGGTTATCTGTAAGCCCTTGGAGCCTCACAAAAGTGTCTTTGTTTACCTGGAAGCCTTGGGCCATCTCGGATAGTCTAATAGTGTGGTTTATGGTGGTGAGCCTTAGGTCACAAGGTATCAGCTGGACTTCCAGAGCAGGTAGAGACTGAAGTCAGCCACAGGGTCAGTCAACCAAGTCTACATGATGAGACCCCAGTAAAAACCCTGTACTCAAGGCTCAGGTGAACTTCCCTGGTTAGCTGTACCCTGTATGTATTGTCATACTTTGTTTCTGGGAGAGCCAATGCTGTCCATGAATCCACAGGTAAAGGACAACTGGAAGCTCCATGTTTGGAACTTTCCTGAAATACCCACCAGGCATCTTGAACAAGGTTTGGTTATATGTAGTGTTGGCTCTTCCTGTGAAACCAGGATGCCTTACCCTTTCCCGGTACCTGTGAGGCCCAGCCATGAGGACACCTCCTTCCCTGTTTCCACAGATGTCCCTGAGGTGAATTCTCCCATTTGAATACAACTAAGGGAGTATATGAGAGCAAAACAAACCTAACACTGTAGTCAAAGAAGTAGTGTTTATTTTCTATTTTTTTAGTTTTTTTTTTTTTTTTTTAAATTCACTCTTGCAAATATGCTGCAGTAAAATGTAAGTATTTGCAGAAGAGATTTGTTATGGTCTAGACCACTGCTCAGGAAATATGAGATGAGGACAGGAAACCCAATAAGGATAGTTATAAAACAACAACAATAAAAAATTTGCTGTAGAAATTTTGATTTTTTGTGGTTAGAAGAAGGTTATTCTTAGGTAGCTGGTAAGCTTTATGAGAGGAAAATGGCTTTGGGGGTATCCTTGTGTTTACCCTGTTGCTACTGTGATGCTTACCAAATACTTTGTGGATACTCCCACAAAAAAAAAAAAAAAAAATGTTTCCTCTGACTCATCTCCTTGGGACCCTGTTTCTTGCTTTCCAAGGAAATAAATTGCTAATATGATAAATGTATTGTGAGTTATTTAGTGTTTTGGCTCAGAAATAACATTTATACTTTTGGCAAGATCTTTTCAATGTGTATCTACAAATCAAAGCTTTTAGGTAAGACTTCAGGTAGACTAGTAGTGGCAATCTTTTGGCTGCAGTGGCTTTGGAAATGCACAAGGAGACCTGTGTTCTATTCTGCTACTGGTGAACTGTGCTTCAAGCAAAGGGTTTAATCCTCTTCTGTGTTCTTATCTGTAAAAGGAGAACACTGGTCCTTCCATCTTACACACGGAGACCTTACAAATGACTAACAACATTATCTCTTTGTAGGGTAACTTTACATCCAGGTTTCTAGGAGACAGTGACAAATTATCACTATTAACCCAGCATAATTGACCCAGTGTGTGCCCCTTCACGCTAAAAAACAGCCCAGTTTGTTTAATATCCAAGCATATTTTGTGCCAAATATCTAGTTTATAGGAAACTCATTATTGTTGTCCTGATAACAATAGTAATGAGTATAGGTAAGACTTACCTGCTCAAGGATCTAGAACTAAACCTCACTCTAGATTAAAAGCTAGATTCTGCAGTGTCTCATGTAGGCAATATCATTTTTTAAAACTGTTACAATGACTGATCCATTTTACCCAAAAGGTTTTCATATAAAAATTCTATGTCAAAAAGTAATGTTTTTTAGGAAACCAATATTATATTTCTCTTTCATTTTTTATTCTTTTCTACCCCCTAAATGTCACCCCTACCAATAGAGTAAATCCAAAGGGAGCAACAGTTATCTAAGTCTAATTTCTAGGTTTACATTTTCCTCAATTCATTGAAATCCTCCCTTTCTGAAAATCTCTTCCATTCAGGAGACTCCAGTGAGCATATTCATGCTTCAAACAAATCTGCTTTTGTTAATCATCAAAAGGTATTTCCTTTAATAAGTGAAACTCGGCAGGCCCTGCAGCTGTGTTGTTTATTTTATAGCAAGCACAAAGACAATTTATTTTTTTTAAATACTATAATTAAATTAGTGTTCTTTTTACTGAAGCATCTGTAGAAAAATGAGAGTGTGTTTTTTGAATGAATGAGCAGTCACATTTATTTTTGTTAAATCTGAACCCGTCCACTGAGATAGCTGAATTTAATTTTATCTTCTAATACAACATGTAATATTCTAACTTTTTTTCAGATAAAGTCATGGTCCCCCCCTAAAAGGAGGTTGACTAAATTGAATCTTCTGATTCCAATTTCATGACTTGAATTAAAATCTCCCTTGGGTGTAGGATTGTGTTTGTGTTGAAGAATGACTACATTAAGATGTATTTGCATATATAAACAAATATATCCGGATGGTTATCTACGACCTGTCATTGACATAGAGAATATCTTAGAATATAATAAGATTACACCTTTGTTATTACTCTGTGGGTATTTACGGAAAAGTTTTGGAAGTGCTGTTCATAAATCAAAGACTTCCAAAATAGAAACATTTTTACAGTTTTGGAGACTTTTATCAATATTGCATACATAAAATGGCTCCTTTGAACTCTTTAGACAGCAATTAAATCACTCAGGGACTAAGTCATCACCTCTTTTATTTATTTATTTTTTAAATGTTTTTATTGATTTTTAGAGAGAGAGGAAGGGAGAAGGAGAGATAGAAATAACAATGAAAGAGAAACATTGATCAGCTGCCTCCTGCAGGGCATTGAGCCTGCAACCTGGGCATGTGTCCTGACCTGGAATTGAACCAGTGATCTCTTGGTGTGTGCATGGGTGTGACGCTCAACCACTGAGCCACATTGGCCGGGCAAGTCATCACCTCTTGGCCAGCCACCTTTCCTTTTCACTTCAGTACAGTCAATAAGGAACATATTTTTCTTCCTCTGTGCCCTTTTAATCTTAGTCAGTGAAAGCAATTTAGTATTGGTGTTATATCTTTAACTTTAACAATAAAACCACAAACTTTGTAGCTTAAAACAGCAATGTATTATTACCTTTCATAGTTGGTGGGTTGACTGGGTTCATCTGGGTGGTCTTGCTTAGTGCTTCTCAAGCAGTTACAGAAAAATGGTGGTGAGGGCTAGAGTTATTTGAAGTCTCAACTGGAATAGAAATCCAAGTGGACTTACCACATGCAATTGACTTTTCAGCTGAGATGGTTCAAACAGCAAGAAATAGCCATTTCTCCCCCCTCTCTCTCTTTTTCCATGACCTATTCACATGGCTACTTTGGGCTTCCACACAGCATGTTCTTCTCAGAGTGATTGGACTTTTTACATGGGGACTATCTTCTCCCCAGAGCAAGTGTTCCAAAAGCTCCAGGCAAAAGCTCCACAGCTTTTTATTACCTAACCTCAGAAGTCATGAAGCATGATTTTCAGTGTTTTCTATTTGCTATACAGGACCTTTTCAGATTCAATGCCAGAAGGCATTTTATTGAGATGCAAAGGCAGGGGGGACCAGGGCAGCATATTTGTAGGCAAACCACCACAAAAACAAACAAACAAACAAAATAACATGATTTTAAGGTGAATTTAGTAATAATAAAGAATAAATATCATCCACCTCAAAAGCTTACATTTGGCAAAAAGTTTCTTTTGGAATCTTAGTAAGTATATGTTTACCATCATAACTTTGGCCATTTTGCTATTTGTGTTTGGTTTAATTTAACATTTTTCTTTTTTAAGTATAGTATTGTAATTATTATCTGCTATATTCTTTATAAAATATATTTAAATATATTTTTATTCTACCAATATGAATTAAATAGGCATTTATGGGCTGGCCTGAGGCTATAACAGAACCTCTGACTGGATTGTTAGTCAACTTTTGGGACATAATTTATTTGAGTCATGAAGAGTTCTCATAGTCAAACACCCAAGCAGTAATACAATTTATTGCAAAAACAATAATACTAATAATTTTTGAGAAAATATCTTTATGCTTATGTTAAGATCTAACAAAGGAACATATTAATCTCTCAGTGACAGCAGTAGGTGCCAGTATTTAACCCTAATTTTGAGCTATAAGTGATAATATCAATGAAAAGAAAATAGATGTTGCCTCGGACGGTTTGGCTCAGTGGTTACAGCATCGGCCCACAGACCCAAGTGTCACAGATTCGATTCCCTGTCAAGGACACATACCTGGGTGGCAGGTTCAATTGCCAGCCCTGGTTGCAATCGTGCAAGAGGAAACCAATTGATGTGTCTCTCACATCGATGTCTCTCTCTCTCTCTCTCTCTCTCCCTCTCTCTCTCTCTCTCTCTCTCTCTCTGCCTTTCTCCCTTCCACTATATCTAAAAATCAATGGAAAAAATATCCTCAGGTGAGGATTAACGAAAAATAAAAATTAAAAAAAAAAGAAAATAGATGTTAAATGATTTTCAGACCATATTTTGGATAATAGAATACCTAATATCTATACACTTCATGATTTCTAATTCAATATCTACCTCTCTTCATATTTATAAGAGTAGAGCCTTAGAGAAATATATTATATTTGATAACTTCTCAGGAATACACTGTCTTCTTGCTAAAGTTTAGTAAAAAAGTATAGATTCTACTGAAAGTTATTTTCTGAAAAAGAAGGTGAAAGCCTTAGAAAACTACACAAATTATTCAGTAATGTTTTTCAAAGTGGCTTTATTTTAGTTTTTCTCTTTTAAAACATTTTCATGCTATTTAAATCAATATATTTAAAATGCATGCAATCAACACATCATTGTAACTTTCTCACAAAACTATTTGAGTTGTAAACGCTGAAAAATCCCATTTAAATAAAAAGTGAGAAACAGTTCTAAAACAATCCGAAAGTAATACAAAAATGTTAGAATCTGTATTTTCCACAATTAAATGGATCACAAAATTATTCTGATCAAGATACATTGTTTCAAACAGATTTTATAATACACACAAGAGAACGTTTACTTAAGGTACTCTTTGGAATTCAGGAATGGAAAATTACTTGGAAACCTCTTAGATATGGGCATCAATTTGAAAACAGACTATGTGTGAAACATGAGAGACAAGAAGAGGGAATAAAAAGAGGCAGGAAGTTAAGTAGGAAAAAAAAACTCTTAAAATATTAAAAAATAAAAAGCAAAGGAAATAAAAGCCAGAATAACAACTCAAAGGGAAGAAAAGATAAAGGCAGTCATAGGGAGTATTTTAATGAACTGAGTGAGGTAGAAATATTTTCTTTCAATAAAAATATTTTTAAGAAGTTCTAATAAAAGGGGAAAAAAGAAAATTCTTACAAGCCAATGTAGCATTCAGAAAAAAAGTGTTGCAGATAAATGAAATCATAAATTATAGGCCAAGTTTAACCTTAAAGTAAATCAGTGTTCTAGATTAGATCTATCAAGCAAAGTTGAAAATTATTCTTTTGTTTTCTAGTCTGTTCTTTTACAACTACATTCCAATATCTACAACTATATCTTGTATCGTCAATATCTTGTTTGCTTGTTTTGAGAGCTGATTTATATTGACTAATTTGTATTGACTGATGGCCTTAATGATTGTTTTCCTCTAAAGTAAAATTTCAATCTACTTGTCATATATATATGTATAAAACAGCTCAGATCTATAAGATGCTGTGGAAGGAATGGTCAGCATGGAGATGGTGATGGGAGAGATGGTGGGAGGTTACAAAGTGATTAGATTTGAAGTAAACAAAATAAAAGTGACCATTCATCTGGCAAAGGGATTTATTTCTTATTTAAATAAATGGAATATAGTATTTTCAGTGTTATGCTATATAGTTCAGAAAGGATGAGCGCCCATTATTCTGGTTCAAGTGGAGAAGCTTATATTAAAAGCCATATTTCCCAGATAGGAAATAATGAAAAGTGTGTCTTTTATCTCAGTCTACAGTTGCTTTGTGTTGAGCCTAACACTATTTGTGATGCAGTCCGTTCTTTTGTTAAAGAGACCGACCCCTCTCTGCTTGTGGACTTGCTGCTATTTTCTTAGCCTACAGTCCAAAACTCTGCCTCAGGGCCTCCTTGAAATGTGTCTTTCTCCAACTGGTCCACTGCAACTCAGGATGCAAAAGCTGTCTAAGGTTCTTTATCTTATCCTTTCTCTTCTCACCCCCTCCCTGTAGGATGTTTTTACTACTGTGAGCATTGATTTAAGTTGGTAGCTTGTCACTCTCCATCTTCTTGGCTGTGATCTTGTCTTGTACATGGGTAATTCTGAATAAACTACTCAGAAAAGTATGTCCATTCTGATATTCTCCTTATTTTTCCAAGAAGGTTGAGAATCCCAGCAGGAAATATGCAATAATTATTTTTGGAGGAAGAAAAATATATTTTTTTCCTTATAGTTCTCCCCTGAGCTGGAGACCAGCTGAGTATTGCCTCTGTCCACTTAATTATGCTTCAATAAAATACTAGTATTTTAAGTAGCTATAAAATAATAATAATCTAGTCTCTTTCATTAGACTATGAAATAATTCTCTAACTTAGCTCCTGGCTGATACAATGCCTTGCAAATAGTAAATACTAAATAAAGTTTTAATATATTTGCACAAAATATGAAACAATTATTTTTGGGAAAGAAAAAAATTTTTTTTTCTTTTAGTTATCCCCCAGCTGGAGACCAACTGAATAGTATCTCTTTCCAATTAATTATGCTTCTATAAAATAATAATCTAGTTTATTTCATTAGACTATAAAATAATTATTTACTTAACTCCTGCCAGATAAAATACCTTACAAATAGTAAGTACTATTTAAATATTGAATAAATAATTATCTTTTAACTTTAAACAATGCAGTCTTATATCTTTTGAGAAATACCGATTGATTCCTGACGTGACAAACACAGGTGAATATGTATGGTTGCTGCTATTATGGGGCTTGCAATCTGATGTTGAAATCATTATAGTTCTAGTTTGAATTTTTGTATTACTATTACGGTATTTGTTCTGTATTTTTTTCTGCATTATATCTTTTGTGAATTAACTATTCATGGATTTTACTCATTTTTCTATTGAAGTTTTTTGTGTGCTTTTCTAAATATCCAGTGAGAGCTCTTTTTATATTATTATGTATATTATCACATATAGACTTACACTGTAGTTTAATGCTTGGGTTGCTCTACCAGCTAGCCATACCATCATGGGAAAGTTAATTATGCTAAATCTCAACTGAGTTTAAAATAAAATCTACCTCAAAAGATTATTGTGATAAATAAATTGGATTATTCATATAAACCTTCAAGTACAGAATCTTAAGTAGTAAACACTCAGCACATAAATATTAGTTTTACTATTAATGTAATTACGGTATTTCTTGGTCAGATAGGTCTTTCTCATACAAAGATCAAGTAAAAATTAATCCATTTTTCCTGTTTATGCTATACAAACTTTCTCAGTTCATAGCTCTCTTAGTGTCTAAGTAATTTTTTCAGAGTACCCCTAGATCAAAAGAAATCTTATTACTAATGTTTATTAAGTTATTAGGTCTGAACAATTTAGGAAGTATTTATTTCCTACAAACAGCTTTTTGGAAAAAAAATACCCATAGATTAGAAACATTTTTTTTTTTACTTTATTCTTA
Source organism: Tadarida brasiliensis (assembly GCA_030848825.1). NCBI lineage: Eukaryota > Metazoa > Chordata > Mammalia > Chiroptera > Molossidae > Tadarida > Tadarida brasiliensis. The sequence continues at coordinate 61,890,186 of CM061262.1, forward strand.
TACAATTGCAATTATTTACGTGTGTGCTCACTGAGTACTGACCAACTTCTCAAATCTCAAAGTCAGATTGAACACTGCTGACACGTTCACCTCCTGACACACTGAATTGTTTTTGCTTCTATCACAACAATTACCATGGTAAAGACGGGATGTCTGAAACAGTGTACCTCAATCTAATGAGGAGACTGTGTTCCTGGAGTTAGTAGTTTGTGCCCGGTTAACAGATGTTGAATATTGCTATATTTCCCTTGAACTTTAAAGCATCCTGTATCCCACGGTACCCCTCTGAGTTGGCCCTCTGAAGGGCCCTGAGGTGATTTGCTGCAAAATATAGGAACCAAGGGGTTATATGTTTCTACATTAGCTTTTATTTTCATATATATAATTATGCCATATATATATCTCAACACCACTGCTCCTACACATATTTTAGAAAATCTTCTATAAACTCTTACTGATATATAAAAATTCAACTTTTTCTTTTTCAAAGGTAAGGGTTATTTCCATCTCTTCTCTCAAAATAGACAAAAGGAACCAAGTACCTGGCATATGAAATTATATAAGCATATAAGAAGGAAGGTACAGGCTTATGAATACATGAGAAAAGGTCACTGACTGGGTGAAATATTTGTGAGAATCAGACATGGCACTGTAACATTTTCAAAGTAAGTACAATAGATAGATCCAGAAAGTGTTCAAATATAAAACTCAAAAAAAAAAAAAAAAAAAAACCCTTATGATTAGGACTAAAATAAACCTTAGAGTACATGCAAAAGTCTACTGAGGAAAGTGAACACTCTTTCTTTGTGAACCCACATTGATCAGTAATCCTCTGTGTCGGTGCTCCGGACTGAGTACCAAATGCAGCGCCACAGCACATTCCTCTGGTCCCAGAGTCCCCTTTGCACACTTCCCCTCACTGTGGGCTGTGATGTAGCAGAGGAAGGACAGAGCAAGGCCCCCTGCAGGTTGGGGCAATACTGCCCTTGGGACAGGTCCTAAGTGCTGTGCAAACAAGAGCCGTTTTATCCAAAGGCAATGCCTGATGCTGCAGTACAGAGAAAGGCTTCTGGATTAGGCCACTTTAGTCAAAGGAGATGTTAGGTGTACAGGCACCATGATGAAAATATCAAGTCCATAATTCTTGATGAACTTACATTTTTTTATGTAGTAAGAAAGAAATGGAATGGCAGTCCAGGGAAATTTGACCTTTATGAACTAGCTCCATGACCTGAGGCTGCTCCCTTGAACTGTGTGGTATTCAGTCTCTAGGAAAGTGTGGCCACTGACACTGTCCTGCAAGATAACTGTCAGCAGTTTTTAAAGGACAGTGCAACACAATAGGTGGAGAAGGTATAATATAATTCTCGTTTTCCTTTGTTTAGCTATTTACAGAAGTCTATTTTTTGATGAAGAATTTTGAAATCCAGGGTATCCTCAAAGTATTAGTGCATTTTTACACTTTAATAACTTCCAAAGTTTAATATAACAACTTTTTTTAAAAACAGCATTTGAAATTTCAATTAGGTATACTTATTATATTTTTTGGAATTTTGAATTTTGAATACTATATTTTTTATTTAAAATTTTTCCTTTAGTTAATGTTGGTTGTTTTCACTTCGAGAGACTAAAACCAAAAGCTAATACTAAAAATGTCACTAGAATTGTAAAAACCAGTAAGTGCTTATTAAATGTAAATAACAGTGCTTTCAGGTGAACTTTTATATGTTTTAACATTTATACGTCTGAACTTACTAAAGCTGCACCTGTACTAAGACTTGTGAGACAAGGTGTTTAGAATCTAAGCAGCTTTTTTATGTTCTACTAACGGAGTCCAAACTTTGCAGCCTTTCTTGAAATACCTCTTAATATAGTTGTGACATCTTTTGCAACATCTACGGTACAAGCTCTCAGTTTCTGTGAATTCTAAAAATGTTGTTTTTGTAAGTGGCTTAAACTAGGTTGGGCTGATGGTAAAAGATTGGAATTGGTACAGACAGATGCTAGGAGAACGAGCTGGGTGTGAGGGTCAGAGGGGGTTCCTGGGAGATGTAAAGAGGAAGGAGTGAGGCTGGTCAGCACAGGGTGCCTGGCCGAGCTGGCCAAGCAAAATCACTACTAAACATAAAACAGGAAGGAAATACAGAGGAACTGGACAGTCCCCATGACAGAAAAATGTGGTTTTGATGGATATGTATTTTCCCTGTAATGGGATTTATATTTTTAAATAAATTTCTTTACACTTATTTTCTCAGAAGAAAGCACAAATATTTTTTTCCCCTAATAGTGGCACTTGAAATATTGAATGAATATTTGAAAACAAGTAAGATTTTGCCCTGGCCGGTTTGGCCCAGCGGTTGGAACGTCAGCCTGCGGACCAGAGAGTCCTGGGTTCAGTTCCCGCTAGGGGCACGTACCAAAAAAAAAAAAAAGGAAACAAGTAAGATTGGGACGTCCAGTACTCTATGGAAATGACACCTCCTTCCCAATTTTTTTCCATTTATATATTTATTTATATGCATAATATATAAGATATATATCATACATTATTATTTTTTAGAAGCTACCTTTTACAGGGTTTAAAGTGTATATAAATATAATTTAAACCATGTCATATATAATTAACTAAAACAATTATACAATGTCTGAGGCTGAAAGCTAATAGGTTACAAATAATTATATAGTGTTATCAAGAATCTTATATTAAACTAAACAAGCAAATGTCAAAAAAAGAATATTTTTCTTCTCTGAAATATTTCACCTAAGCTTTTAATGATGCAATTCCTGGAGGCTTATGGTTTTGTTTTTTCCATTTGAAGCATATTTACATATTTTTTTCCTTACAGATAAAACTACATTCTTTAAATCTCAACATGTATGTGGGGATTTTAGAGAATGTGTTGGATTCAGAAGATGAGATTACTTTAAATTCTCCTATAGAATAAAAAATATACTATGCACAAGACAGCCCAAACTTTTGATAAATGACCATGCTAAACACAGTTTGTCACTTCCATGTCCTGTTCTCCATCATGCATCTGATATTGACATTTCCAGGGCAAATTCTCGGGCTCAATATACTCAGGGTTTTATTTTATTTTTTTTAAAGGGAAAAATGACATATTCCTGATTCCGTTTGGATGGGAAGCATTTAGAATCAACAACCTGAACATTGCTAGGTGTCCCACCGCAATGGACATGTGTCTCAATTAGTAAAGTGCTGAAGCGAAGTTAACTATTGAGAAGTAGATCGACATTCTCATTTTTTAAAATAAGGCAGTCAGAGAGGGGGTGGGGGGGAGGGAAGAGATAAACCACAGAACTTATGCACATGTATGCATAAGTGATGGACATGGACAACAAAGCTGGGGACAGGGTGGGGGGATGGGGAGGAGGGTGTCAACGGGGAAAAAAGGAGAAACCTCTGTAACAAAAATAAATTAATAAAAAAAAAAAGAAATATAAAATAAATAAATAAATAAATAAATAAATAAATAAATAAATAAATAAAATAAGGCAGTCAGAAAATATTTATGAAGGATTATTTCACATCTAGAACTCTGCTAGGTACTGTGCAGAAAAGAAAGCTCCGGAAGATAAAACCTCTACTGACTGGGAACTTAGGATCCGTACAACGAAAGTAGCATCGTTCCACTAGTTCTCAGCTAGTCAGCTCTGATGTGGTTGCTGATGGAAACTATTTGAATTTAGATGTTGTTTGATTCCATCTAAAGCAAGATATGACAGCAAAAACTTTAAAAGTTAGCTTCTAGACAGGATTTCATGTGAACAAGTGGATAAATTTAGTGTTTTATCATTAATTGTTTTTTTTTTTAATCCTCACCCAAGGATATTTTTCTATTTATCTTCAGATACAGTGGGAGGGAGGGAGAGAGAGGGAGTGAGAGGGAGAGAGAAAGAGAGAAACATCAATGTGTAAGGGACACATTGACTGGTTGCCTCCTACACAACCCTGACCAGGGCCGGGACAAACTGCAACCGAGGTACCTGCCCTTGACCGAAATCAAACCCCACTGGTTGATGCGTGGGCTGACGCTCTAACTGCTGAACCAAACCGGCCAGCACATCCTTAATTCTTTATACAATTCTTAGAGGGAGTGATTGCCAAATACTGAGTGTTTCACAACTAAAATTGTCAGCCATTTTTTCCTTTTTTAAAAAGTATATATTTTTAAATTACATATGATGCATATTTATGTTAAAAATATTAAGATACAGACTACATAGAGAAAAATTATCTAGATATTACTATTTTTTAAATTTGACTAATATTTGATGTGTTGTGGAGTTGTATACCAGAAACCTGTATGATTTTATTGACCAATGTCACCCCAATAAATGCAATTTAAAAAATAAAATAAAATTTGACTAGTACCTATCTATTAATTTCCGAGGGTTGTCTTAACAAAGTAACACGGGTTGGGTGGGTTATACAACAGAAATTTTTTTCTCTAAGTTTTCAGGCTAAAAATCTCATATCGAGGTGTTGGCCGGTTTGTTTCTCCGAGGTCTCTCTCCTCGGCATGCAGAAAGCCCTCTTCTCTCTGTCTTCACATGATCTTCCCTCAGTATTTGTGTGTGTCTAATCTCCTCTTATAAAAACACCAATCTAACCACTATACTATATGCCTGAAACTAATGCAAAATAATATTGAATATAAACTGTAATGAAAAATAAAAAAATTTTTTAAAAGGAAAAAAAACCATAAAATAGAAAAAAAAATACAACCCCTAGTCATATTGAATTAAAACACCCTTATATGACCTCATTTTACCTAAATTACCCCTTTAAAGACCTTATCTCCAAATATGATTGCATTCTGAGGTATTGGAAGTTAAGACTTCAACATATAAATTTGGGGGACATGATTTTTAGCTCATCAAATCATCTATTAAAGTTAATAGCTGATATATTGATAAATAGAAGTAAAAATGCACAAACACACACACATACTCTTTCAACTTAATATATGATTTTTTTATAAATATAAATAATTTATGAAATATTTTCTTAATGGCTAAATATTATACAATTGTTGGGTTTAACATAATGTATTTATCCAGTTTCCCATTATAAATCATTTGAGTTATTTCTAGTCTTTTTTTTTCTATTTAAATACTGCCTATTGACATTGTTACATATACCTGGACACAATTTCCCATTAATTTTCTTTTGATAAGTGTCTAGTCAAAGATTCTCTTGGTCAAAGAGTATGGTCTCTTTCACTTCTTAGGGATTTTTATAGTTACTACAAAATTTGTATCAAATTTCACCCAACAGCTATGAAAGAAACAATGCCTGTTCACCACTGTCATGTAGGCTTGTTGTGTCCATCATTCCCTTATTTTCTGATAAATGAATGACAACTTAGTATATTTACATTTGTATTTATTGGAATTAATTTGACCCTGGGGAGTGTGAACATTGTGTGTGTGTGTGTGTGTGTGTGTGTGTGTGTGTGTGTGCTTTATGCTCATCTATACTCTTCCTCCTGTGAATGTAGGCCTCGTCTGAACACTCTCAAACCCTGCCGTCACTGAATGCAATTAAAAGTCATTATTTTATTCAGTGAACCATTGAGCAGAATGTAAGTCATTTCAGTTACCACTAATGAAAGTTTTGTAAAGTTAAATAACCCCAGTCACTTTCCCTGCATCATATGCCCTCTTGGTGACAACTGTAAATTCTGTCTCACTTATATGACATTGTACTCTGGGCAGAGACTGTGCTCTAACAGAAATCCAACCGGAGCTGTGGTTTAATGAGTGTTGTGTTCCCCCATAGTTCCCAAACATTAATAATAGCGACTATTTTTAGGTAATAGCCTTTCCCTTGTGGTTCTCTGCATCTAGACATTTGAACTATTTCAACTATAATACTTTTATGCACCACTGGCTACATACTGTGAGGCAGGGTTTGACATTACATGGGTTCAGGTTAATGTGGCAAATAAAGCAAAGTTTTAAATATTTTATTGTCGGTTCTCTTTTTCTGCCCTGCTCATTTTCCTGCAACCCTCCATTTATATTTTAAATGGAGATTTGTTCCTTGGAGACTTGGGAAAAAATGGCCTAAAAATGATATCATAGATAGTTGGTAAGTCTCTCAGTGGTGGATTCTCAGAAATAAAAGAAAAATAATGGATTTCCTCAGAGATGCTGACACTTCAGTTCACGGGCTGTTCTTGGTTTGTTTCTATTCCATACTGAATTCGTCTAGGTGTTCTGTATGATCGATTTCAGTGTTCCAGACTGCTGACACCATATGCCTTATGAAAGTCTTTTTTTCCAAACTATTTTTCATAGATTCTGAATGTGATGAATCATACAGCACATTAAACAAAGTACAAGATTGGGAGGGAAACAGAAAAAAGAGAGTGAGTGCAAGATGATTCCTTTGCTTTTGAAAAATTTCACTTTACTTACCAAACTATCCAATTACCTTTTCAGAATCACCAGCGTTCTCATCGCCATCCTCCGCATTTATCACAGCTCAGCATGGCAGGGTATTTCAGAATCTCTGTATGTTTCTGGCTCCAGTCTTTGGAGCAGTAAAATCTCCCTTAGAAAAAAGGGAGGGTTTTGAAAAAACACATAAACATTTTCTAGAGGGTAATTTACTCCATCTGTCATTCCCTTATTCTTTATTTTTTTTTGTTCTCTCTTATTCTCTTTCAAAACATATATCAATTCAAATTTCACTTTCTTACCTTTAAGTCCACATAAGTTATCAACGGGTAAGTGTGGAATGCAGAGTAGCCCTCTGACCATAATGCAACATAGGTGCATATTTCTGTTCAAGATGAAGAAGGCATTCTTCAAACACTGGCTGAATGTGTCTTTCATTCAATGGAGATAATTAGTTTCAGTTACTAAAGATGAGCAAGTATTTGCTTCAAAGAAGATATTATGTTTAATTAATTGCATCTGAGTGCTAAACACTATAATGGATCAAGGTCCCTGAGAATGGAATATTTGCCTCCTACATGGTGAGTAGATAGCTCATGAAACTAGGGTCAGAAGAAATTTACAGCCAGTTTGAAAATGATAGATATTTTCTGATTGTTGATAAGAACCATACTTATCCTCCAAACATCCAAAATTTCTTATCCATTTAATCAAATTTGATATTTAATCACATGGGCTCCATAAGTAAAAGAAACAGTTAATTGCTCATTCCAAAGTGGATCTTGGTAAGTAAAATGACAACAATATCATACACAGAAAATAATCAAACAAAACTATTCTCTCTGGACTTTTGGATGGCGTTATTCTATCGCTACAGTGTTTGGGTTTTAATTAAAACACAGATCTAGCAAATCTTCCTTAGTAAGAGTGATACTGTTTCATTAAACCAAAATAAATTACTGAGTAATAAGTAAATAAAACAAAAATAAAATAAGACCAAAAAATAAATAAACAATTATTTTTGCTTTCATTTTCAACTAAACAAATAAATAAGCCAATCATGGAAGCAACTGATGGCTAGAACTTGATAGTATAAATTCATCACCCCTAAAAACTGCTTCCCTTTGGAATAGAAAGTTTTATTTCTGACTCTAAATGAAGTGATAGCAAGATACCAAGTTTAAAATTCTCAAACTGTCAACGGCTGTTTTACTAATTATCCAGATTCCAAGGCAATCATACAACCGTAATCATTCACCTCACGCCTGGAAACATAAGTCTTATTCTTTTGATGAATATTTATAAGACAGTGTAAAGCAGTCTACTTTCTTTCCCTTCAGGCAAGACAATTTGGAGTTCATCAATATGTATTACCAAGGACTTTTATAAAAGGCACTTCAAAGAAAATTCATCAGGCATTCCTTTTGTCTTGATTTCTGTTAGACTGATACTTCCTTTTGACAAGTATCAATAAATTATCCTCTGATGGCTAGAAACTTGATGTCTTATTCAGAAACTTCCTCACACAGCAAAATCTGGGCTTTGAGTTTCAAGTGAAATTATTAAGATCCCGCATCTAATTTAAGGACAGATGGAAGATATACAAATTAAAAATAATAAAACAAGCATATGTATAGTCACCCTAGAGCTCACAGGATTGGGTTGTACCAGAGTTGAGCGTTTTCTTGCTGTATACAATTTGCATTTTTCTATTTCTCATGCAAAGCTACTTAGAATTCCCTCACAGGTTTAAAAAATATTGCAAGCCCCAGTTTATTGATAAGTGGAAGAACCACACCAAATATAACCAAGACCGTGTAGATATGGAAAGTGGAGAATGACAAGCTGTCTCTCTTCATAAAGCAGATTAGTTTCCTCTTTTGAATTTTACTGGTTAGACTCATACTTCTGTAAGAGGAGAGTGAATAAATGCAATTGTCTAAAATAAGAAAGAAAAATATTATTGTTCTATTTAAAGAGCTTTGTAAAAGGACATAAAAGTACTTTTATTTGCATTCTTTCTAAAAAATAACTTAGTTATTTTGCTTTATTATTATGGCAAAAAGTATTTGAAATACAGAAACACAATTGATATCTATTTCTATAAATAAACACATAAAATAGCGTGTTGACTAAAGACTCTATCTTATTTTATGGCTTTACTCACTCTTTACAAAGTTATTGTGCTCATTATAAAAATATTTCCACATTCTAAGAAATTGTTTTGTTGTTATCTGGTACAATATAAATTAAGTATATCTATTTTAAGCTCAATTTTTAAAAGGGCAGCATGTGAGCTTGAATATATGCTTTGTAAACCAATCGTAATACTCATCGAACAGTCATTTTATACAAGTTCATATGCACTACCAAAGCATATATCTTATTTGTAAAATATAATTCACAATGAATAAATAATTTGGAATACAAAGTTTATTTTATAAAAATAAAGGGAACAAAGAAGAAAATGATTGCAAGCAGAATACTATAGCATGGAGAATACTATGTTCTCTGAATCCCTGTGAGCTGTGACATGTTATTAAATGTCATTGAATAAAACAGTATTATTTTTAAATAGTTTATTTTAATCTTATTTGTTAGAATGACAATTCTGATGGTGTAAATATGAGCTGTATTTTCTAACTTTGCAACCCAAATGTACAATAAAAAGTGTTGCTATGTTCTCGACATAATGGCTATTAATTTTAACATGTAAAAAACTAGAGAGAGGATACAAGATCAACTATTTCTGGTGATATTCTTTATATCCTCCTACACATCATTTCAAATAAAATCTTCCCAGCTCTGTTTTAGTTATTGATTGCTATATGACAAGTCATGGGAACATGTAATGACTTAAAACAATAAACATTTATTTTTCTCATTATTTTTTATGGGTTGGAGAAACAGGTGCAGATTAGTTGGATGATTCTGATTTAGGATCTCTCATAAAGTTGCAGTGAAGGTGTTGCCCAGGACTGCAGTCATTTGAAGGCTTGACCAAGGCTGGAAAGTCTGCTTCCAAGGTCACTCACATGGGTGTTGTCAGGGGACCTCAATTCCTCACAGGCTGTTGCCTGGAGACCTCAGTTTTTCACCTCATGGTCCACAGCGCTGCTTGAGTGTCTTCTTATCATGGCAGCTGACTTTTCTCAGAGTGAATGAACGAAGAGAGAGATCTCTTCTTGGAAGCCATCCACTGTCACTTTCACTCTATTCTCCTCATTAGAATAGAAGCAAATCACTAAATCCAATCCACTCTTAAGAGGAGGGGAATTAGACTCCACCTTTAAAAGGAATTATTATGAAAAATGTGTGGACATAGTTTAAAAGCTCCACAAGCGTGGTCTTAGTATGGGAGTCTCACAGCTGCAGGTCATGATGGTGTACACACGTCATGAAAATACATAATGCAAATTACATCCTATAAGAATATTTGAATTGAGTGCCTCAAATTAGTCATAAAAATATTTGAAAATGTAAAAGAATAATTAAATATTGTATGTACTTGATATGTGATGTTTCCATTATATCATAATTTATTTTCATTTATTTATTCATGTGTTCATTAAAAAGAATAAATTACAAGAATAAGCATAACAATGTTCCCGTATTTTTTATCAGTCTAACTAGAAAAATAAGTATAAACTACCCTTTACCTTGCAGGAAGACATAAGAACTCATGAAAGTTTTGAGAGAAACCATCAAAAAGTTGTTTTTTAAAAGTTTTCGTTGGTGTCATGCATACAAAATACTAAAAGAAGACTAAAGATGAAAGACCAACAAATGGATAGTGAAATAATTTATATAACAGACAACAAGAATTGAAACCTATGGTGGCAGTCATGAAAAAGGTAAAAAGGAAATGGATTTAAGAAATATAATGAAAAAAGACAGCACAATTATCCCTTACTTAAGGAAGATTTTTACTCTATTTTATTTTTCTGATTGGTGCTTAAGAAGAATTTAGATATTCATTTCACAGCTAGAGCACCTTCTTTTGCAATAATGAAGGGGAAGCAGTATTAATGCCAAATCCTGCTTGACCATTCTGTTGACTCATGGCTTCTGGAGAAAATACATAACCATACCAATGCTCATATAAGCAAGAGAGCATTAAAAAATAAGGGAAAGTGACAAACTATTCTAATGAGAGCATTTATGTTCATTGTCATCTTATGTGATTAAAATAAAATGTAATTTTTGGAAAAAATTTTCTGGAGGGAGAGATGATGCCAAACCATTAGCCAGAGTTTTTGTTTGTAGTACTACGATAGTAGCCATAGTGTTATGTATTTTCCAGCATATAGTAGCCTCCCCTTATCCTGGGGGAATAAATTCCGAGACCCTTCATGGATGCCTGAAACTTCAGATAATATCAAACCCCATGTTTTTTCTTATACATTCGTACCTTTCCACTTAAAGGAAGCACTTTGTGGCTTCTCTTTGGCATGTCCTAATAGCCAGCATCACTACTCTTGTGCTTTGGGTCTATTATTATGTAAAATATGGGTTACTTGACCATAAACAGTGTGATAACTAAACATTCAATCTGACAGTCAAGATGGTATTAAGTGACTAACAGTTGAGTAGTACATACAGCGTGGATATGCTAGACAAAAGGATGGTTCACATTCCAGGCAGGACCAAGCAGGACTGCACGAGATTTCATCACATTACTCAGAGCAGCATGCAATTTAAAACTCACAAATTGTTTATTTCTGGAATTTTCTATTTCATATTATTGGACCACAGTTGACCTCAGGTAACAAACCATGGACAGCAAAACCACAGATAAGGTTAGACTACTGGGTTCTCTGATGCATTTTGGAATAAATTGAATGATAAGATGGACATACATATGTGTATAGAGTAATGTGCAGAAGAAAGGCTTTGAGGCTTGACACACAGATTCCTCTCTTGGCTCTATCACTACGAAGATTTGTGAACTTGAATGTATTACTTACAGTTTCAAAAACACGATTTCTTTAAAAACAATAATTGAAATTCACTTGATAACTAATAAGGATTAAATAAAATAATGTATGTAAATACTAAGGACAGCACCTGACACTTAGTAAGCTCTAATAACTATTTATGACAAAACTTATCATATAGATAACATTATTAGGAATTATTTGATAATATGGAACTGGCTGAATTGAAATGGAGAAGAGAGCTGTGATAACACTCTCCGAGGCTAGAACATTGGTAGTCCTGGTTAGGTGGCAGCCAAACAGTCTTCTTCTAATTGTCTTGGAATTCACATCATGCATTCACTGAAATCGGAGCCATGTTAGCAAAAGACGAGGCTATCTGAGTGCACTGGTGTCCTGATGCCTTCACAAAATTGCTAAAAGACACTTGGTCTTATGTAGGAGAAGAACCTCATCGTTCAACCCAGCACATTCAAGCGGGCGTCCCCTAAAAGCAGATGGCAGAGGGACCAGAGACACAAATAATTTTATCAGTGAAAGATTTTTCTGCCATGCTAGAGATTTGAACCCTTTGACGGTCTTGATGATTTCCAGAGAAAAGATCTTGGAAAGCCTTAATTCCAGTAAGAATTTTGAACAACATCTCATAAATATTGGAATCCTCATTTAAATGTTTTTAAGCTGTGAAGTCATATGGTGAGAAGTGGCCTGATGCAGTACGACTGAAACAACTGGTACCCCAACCTGAGTGAAGCAGCGAGCTCAGTGGTGGTGCCACCACCAGCAGACAGAGAATGAACGCAGAGGAGCAGGACGCTGCCTTTTGAGAATGTGTTTGCAGAAGAAAGTTAATATTTTTAACAGAAATAGATGAGTTCAATTGAGGCAATGCTATGGAAACAGTTTAAAAATGATGAGTTTGGTTATTAAAACATTGACTTTGTAGGCTAAATGGTGGACAATCAATTCTCAAAGTAGCCCTGAATTTATCAGAAAATATCTTAGTGGTGTCTCAGTCAGTTTGGACTAATCAAACAAAGAGCACAGACTGGGTAGATTAAACAATAACTATGTATTGCTCACAGTTTTGGAGGCTGGGAAGTCGATGGTCAAGGTGCCAAACAATTTGCTTCCTGGTAAGATTTCCATTCCTGGTTTGCAGATGTAGGGTTGCGGGGTTGGAAGATGGACATTTTTACAACATTGTGTTAATGCATTCCTGGCAACCTGGCCAGCCTAGGAGCATTGAGGCTTCATTTTCATGTGAATCAGGGTTTGTTATCTTTTGGCTTCAAAGTCTATTCACCGTAAAAAGCAAGAGACAAAGCTAGGCTGTATGGTTTGCAGAGACTCCGTTTCAAGGAAATAATTTACATTAATCCACTTGTAACCTGGGGGAACGAAACTGAAAATAAATGGGACTGTGTCCTAAAATCTGGAGCATTTTGCTCCCTTGCAAATCTCCCTCTCACTCCAGCCAGTGTGGTTGTAGGTTCATTGCGTTGCTCCAGTCCCGGCAGGCCCCGAGAAGGCAGCAGATGTCGATTTTCTCACTGTATCTTCACAAGGTTAACAGATCATATCTCTCTTTAAAAAAAAAAATGTTTTTATTGATTTTTTTTAGAGAGAGAGGAAGGGAGAGAGAGATAGAAACATTGATGTGAGAGAGAAACATTGATTGGCTGCCTCCTGCACGCCCCCTACTGGGGATAGCCCACAACCTAGGCATGTGCCTGACCAGGAATTGAACCAGGACCTCTCAGTCCATGGGATGACATTCAATCCACTGAGCTTTACCAACCAGGCTTATCTCTTCTTATTGGGACACTATTTCTTTCATGAGGGTTCCACCCTCATGACCTAAATATTTTGCAAAAGTCTCACCTCCAAATACTGTCATGTGGGGGGTTAGGAATTCATCATATAAATTTGGGGAAGGTACAAAGATTCAGTTCACTTCAAGTGATAATTGGTCACTTCCTTAATGACTAATGATGTTATTTTTCAATTTCTATATGAATTTATAGAAAATAGGTATTATTTCTCCTTACATATTTGGTAAAATACACCAATATAGCCATATGAACCTGGAATTACCCTTGTAAGAAGTTTTTTAATTCAATATCTTTAATGGCTGAAAGGGTTACTCAGGTTATTTATTTCTTGGTGAGACAGCTTTGTTCATTTCACCTAAGTTAGAATTATTGACAAATATTTGTTCAAAATATTTTTTATTATCTTTTTAATATCTGTTATTCTGTCATAATATCATCTCTCTTGTTTCTTATATAATCTGTTTCTTCTTCCTTTATTTCCCTGACCTGTCTGGATGGATCTTATCAATGTGTTTTACTTTCTCCAAGATGCAGCTTTCAGTTTTATTGATTTTATCTTTGTTGTAGTTGTTCTCTAACTTCAATGATTTTCACACTGATCTTTATTATATTTTTCTTTTATATTGGGTTAAATTTCTCTTTTATAGACCCCTAATTTCTTAAGGTAAAAGTGGATGTTATTTATTTGAGACTTTCTTATTTTCTAATAAAGTCATTTAGAACTATGCATTTATTTCCATGTACTTCTTTGGTGGCATCCAACAAATTCTGGTGTTCTATACTTTATTTTCATTCAGTTCAAAATCTTTTGACTTACTGTTTGATTCACAGGTATTTGAAGTATGTCATTTAGTTTTCAAATATTTTTTGGATTATCCAGATATCTTTTTGTTATCATTTGTAACTTGGTTCCAATCTGGTATGAGAACATATTCTGTATGACTTAAATCTTTTAAATGTATTGAGACTCGTTTTATAATTGATCTTCATAACTTTCCATGTGCTTTTAAACACAATGTGCAGTGCAGTCTATTGTTTAGGATAGAGTATTCTAAAATTGTCAATCAGGTCAATTGCATTGATAGTGTTGTTCATGCCATTTATATCCTTCCTGATTTTCTATCTACTTGAGCTATCAATTATTGAGAGCAGAGTATTCAAATCTATTATTTTAATCATGAAATTACCTCCTCCTCGAAGTTCTATTAATTATCCCTTAATGTATTTTGAAACTCTCTTATTAGGTGCATGAATATTTAGGATTGCTCTGTCTTCTTGACCCCTTTACAATTATGGAAGGACAATCTATATTTAAGCAATATTATTTTCTCTGAAGTCTATTTTGGCTGACATCAATATAGCCAGTCCAGCTTTCTTTCAGTTAATGCTAGCATAGTATAATATTTTTGATTGCTTTAATTTTCACTTATGTATGTCTTTATATTTAAAGTGAGTTCCTCATAAGCAGTAGATAACTGGGTATTGCTTTTAAATCCAACTAACAATCTCTGCCTCTTATCTGGAATGTTTAGGCCGTTTAATGTGATTGTTTATGTTTTAGGTGAAGACAAGCACTTTTCTATTTTAAAATTTTCCCATCTGTTCTTTTTCCTTTTTTCTTTTCTGTTTTCAGCATGGGATGCTCTTAAAAATGAAATATCATGGCCATAGAAAGAAAAAATACATGTGAAAATGAAACTTATATATGAATGTGAAAAAAGAATGTTGACTGACAAAGAAGTAGACATTTATTCTTCACATGTCAAATTTTACTGAGAATGTACTAGGTTGTATGCACTATGTTCATTCAAGTATGAGTTGGAAATTGGAGACACCTTCTCATGAGCAGCTATTCATGGTTATGTCTCATTATTGAAAAGCCCTTCAGCAGAGAGACAAGAGCTCTTTTTCTTGACCTTTAGGGAGGATCTGAATAGTCATTAGATTTAATTTACTTACTCATGCTATACTAAATGGCAGTGGTAAAGTCCTTTCCATCAAATCAGTGTCCATTAAATAACCTTAGAAGTACATTAACATATATCCCTTCCCTTAGATTATAAGAATTACATGCATAATAATGTGTCATTTGCCTTTCTGAGACATTATTCAGGACATGCAAATGTGTCTTGGAAGTATGAGCAGCAATCATCTTGTGTTGTACCAAGACTGAGGTTACTGTCATTTTTTTCCTATTCCCCAGAAGTCTTAGATTTAACTTTTTTTTTCCATTGAACTAAATGCCACATCTTCAAAAGTAAAGTATTTGAAGAGTCAAATTGTTGTGGTACAAATCTATAGAATCTGCATGAGCAATTGCTAAAGCTATAATTTCCCAGGGGACTTTATCAAGAAGGCACTGTGTAGTGAACAAAGGTGTGCTTATGATAAAATAACCTGGACTTTTCACAATTAGATGATTTAATCATAGAGGAGTCTTTATTATTGTTTCCTTTGTGCTATTGAAAATCTATAACTGGATGCAAACAACTTTTGATTACCCATTTTTAAAGTAGACAAAGTTAGCATGAATAAATTGTATCCACAAATAAGTCTAGAGTATGATATTACCTGGGAGTCATCTCTCCAGATATACATTTCTCTAGAAATTTCACATAAAAATAAAGTGATTTGACCTTTACAGTCTCATATTCTTCTGCTAATGTTCTGCTGCAGAAGATTATTTAAAGAAGGTGGGGGGGAGGGGAGGCATAGAGATATGCAGAAACATAAAGAGAGTAAGAAGTATATTAATAAAGAGAACTAACTGCGATCCTGATGCTAACTACATCAATTAATTTCAATTTATCCTAGTTCAGTCATATTGTTAACTCTGGTCTTGACATCTTATCTAAGTATATCTCTGACAATAATTTTGGCCAGTTGTGAACTCCAATAAAAGCTTCATTGTCATTATTTCCAACTGATAACCAAATTCAATACCTTCCTAGTAAACTCCTTACTCTCAACTAGTAATTTAACTTTTGCTTCTCTGATAAAAACAGAAGCAGTTGGAATATAATTTAATCATCTTCCATTAACAAACCTACCAATTTATGTCCACGTGTTGTGTTTCTTCCTCCGCAAATAGATGACTGATACCAACAACTAAGCCAACAAATAAACCAACCCTTCCACTTGTGGCTGACATCTCCTTTATGTTCCACTCAAACACTTTGAAGTAATATCATCAATTTTTCTTTCTCCACAAAAAAATTACCATTATCAGCAAGCATGGTCTGTTACTAAGAGAACAAAAACAACAAAAAACACTCCTTGACCTTACAGCATTCTTAAACTTATCTACCATTTTCATCCTCTCATTTATAGAAAGTTATTAAAACAAAATTCCGTATCTGCTATTTCCAATTCCTGAACTCTCATTCTTTCATAATCTCCAACATATTATCCATAACACCCCAATGAAATTTTTTCACCAAATTCTTCTACTTGAATTATTGTAACCCAGTAGATCAACCTCACTCGGACACCAAAATTATAAGTTTTAGGAGCTTTATTAACCTGCGCAGGGACTGCAGCCAACCTTCTCAGAGGAGAACTGCAGCCCCGATCCTCTAAAATGGCTGCCTCTTATAGTCTGTTTTCGTGAGAAGAGCAAGCAAGTAGCATTCACAGAAGCAGATGCAGTTAGCAGTTGTTTGCTTAACATTTCTCAAGGTCTCTAACTAACAGTTGCCCGGGGGGGGGGGGGCTTCCTGTTTTCAAGCAAACAGAATAGGCCTCTGGGGCTGATAGCTGCAATTCAGGGGCATGGCAATCTTTAAGTTATAACAATGGAAGACTTAAAGGTCAACAGAGCAGAGGGGTAGTAAACATTCTGGGCATAGGACATAACATAACAGAGTAGTTAATCAACAGAGGTAGTTAATCGTCCCAGGGCATAACAGAATGATTGTTTTCTAGTCCTTCACTTTTCTGAGCTCTTGGCAGCATTCAAAACAGAAGATACTCCCTGCTTTCTTGATTCACTGTCTTCACTTGGCCACTGGAACAATGCACCTTCAAGGTTTTCCTCCTACTACAAAGATGACTTTTTTTCAGTCTCCTTTCTGGTATCTTTTTTCCTTTCAAAACTCTAAATATGGATTCTGCTGACCTTAGCCTGTGTATTTCTTTTCTTTTCTAACTGCCTGACTACATTCAGGACCCCCTATATCTCTAGTCCCAAACTCCTCTCTTCTTCACACTCATCTACCCAATAGTTCCACTTGAATGTTTACAAAACATACAAAGTGATCTGCACCAAAGGAGAAATGTCCATCCCATCTTCTTCCAATTAACTCTTGTTTCAGTGTTCACATCTAGACTAGCACCTACAAATCACCTGGACTACTCCCTTTCTCTTCATTCCGTATTAGCAAGGGCTTTAAACTTTACCACCTTCAGGATGGATTTTAAATACAAAATCTTTTCACTTCCCTACCACAAACATCCTAGGTCATCCCGCCTTCATCCTCACCTGGACTCCTCCAATAGATGGCCAACTGATCTCCATCATTTTTCTTTCTCCTCCTGTAGACTTTCCTCCAGGTAAAAATGAGGAAATACTTTTGAAAATGTAAATCAAATGATGATACTTTTCTGCTCAAAACCTTTCAACAACCTCCCAGCATACTTGGAGTAAAATCTACTATCTAAATCCCATGGTTTATAAGTCTCTCTTTTCTCTTATCTGTGCCTATCTTTCTAGAAGTATCTCCAGCCATATTGGCTTTCTTGCCATTCTTGGCCCATTTTAAGTTCACTTCACTTGCTATTCTGAATACCTAAAAAAAATTTCCACTAAAATTTGAATGTTTCCTTACTTTTTAAAAATGAAGTCTCAGATTAATCATCACCTCCTCAGAGAGACCTTCCCTTATCATTCTGTCTAAAAGAGCTTACTTCTGCCTTAGACATGCTTTTTAACAATACATATTATATAAACTTGTAGAATATATAGATAACCACTCTCTTCTTTCTGATTTTCTCACTCCCATTACATTAAATTCCCGTACAATCTTCTGTTCTGCTTTATGTATACAAGTACTTCTTTCTCAGTCTCCAATGCTATTTTTTAATCTTGTTCAATCAATCTCTTAATTTCAGCATTGTCAGGATTCTGTATTTGGCTCTTTTATCTTTCACTCACCAACTATCCATGTTATTCTATTCATTACCTTTATTTAAATTACCATTAATTTCTACTTTTATCTATGTCTTTGTCTTAGTCAAGATCTGTATGTAGAAATTCACCTGCATCTATTAAATTAATTATGTCATTTTGGACTCACACAAGTACCCTAAACTCAATATATTACAAACAGCTCATAATCTTACCTTTTTCTTTTCTCATTTTTCTAAACTTAATCCATGTTCTATTTTTCCTACCTTCATTTATGTCACTACCAAGTTTCCATTTACCCAAACCACAAAACGTGGAGTCATTCTTTATTTCTCCTTTTTCCACACCTGTCAAAGTCAATCAGTTAACACTTTCAAAACTTTCCACTATTCCCTATTTCTACTTCGAGTATATAAATTCAAGTTCCTGTCACTTCTTGCCTGTCAGTGATAAGAGTATATTTTTTATGTATATTTGCTCGTTGTCCACCCAGTAGCCATTCTTCCTCCATTCTCTGTTTTTTTTTAAATAACATTCATAATTTCCTTTGGAAACCATGTCTCCTCCATTGTGTAACCTCCCAATATGGTTAGGATCAATGTGACTACCAGCTCTAGGCATTGGTTTTGATGGACAAAAACTGGTATGCCTGATCTCTTCTTTCATACTGCAATGTCAAAGTTGGGTTACTAAATCTGAAACTCATAATCATTGTTTAATCGTTATGAAAGACAAACAAACAAAAACATTTCTCCTCAAATGCAAAAAAGTAGGTATGTAATCCCATTTACTAATGGCAGCCATCTTGTACCTTGAGAGAAGCCAGCCTGAGGAAAAGTCTACTCAAGAAGGAAGTCAATGAGGACTCAGAGAGAAATGGAGCCTAAGCCCTGATTGAACCCATACTGAGATTCCACCTTAAAATTGGTTATGAGATAATTATTCATCTTTAAACTATAAATGAACTTAGGTTAAATTTTATGTTACTTGCAACCAGAAATTGCCTAATTCAGTCTGATTGATCTCACATATTTTACAGTTTCCACAGGACAAAATCTAATTTTGTCATAGCCAAAAATTCTTCAGTGGATTCCGAATAAAATGCAAACTTTCTAGTATTGCACACCCTATGATATCAACCCACGAAATTTCTTCCATTTCTCTAGACATGCCACAGTTGTCATAATGTAGCACTTTCATCAATGCTCTTGATTTCAAAATGATTCTCCTTCTTGGATGCCTAGCTTTAAGGCTCATCCTAAATTCAACTGCCTCTGTGAATCTTCTCCAACCCCTGAGTAAAATTACCAACTCTCTGCTTTGCATTTTCCTGTCAGATTTCTGATATGACTAAAATGGTCATATGGTCACCATTATTGGCTTTCTTATCTTTCTCCTTAATTGGGCCACCAGTAGTCCTTCTTATTCATCTTTATGTTCCTACAACATTTGTCACGAGATCAATTATTGTTTCTTGAATTAACCTAATAGACAAGGACCCTACCTTCAGTCAAACTTACGTTCTAGAAGCAATATGCACATCAATCCATGAAATAAAGGTTGAAGTGCTGAGGGCCATGGGAATGGTACAGAGGAATTGCCTCACAAGAGGTGGTCTCTTTCCAGCTGAGATAAATTAATGAAAGACCTTTCAGATAAAAGCAATGAAACACAGAAAGGACTTTTCTACCACTATCCACTAAGTAACATTTCTCTAGATGTGATAACTTTGACATGAAGGACCACAAAGAGAGATAAAATAGGTAAAATGCACTCCTAATGATATGATCTCCTTGAACACGCAGGACACCTCCTTGATCTTTCTCATGGTGGAAACAGCTTCCTCAGTTAGAAAGTTTTCAGTTTGACCAGTTTAATTATGTGCCAAGACAATTATCTCTATTGTCTATATTAGTCTATTAGAACTTAAAGCTAGTGAAGAAAAACTTTAAGTGACCAAAGTCCTAGTGCTTTTGTAATATACCATTGTTATAAGTACCTTCTCTTTTTTCAGCTAACTTTTATTTGGATCCCTGACTATAATTCTATGTGTTTAAATTTGTTTTGTACACATATAATAGCTTTAAATAGCAGTTCTATATCATTATATTTTCCATGTCTGATGAAAACAGCAAATGTAGAAAATAAAATTGTGTAGGAAAATTAATGGAACTCTTATTTGTACATTTATATTACCCTCCAACAATCTACATTATCATCTTTAAAACTGTTAGTAATATTTACATTATTTATTTATGCTCTTTTATAATGCAATATATATTAGGCTGACAAACTCTGTGAACCTGAGAATGAATAGCACATTAAGATACTGTTTTTTGAATAAGAGGCACTTTGCTGTGCATTGTTTTGGTAAAGGTGGGACACTGGGGAAAATACCCCTTTCCGTGGTGCTCAGATTCACACTTCCCTCTGTCTGTGGTGAGCAGCCTGGTACTCGCACTAAGCTACAATGTGAAACCTGTGGGAGTAGGGCCTGCCACAGCCTCCCTTCAAGGTGTTTTTCCATCACCATCACTTCCCTCTCCTAACAACCCTCCTCATCACTTTATTCCCCACAGTCTATCTTAGAAGGTAACCATTCCTACATTTTCAGTTTTCTGATTTGAAATACACAGCAAGAAGTATATATTCCATTACAAGAGTTTGTGTTCTATAACTCTATACATATAAAAATGTGTATGTTCTAAAAAGCTGGAAATGTCTATATTAAATTTTTATATTAAAGAAATATAGTTGCTTTCATACTCTTTATTTACAGCAATTAAGGAGAATAGAAATTTGAAGACCTCTTTGACAAAACACAGAACAATTTCTACTTCACCTTATTTCCATTACTTAATGCATAGATTTAACCCATTTTTGTATAGCCAAAGTGGAGTTTATCTAAATGTGTTTACTTGTTTCATATATTTTCCTACACATTTTTGGTAATGTAGCAGACGAAGGCACAGGCTGGGAACCTGTGTGTCCTGAGACAGGCATGGACTGTGTGGTCAGACACGTTTGTTTGATTCCCAGCTCTGTCACACACACAGCCTGTGAGCAATAGGGCAATCACATAATTTCTGTGATCAACAATGTCTCCAAATAAAACATGACAAGAATCATGAGCATTTTTTCAAGTCTTTTATTCAGAGAACACTTTAAAAGGTATATAAAAATTCCTAGCCCTGCACCTGACATGCAGTGGGTACTCCATAAATGTTATTTTGTTTTTCCCATATTTATTTTCCTTTTTATGCATTTTGAGCTGCTTAGAGACTCAACAAGCTTCTAAAAAATGCTTGCAAATGCAGAGAATTCATTCTAGAAACTTAGTGAGTTCTTTATCACACATTTCCTCTATCTTCAAATCCCACTGTAACATTATAATATACATATATTTCCATTTAAGAGCATGATGAGGTAAATATAATGACTAGATAAAAGTCAAACTCCTGTTCAGTCTCTCTTCCTGAATTTTCTTTAAGATCCCTTTTGCACTAAATGATAATTTTTTAAAACAATTGTTTCCTTCTGCTCTATGTTCTCCTTTTAATGAAGTCTAAATAACTTCCTTGAGAAATACTATAAAGTATCTGGATATTGGCTTTTTTGCATTTGTTTAGACCCTTTACAAATAATCTATAAAATAGTCTTCTGCCTAAATCTAAATGGGAGATACTAGAAGAAAAAATGATTTTACTAAAGGAGTTAGAGACTTTGGGGCATAGTATAAAAAATATAATGATTTTCTTCTTGTAGATAGTTGAGAAAAAAAATTGGTAAGCTAGTCAAATGAACAGACATGATTTGGATCTTATATAGCCTTTTCCATTTCTATGGCAGCCTCTTTGTTACCAACTTAAGAGCCGTTGGCCCAGAATGCTGACTTTGTTTCTATATCTGATCACCTTGCTTTTCAGCTAATAGCAGGTTAAGGAGTATATCTTAGTCTAAGTCAATCCATTCATATTGTTGGTGATTGGTTTAAGAATGAGTTTGACTCAATTCTGAATCATTAGAAATGAGAAAGATTCTAATTGATCTAAAGGGAGTGATATCATCAATATGTCAATATTGGTTGGTCTCAGCTTTGGTCCCCCTCACAAGAAGACCAACATTGACTATCCACAGGCAAGACACCATTGGGGAAAAATCCTGAAACCCAAGGGTGAGGCTGAAGCAATCTTCTGGACCACAGAGACTAAGAAGGACCACATTTGAAGGGTAAGAAGTATGGTTACACTCTGACCATATTGCTTATCCTCCAGATTGGCACAGTGCCACATGGAGAGAGTCCCCTGGGACCTATGGTTCCTCCAGTCAGAAAATGAAAACCCAAAGTGAACATCCAGATCCTCCATCATTGAAGAATTCTTCCCACTCAGGTCTTACCTCACATAGATCACTGGGACTTGACCATTGTGGACCATATTGAAACAAAGAAGGGGACAGAGCTTATAGCAACTGGCATTCAAATCTTGGCAGATTGAATTCCTTCTTGCAGCAGCACCTGAACAGATATCCCAGCCAGGGACTCTGCCAATCTGTTGAGCTGATCTGGTGGCCTCTTCTAGCCAGAGAGCTCAGTTGGCAGTTCTGCCTGATCCAGGCTCCCAGTCAACAAGCTGTACTGGCCATGGAGCCCATTATATAGCCTAGCCTGCACAGGGAAGCAAACCTGAGTGTTGCCAAAATGCTGAGTAGATCCTCCAGTCCTGTCTGACCAGAAAGCCTAGGAAGGGGACCTGGGCAGCTACAGAGTATATTCTACAGTGACACTTGCGATGATGCCTGAGCAGAGATCCTAGCCGGTAGCTCTGCCCATCTGTAGAGCCAAGCTAGTGGCTGCATCTGAGAGAGCTCAGTGGCCAGTTCTGTCTAATTTAGGTCCCTAACCAATGACATGTACTGGCCACAGAGTTAGTTTTATGGCCCTGCCCAGGCAAGGAAGCAAATTCATAGCCCTACCCAAATGCTATGTAGAGCCTTGAGTCCTACTGAACAAGAAGCCTGACAAGAGGATCTGGGAGCTGCAGAGCCCCATCCTACAGCCACGCTTAGGCAGGGAGGAAGGTCAGCAAACTGCTAAACTTTTAAGTATAATATAACCTCTGGCTCTGTATAGCCAAGGAGCCTAAACAGTGGCCCTGAACAGGCTCAGAACCCAGTCTATGCTTCCACTTAGTTGCAGAGCCCACCCTACAGCTTTGACAGATTGCTGAATGCAGCCTGTGGCCGGGCTTGGCCAGGTAGCATAGCCAGTGGTCTTGCCCAATTGCACAGTATAGTCTTTGACACCACCCAAGAAAGGAGCTCTGACACTGACCACACAGAACCACAGAACACTCTTACCCCAACTCAATTGTGAGATACAGCTAAAGGCCCCTTCCAACTAAAGAGCCCAGCCAGCAACCTCACCAGTCAGCAGAACACAGTCTGCAACTCTGTCCTACTTAGGGGCACAGTCTTTGTCCTCACTTGATGACAGAGCACAGACAGAGAAGTCTTGTCTGAACACCAAGTGAGTCAAGCCAGCAGCACCATCTGATTTGTAAACACAGCTAACATATACTGGACAGTGAAAGGTTGAGAGCTTTTCCTCTAAGATCAGGAACAAGGCAAGGGTACCCACTCAGACCACTCCAATTCTACATAGTGCTGAGAGTCCTAGCCAGGGCAATTAGGTAAAAAAGAGCAACAAAAGGTGTCTCAATCAGAAAGGAAGAAGTAAAACTGTCTCTATTTGCAGATAACATGATTTTATACATAGACAATCTTAAAGACTCAATCAAAAAACTGTTAGAATTAATAAAAGAATTCAGTAAACTTGCAGGACACAAAATTAACATACAAAAAGCTGTAGTATTTCTATGTATTAACAATAAATTATCTTAAAAAAGAAATAAAACAATACCATTTGCAGTAGCATCAAAAAGAATAAAATACTTAGGAATACCTTTAACCAAGGAGGTGAAAGATCTGTGCACTGAAAATCCTAAGAAATTGATGAAAGAAATTAAAGACAAAATGAAAAGATATGCATTCTGTGTGGAAGAATTAATATTGTTAAAATGTCCATACTACTCAAAGCCATCTATAGATTCAATGTAGTCCCTATCAATATTCCAATAGCATCTTTTTTACAGAAAGAGAACAAAGCAATTCTAAAATTTTTATGGAATCATAAAAGACCCTAAATAGCTAAAGCAATGCAAAGAAAAAAAAAAAGAATAAAACTGATTTCAGTCTATAGTTTGTTCTGATTTCAAACTATATTACAAAGTTATAGTAATCAAAACAGTATGATACTGAGATAAAAACAGACATATATACCACTGAAACAGAATAGAGAGCCCAGAAATAAACCCATGCATATATGATCAACTAATCCTTGACAAAGAAGCCAAGAATACTCAATGAAGAACAGACAGTCTCTCCAATCAGTGATCTTGGGAAACTGGTTATTCACATACAAAACAAGGCAACTGGACTCCTACCTTACACTACTCAGAAAAATTAACTTAAAAAAATTAAAGACTTAAATGTAAAACTCAAAATCATAAAACTCCTAGAAGAAAACATAGGTCATAAGCAACTTGACATTGATCTTGGCCATTACATTATGAAGATGACAACAAAATAACAAGTAACAAAAGCAAAAATAAACAAGTAGGACTATATCAAACTAAAAAGCTTCTGCACGGCTAAGGTGATCAAAAAAACGAAAAGACAACCTATAGAATGGGGAAAAATATTTGCAAACCATGTGTCTGATGAGGGGTTAATGTCCAAAATACATGAGAAACTCATATAACTTGATAGTTAATTAAAAAGATAATCCAATTTAAAATGGGCAAATGATCTGAATAGACGTTTTTCCCCAAATAACCTATTCC
The DNA here is from genome assembly GCA_030848825.1 of Tadarida brasiliensis. NCBI lineage: Eukaryota > Metazoa > Chordata > Mammalia > Chiroptera > Molossidae > Tadarida > Tadarida brasiliensis. The sequence continues at coordinate 61,915,414 of CM061262.1, forward strand.
AACGACCAACATGTACATGCAAAGATGCTCAGCATCAGTAATCATTAGGGAAATGCAAATCAAAACCACAATGAGATGTCACCTAACACCTTAAGGAGTGTTGTTAAGGATGTGGAGAAAAGAGAACCCTTGGGCACTGTTGGTGGGAGTGTAAATTAGCAGAGATGGTATGAAAACAGTTCGGAAGTTCTTTAAAAAATTAAAAACAGAAATACCATATGATCCAGCATTTCCACTTCTGGGTATATATCTTTAGAAAATGAAATCTCTGACGAGACATCTGCACCCTCATATTGATTGCAGTGTTAACTACAATAGCCAAGACATGGAAAGAACACACTCACAATAGAATATTATTCAGCCATTAAAAAAGAAGAAAATCCTGCTATTTGTGACAACATGGATGGAACTTGACAGCATTATGCTAACTTAAATAAGTCAGACAGAGAAAGGAATACACTGAATATTCTTATAAATGGGATCTTTAAAAACCAAGCTCATAGAAAGAAAGAGCAGATTGGTGGTTACTGTGGGTGGAGGAGAGGAGGAGGTGGTCGAAGGGTACAAATGTTCAGTTATAAGATCAATAAATTCTGGAGATGTAATGTACAACATGGTGACTACAGTTAACAATACTCTATTGTATAGTTGAAAATTGCTAGGAGAATATATTTTAAAAGTTCTTATCATACCAAAAAATATTGTAATTCTGTGAATTGGTAAGTATGTTAACTAATCTTATCATGGTAATCATTTCACAATATATACCTATATCAAATTATTACATTGTACAGCTTAAACTTACACACAGTTATATATCTTTTATAGTGCTGGGGGAAAATGTAATGAATTTACCAACGTCTGCCTTTCAATAGTTTGGTAATTATTACTGGGGACTGTGACAGGTGGGTTATTGATGTCTAGAGGAGGGCAAGCCTGAGAACAAATATTAAGAAACTGAGGATGGTAAGATTAAAGGATAGGGAGCCCAGCCAGTGTGGCTGAGTGGTTGAGCATCTAGCCATGCACCAAGAGGTTACCGACCGGTTCGATTCCCAGTCAGGGCACATGCCCAGGTTATGGGCCCGATCCCCAGTGGGGGCATGCAGGAGGCGGCCTATCAATGTTCTCTCTAATCGATGTTTCTCTCTCTCTCTCCCTCTTACTCTCTCTCTAAAATCAATAAAGGAAAAATTATATATATATTTTTAAAAAGGATAAGGAAAGCCTTCTTCACAGATACTGTACAGCTGTAGCATTAACTAATCTGGGAAACTCATGTGAGGAATAAATGTATGAGCTCATTAAGGCCGTTACCTGAATTTGAAATCATCCTAACTGATACAAATGCTAAGAATTATACAAATACGTATGGATAGCTTTAAAAGCAATTGGGAAAGGGTATATGCCCTATGGCCTGCATTTGTACAGGCTTGACAATGAGCTCTGGGAACTTTTGAATTACCTACCAGCAAATGGCGAAGGATTATGTAATAGCCAATTACTGAGTGAAATCCCAGGCTGTTAATTATATGCCAGCGAGGATATCCACTTACTGATTGATTACACTCGAGGCTGAAAACTGTTCTCACCTTTTTCCTTTTGGGACTCTGCCACCATATTATTATTACTGCCTCTGCATCTTTGTTGTCCCTTGCACAAATTTTCCATGATACCGTCATCATTTATAATCATCCTGTGATTATGGGTACATGCTGAGTAATTTCCAAGGCCAGAGAGGAATGTGTTGTTTCCATTAGCCTTTTCTTGCTCAGGGTTTAGTCAAGATAGTTAACTCTAGACTATCATACAGGATAGTCCTATCAAGCACTATTTACAAGAACTGCGAAATTCATTTATTATGCACAAAATAAACCATTAACAAGCAACTGATCAATATGAGGTTACTGAGTGAGAAAATTAAAATGCATATGGTGATAAGTCAAGATCTCTCTCAATTTACATTTACTGACAGAATACTGGGGATCGGAGAGGTAAAACACAGTGATGGTAATGGCTCTCCTTGTAACAAACTCTCTGCAACTGACAGGTATACAGGAAATAGAGGTAGCAGTGATTTTTCATGGAGCTGATAGACTCTGCAAAGCTGTCAAATGTTAACTAGCTTGCCTTCTGCTCTTTGCAAAAAGGTTAATGGAAACAGCACATTTTCCAATGTGACTCTGAAAAACAAAAGAATTACAAATACTATGTGGTGGTATTTGTTTTACTTTTATTTTAGCCTATCCTATGTAAAATCCAGAGGTCGAATGCCACATCAAAGCTTTCAGCTATCAAAAAATTGTTAGTGACCACATATGCGGGGATAGGGTGGTACAGAGTGTAGTGGAGGTTTGTAAATGAATATCTAGTTGTTAAAGTGTGATATTGGGTGTGAACCTGTATTCATTTGAGGATGAAACCTTTGACTTTAACCTTTTGTAGAAATATGCTCTTTATTAAAAATATTTTATAACTTTGTATTATAAAATCGTACCCTTTACACGAAAGAAAATGCTAACCTACATGTGCAGATTAAAATAACAAAGTTAAGGAGCAGCTTCTAGTCTTTCCTGGTAAGAAAGAAAATATTATCAACAATGTTCCTACTCTTGCCCCAGAGGAGTGAATACTGAACTTTATTTCAGACTGTCCATTCCCTTGATGTTTCTCATGGTTTATCTGAGATATATAATGTATATATTTTTCCAACCATGATAGGTTTAGTCTTGCATGTTTGGGATATTTTATTCATGGAATCATACTGTTTATACTCTTGTGGGCCTTGCTTTATTCACTCAGCGTTCTGCTTTGGAGATTTATTCCGACGGATGGTTCATTCAGTTATCCTGTCTCTAGCAATTTGTTGCTACAATTCATTGCTGCTTTCAACATTCTTGCGCGTGTTTCCCAGTGCACTTGGGGGTTTCATTTGCGTGTATATCTAGTGATGAAACTACTGGATTGCAATAATTGTGTGAATTCATACTGGCAACAGCAAAGAGTAAAAGTTTCTGAGCTGTTATTTTCAGTCTTTTAAAATAGTGCATTTGGCCCTGGCCAGTTTGGCTCAGCGCTTAGAGCGTTGGCCTGAAGACCAAAGAGTCACAGGTTCGATTCCGGGGACTAGGGTCTCTGGTCCCAGTCCGGGTCATGTGGGAGGCAACCAATCAATGTCTCTATCTCTCACTTCCTCCCTCATTTCCACTCTATCTAAAAAAAAAAAATCAATGGAAAAATATCCTCAGGTGAGGATTAACAATAAAATAAAATTGTGCATTTGATCAATGTAGAATGGTCCATATTATAATTTTTATTTGCATGAAATGTTAACTAATGAGGTGAGCACATGCTTCACAAGTGCATTTGCCATTTTTGTTTTGGTTGGGATTATTTTCCTACTGGAATTTCTTTTGGCTTTGTATTATTTTGGGGTAGTTCTTTACATATTTAGGACACTAACACATTGTTGGTTAATAGTGGGAGTGAGCACTCTCTGACCCTGTCTGGTGCTTTCACTATTTTTTGGTGCAAGTTGATTAAACAGATCTAATTTTAATGTACTCAGATGTAAAACTTCTCCTTTGTGTTTTATGCATTTTAAACTTTGAATGAAATAATTTCCTACCTTAGTTTCATTACGATTTGTTAAATATTTTGCTTAGATTATTTTATATATTGTCATAAACAATTAATTTTTTAATCTACCTAAAATTGTTTGCATATGTTTACTGATAAACAATTCCCTTCTACTATTTCTTAAATGATATACCTTTTCCACACTAAACTCATATGCCATACTTGTTACAGATCAAATTTCCATATTTATGTCTGTCTATCTGAGTTTACTTTTCTGTTATATTGGTCTATTTTTCTATCTCTTCCCAATAGTATTCTAATTTAAATATTGTTATTTTATAATGTGTCATCAGATAGGATAATGTTTCCCAATATTTTTCCTTTTCTTTGGAAGAATGTTAAGTATTCTTAATCCTTTCCCTTCTTGTGTAGATTTTTTAAATATATATTTAAGTTCCATGAGAACTTCTATTGCAGTTTTGATAAGATTCAAGTTGAATAGGGGAGATTGTAGACTTCAGTCTTTCCAATCCTGGGTCTTCTTACCTCTGAGTGTGGGCTCTCACTTTTCATCCTTTTAATCTTCAATTTCTTTGATTAAGTTTTAATAATATTGTTCAAAATATAATTTCTGAAATTGTTACTTTTATGTCTATTTCTAAAATATTTTTATTATGTGTGTATAAATATATGATATAAATGTTTGAAGTATTTTGACTATAAAGTAATGCACTTTGTTGACATGTTTAACAAACCTATTAAACTGTCTTCTTATTTCTAATAATTTTAGACTATAAACCAGAAGTTGGTGATCTTTTTTGCTATAAAGGGCCAGATAGCAAACATTTTAGACTCTGGGAGCCATATGGTCTCTCGCAATTATTCAACTGTACTATTGTAGCACGAAAACAGCCATAGACAATACCTAAATAATAAGCATGGCACGGCTGTGTTCCAGTAAAACTTCATTTACAAAACAGGTGGCCAGTTTGTTTTGGCCTCCTCGCAATTGTTTGCTGATCACTCTCCTAGGCTATTATATCAACTGCCAAATCAACAGCTTTGTTTTTCCTTTTTTTAATCCTTTCTTAAAAACATAGGTTTCTATTGATTTTTTAGAGAGACAGAGGAAGGGAGAGAGAAATAGAAACATCGACATCTAAAAGATCACTCGGCTGCCTCCTGCACTCCCCCTACTGGAGATCGAGCCCAGAACCCAGGCATGTGCCCTGATCAGGAATGGAACCAGGACCTCTCAGTCCATGGGACAACGATCAATCCACTGAGCCACACTGGCCAGACTTTTTATTTTGTCATTTTTATTTTCTAACTACTTTGACTAGGAAGGCCAGAATTATCTTTAGAAGTGTTGATGGTGTTGATACTTATCATACATTAGGTCTTGTTCCTAATTTTAAAGAGAATGTTTCTAATAGTTCACTGATATATGATATTTGGTGTAAGTCTGCATAGATTCATCAAATTGTGTATGTTTCCATCTATTCCTAGTCTGTGAGCAGTTTTATCATTATTTTCCCTGCATCTATTGAGATGTTTGAATGTTTTTTTTCCTCTTTTAATCTGATAATGTTATGAATTATATGAATGGATTTTGTAATATTGTACCAGCATCACATCTCTTGTACATTTATACATAGTGGTATTATCTTTTAAAAATATTATTTGGTTTGTTTTCTATATTTTTAAAAATTTTGGCACCTATTTTTAAAAAAAAAATTTTTTTCCTTTATTGATTTTAGAGAGAGAGGAAGGGAGAAGGAGAAAGAGATAGAAACATCAATGAGAGAGAACATCCACTGGCTGCCTCCCGCATGCCCCCCACTGGGGATTTGGCCCACAACCTGGGCATGTGCCCTGACCGGGAATCGAACTGGCGACCTCCTGATGCATGGGTCGACGCTCAAGCACTGAGCCACACTGGCCATACTTGGCACCTGCTTTTATGAGTGAAATTGACCTATTCATTTTCTTTCTCATACTGTCCTTGTCTGGTTTGGAATGGAGGCTAAAATAACTATATTAATAGAGTAGTTAAGTATTCCCTCCTTATTTATTCTCTGGAAGTTATTGTATACTAATTATCTCTTCCTTGGGCTATCAGTTCACTTCGCCTATAAAACTATCCGTGTTGCCCTGGCTGGTTTGGCTCAGTGGTTGGAGTGTCAGCCTGCGGACAGGAGAGCCCTGGGTTCGGTTCCTGCTAGGGGTACATACCTCAGTTGCAGTTCGTCCTGCCCTGGTTGGGGTCATGTGGGGTGGCCGCCAGTCGATGTGTGTCTCTCTCACATCGATGTTTCTCTCTCTCTTCCACCCTCTCTCCCTTCCACTGTATCTGAAGATAAATGCAAAAAAAAAAAAAAAAAAAAAAAAAAGAAAGAAAAAAGAAACTATCTGTGTCTGTTATAACCTCTGGGAAAATTCTTAACCATTGATTCAATTTTTTTTTTTTTTAACAATTACAGCATTATTCCATTTTTTCATTCTTTATTCAATTTTGATATTTAGTATTTTTCTAAAAATGTATTTTGATGAAGCTTTCAAAGTTTGCATGACTTTATTCATAACTTTCTTTACCTTTTAAAATTTCTGCAACATTTGTAGTTATAAACTTGTTTCCATTTTTAATATTATTTGAACCCTTTTGATATTATTTGAACCCTTACTTGATAAATCTTGTCAAAGCATTTTATTAATCTTCTCAAAGAGCAATGGTGTACCTTCATTAATCCTCTGATTAATGAGGATTATTTTTTCTATTTCATTAATTTATCTTATTTTTATTACTCTTTGTTTCATTAGTATTTATTGTTTTTCTTGTTCTGACATCTTGTTATTTCTTTTTAATTCTCACCTGAGGATACTTTTTCATTTATCTTCAGATAGAGTGTAGCGGGGAGAGAAACATCCATGTAAGAGGGACACATCAACTGATTGCCTCCCACACGACCCCGACCAGGGCCAGGGACCAAACCACAACCAAGGTACGTGCCATTGATCAGAATCGAACCGGCGACTCTTTGGTCTGTGGGCCAATGCTCTAACCACTGAGTCAAACCAGCCAGAGCTTTGTTCTGACATCTTAAGTTTAACTCTTAGCTTACAAATTTTTATAGCATTTCTTCTTTTCCAATATGACTGTTAAAAGTTACAAGTTTCTTCTTCCTTTTTAGCCACATCCTATATTTTTATATTTTATTTTAATTATTATTTAATTTTAATTATTTTCCAACTCATAATATGGTTTATACTTTGAGAAATGAGTCACTTGGGATATGTTTTAAATTTCTAAATGTATAGAATTTTAAAGTTACTTACTTTATATATTGGTTTCTAACTCTAGAGTATTCCAGTCAGTCTTATATTATTCCAACTCTTTGATCTTTTTATTGTTTAGTGTACCATCAGTTTTCAGAAGAGTCCAAGTATACTTGAAAAAAAAGTACTCACTAGTTTTGTGTAAAACGTTCTATAAATGTACATGAAATCAAACTTGTTAACTGTACTGTGACAAAATTCTATAACCTTACTACTTTTATTTTCTTAATATGTCAATTAATAGGAGACAGGTATTACAATCTTTTTCTAATTCTCCATATATGTTCATATATGTATATTGTTAGGAGTACACAATGTATAATGTTTATAGCTCTCTGTTGAATTGAAATTTGTATTGTTTTCTCAGAAATATGTTTTACTTGAAGTATATTTTTATATTAATTTACTATCCCAATTATCAATTACTTTGTTTTGGGGTGATGTTTGTTTTCTTTTTCTTATAATTTCAAATTTCTATAACAATGCTCTGTCTGTATCTTTTGTAATCAGTATGAAACTACAATTTTTAAATCAATTTTGAACTTTTGTTTTTAAAAGAATACCCCACTTACATGTACTTACTTGCTGACATATTTTGTATTTTTGAGTCAATATATTTGCATAATTTTCTTCTTTTTTGTTGATTTTTCACTTCAATTTTTCTCCTCTGCTAACCTTCAACAAACACTTTATTTATAATATTTTATGGCCATCCTTGAAATTGAGTATACCACGTAGCTTACCAAAGTCCTTACCATATCTTTATCCCACTACTACTAAAAAATAAATGTCTCTATTATGATCTTTCCCAATTTCACCTTAACCACTGTTTTACTTCTATCTTGTTTCATTTTAACATGAGTTGTGATTTTATAAGGTTAATGTTTGTATAGATTTATATGTTCCTTCTTTCATCTCACACAGTCCTTCTGTTTTTCTCTTCCTGAAATTCTTGGGAAGTCCTTAGCAAGAATGTGGGGTTGGAAATTCTCTCAATCTTTGTGAATTTTTAAAAATATCTGTTTTATCCTTTAGCTTGATATTTTTGCCAGGTATATGATTCAAGTTATTTTTTTCTCAGGACATTAAAAGTATTAATTATTCCATTCCTTTCTGACTCATTATTATTGTCAAGCTTTCAGTCTAATTGTCATTCCTTAGTCAAGAATTTGTCTTTTCATTTGGCTACTTTAACATTATTTTTTCTTACATGTTCTTGAGTTTCACTACAATATTTGTAAGTATAGATTTCTAGCAATTCATTTTGCTTGAAATCTGTCGGACTTCTGAGGGTTGAGAATTCATGTCGTTCTTCAGTTCTGCGAAATTCTATCTGTTGCATTTTCAAACAGTGCTTAGTGCTCCAGTCCCATAACCCTCCCCTCTACATCTCTTTTTCAGGAGGTGTTATTAGATGAATGCTGAACCTGTCCACTTTGATGGCTCTGATGCTCAATCTCCCCTCAATATTTTGCATCTCATGTTCTTCACGACACAATATTTGTCAATTCTTTAGATCTATCTTCTTGTTCATCCAGCATGTTTGACAGCTTAATATTTGACTTGGCTTTATTTCAGCCACCAAGAGAATGTACATTTTGGCCATAAACCCACATGAGTGCCAGATTAAGGAATGAATCCTCAGGGAAGCCTGCTTTCCTTTCATCTAGTATCAGTGTCCAGAGGGATATTGACAAGTATCTTTATTAAAGATATGTTATTGCTACTTTTAATATTTAAAAAAATTCTTTCTCTAAGGTGGGGTTATTGTCCTGGATCTTCCTTTCATTGAATGTGTCCCCTTTCAGAGGTCCTGACTTTGTGCAGGCTTTATCTGATGTCCCTTTATCACATAGCTCTGTCTAGGCAATCCTGTGGACCACTGGCACAAGCAGATGCCTGGGCACACAGACCCAGTGCTCAGGTGTCAGCACACATGATTCTCTGGTAACATTGGCTCCTAAGAATTTTTCTCACTTTTCTAGTCAGTTCAACTAAGTACTTTTTCTAAACTGATATTTTGAGATGTTAGTCCATAGACTTTGAAAGCAAAAAATCCAAAAATAATCGTTTAATGAGCTCTCAAGTAAATACCAGACTTTTAAACCTATAGTTAAAATTTCAGTCTTATCTAATCACATCAATTTATTACATAAAGAGCTAATTCAATGTCTGTCTTTATGCCAGTACCATACTGTTTTAACAACTATATGGTAATTATGTAATTTTCTACATATAAGATTATGTCATGTGCACACAGATCATTTTCCTTTCTTCTGTCCAATCTAGATGAATTTTTTTTCTTTTACTTACCTAATTGCCCTGGCTAGGACTTCTAGTACTATATAAATAAAAATGGTGAGAGTGGGCATCTTTGTCTTATTTTTGACCATAGGGGAAGCATTTTTAGTTTTTTACTATTGAGTATGATGTTAGCTATGGGCTTTTCACATATGGCCTTTCCTATGTTGAGGGAAGTTCTTCCTATATCTGTTTGTTGAGAAGTTTTGTTGGTTTATTTTTATCATGAAAGGGTATTGAATTTTGTCAATGATTTTTCTATATCTAGTGAGATTATTACATGGCTATATTCTTCATTCTGTTAATGTGATATATCACATTAATTTATTTGTGTATGTTCAATCATCCTTGCATCCCAAGGATGAGTCTCACTTGGACATGGTGTATGATCCTATTAATGTGCTCTTGAATTCAGCAGTGGAACAGAATAAAGCCAATAATTAAATCCACACATATATGGTCAACTGATCTTCAAGTGTGCCACGAATGCACAATTGGGAAAAGATAGCCTCTTCAACAAACGGTGTTGGAAAATCTGGATATCCACATGTGAAAGAATGAAATTTGACTACCGTATCATACACACAAAATAAACTCAAACTGGATTAAAAAGTTAAATATAAGACCTGAAACTATAAATCTCTTGGAAGAAAACAAAAGAAAAAAGCTTCTTGACTTTGGTGTTGCTGGTGATTTCTTGAATATGACACTAAATTTACATGAAACAAATCAAAAATATATAAGTGGGCCTACATCAAACTAAAAGTTTCTGCACAGAAAAACAGAAGAAGGAAAAAACAACCTACAAAATGGGAGAAAATACTTGCAAACCATATTACTTGATAAAGAATTAACATTTAATATATTTAAGAAACTCTTATAATCCAATAGCAAAAAAATTTTAAATGGCAAAGGACTCAAATAGACATTTTTCAAAGAAGACATTAAAAGGCCAACATGTATATGCAAAGATGCTCAACATCATTAGCTATTCGGGAAATACAAATAAAAACCACAAGATATCATCTTATACCACTTAGGAAGGCTAGCTATTATAAGAAAAAAGAAAAGAAAAGAAAGATGTATTGTGAAAATGTAAAGACATTGAAACCCTTATACATTGTTGGTGGGAATATAAAATACACAGCTGCTATAGAAAATGGTGTGAAGATTCCTAAGAACTAAAAAAACTAATTAAAAATAGAACTACCATATGACCCAGAAATCCTCCTTCTGGGTATATACCTAAAATAATTGCAATAAGGGTCTCAAAGAGATATCTTCAATCCAATGTTCATTACAGCACTATTCACAGTAGTCAAGATATAAAAACAATGTAAGTATCTGTTAATGGATGAATGGATAAAGAAAATGTCATATATACATATCATGGAATATTATTCAGCCTTAAAAAATCATGCCATTTCAACAACATGAACCAATCTAGAGGATATAATGCTAAGTGAAATAAGCCATTCACAGAAAGATAAATACTGCATGATTCTACTGAATATGAGGTAATATACCATTTCAGCTACACAAGATGAATTAGTTGTAGAGATGAGCTGTACTGCATAGCGTCTATCATCATCAATACTGTAATGTGCACTTGAAAGTTTGTTAAGAGAGTGGATCTCATGTTAAGTGGTATTAACACACACACACACACACACACACACACACACACACACACAGAAAAAGAAATAAAAAGAAATGTTTAGAATTGATGGATATGTCTGTTACCTTGATTATGGTGATGATTTCACAGGTGTATGTATATGCCTAAATTCATTAAATTATATATATTAAATAAATGCAGGGTTTTTTTTGTATATCAATTATGTTTCATAATACTATTAAAAAGAGAAAGCTAATTTGATTCCACACACTCATTTCTCTCACTCTAAGAGGTCAGTCATCATAAACATTCTGAGGACAGACCTATACTTGCTCACTAGTACATGCCTGGCACCTGGAACAGGGCCTGTCATATAAGTCATATAAGACACTCTCAAGAACATGTTCCAGAATGAATGAATTTTGGATGCTATATATGAATAAATACAAAATTCATTTTCAAGGTGTCTTCCACAAATACCACTTCTTCCATTTTTTTAAATATACATCTAGCTTATTTTCACCTTTTCAATTCTTCAGTTATCCTATTTAGTACTTGGATATGTATTAATCTGAAGAAAAGGCATGCACAACTTTTTATTCTATCTTTGTCTAAAACTGTAAATTAACAGAAATATTTTAAAATTATTGTTATTTCCCTTACCAGCTTTATTGACCCTGAAATCACTTTAAGTGAATAAGTCTTTTTTAGCTTTTGTATTTCCTCTTAGTTATTGGTTTTTTCTAATATTTCTAGAATTGCTCTACATCCCTTTCATCTTGTTTGGTTTCTAGATAATACTGTTTTCTTTTTACCTTTCACATCATTTTCAATGCATTGATATAGTAAGTTATACTGAAATACCAAAATTCTGTACGTCTTATGTTTTATCACTAATGTCTTATATGACATTGAGAGAAAAAAAATCTTCCCTTATTCCATCAAGATCCCCAACTATAAATACCCATTAAAGATGAATATTTGGATTTGAAAGTCCTTGATTAAACATGAGCATGAAAAGATAGTATATGATTCAAATTATTAATGTTGTTTAAAGTGTATGTATGACTCTTTCTGTGGCAGCTTTAGTAAAATTATCACCTAGCTGACAGAAAACCCACACTGATTCCGTAGGGAGTATGTAGGACTATAGAGAATTTCAAATTTTATATTATATTTAACTTTACACAATGCCTAAAAGTTCGATGTAGAAACATATTTAAAATCCTGCCCTGATCTTTTTCAGTAAAAACACATTTGTATGCAAATTATACTATACAGTGTACACCTGAAAGTGTATTGCTTTGCGTTTTTCCTAAGCCCTAGAAAAATAAAGGACGTCTGAAGGATGTTTGATTTGAAAAACACTTTTGCATAAGAATGTGAAATAAACTTAAAAACAATTTCTTCACGCCTGCCATAAGATTGGTATGTGGTATAGAACTGGTTCAATATTCAAAAGACATTGTTTTCACTGACCTTACTAGTGTATGCAATGGCCAATGGCATAATTGGTTCTACACACACAGGCAGTGGAATGTGTATAGTGTTACCACCAATTTGCATGAAGCAGCGCTTCCTTACCAGGTCAGTAATGGAAAGACCAGAAGTAAAAGGGAGTATGGAAGACTAGAATGATCACTCACCTTAGAAACTACTAAGCACATGAGTTGAATCTTTTCTCTGCCATCCACTAGGGGTAAACTTTTGGATAAGCTTTTAATTACCTCTAGAACTGGGTTTCCTTACTCATGTATAAAAATATTTAAAATTGATAAAAATATGTTAAATATATAATCTCACCTTTTAAGGTGATCTTGCCAATCAAATATTCATTCAATTAAATTCAGGGGCAAGTCCTCAATCTCTAGACTAAATCTGATAGAAATGTGGATAAATGTACTTGCATTATTTGTTCTAATCTCTGGGGATGAGAGGAAGAGAGAAATGTTGAAATACTCCAAGTTCTCCTTGTTTCCTTAAATAAAATGGAGCACGCCTATAAAAATGTGGTCAAATCACATGTGGAACACCTGCTAATCTATATCTGAATTATGTTTGTACTGATATCATGTTTAAATAATCAATATTTAACATATATCCTAGTTAAATTTTCTTACGTGGATTTAAAAAGATCTTTAAATAATTGAGCAAAGTTACTGGCCAGTGTGCTCAGTGGTTATAACATTGGCCTGCACACAGAAGGGTCATGGATTTGAATCCAGATCAAAGGGCACATACCTGGGTAGCAGGTTCGATTCCACGTGTGAGAGGCTACCAATTGATGTGTCTCTTTCATATAGATTCTCTCTCTCCCCACCCCCTCCACTCTCTCTAAAAATCATTGGAAAAAAATATCCTTGGGTGAGGATTAAACTACAAAATAATAATAATTGAACAAAGAAAGTTATAGACATGGTTATCACTGTTTATTGATTTTGATACCTGCCATCTGTCAAATTTTATGTGGGATAACAACAAATAAATAAACAACAAAAAGAAAAGAAATATTTTGTAATATATTGTTATTCTCTCAACTATAAACTAGAGAAATTGGGCATTTTTAAGGATTTACTTTTTGGAGGTAATCTTCAAGAGTATAAAACAGTCAAGTACATCTGTGTTACATTTCTGAAGACCTCACATGAAGTTAATGGTGATTTTGTATTTTCAAAAAATATATATTTTAAGTGATAAAATAAAAAGTCCATTAATAGCCTGAAAGACACCACTTTAGACAGTGGCCATACATTTTAATGTCTGGCCCATTATGTGCTCTCACACGTTCCTGGACAAAGCCAACCCCAGTGTGTTGTGGTGCACAAAGCACCAGGCAAGTGCATCAAAAGAAAGAATGGCCACAATGCACAGCAATTCTTTTTTTTTTTTTAATTGAAAGTATATATTTTGTCTGCAATTCATGTCTGCTCTTATTGTGTGCTACTTTAAAGCTTCTTCCTCAGAATTATGATGTAAAGGCAATCCATCAAATAACTAGTTGGAATTGTTACATATCACATTTATGGACACAATAAGTAACATTGTTACAGTCATGATAAAAATTGATTTGGGTGTTTCCTAGTAAATAACAGAGTCTTTAATTCTTCAAGGACCCAAAATTCTTAAAGGTAATATAAATGTAATTCCTATTAGAATAGCTCTCTGATGTTATACTAGTGGCAAGAAAGAGAAAAAGTCTTTTTTCTTTTTGCCCAAGCTTAAACTAAATGGAAAAAGATTTGGTATAGGGAACATTTTACTTACAAAAATCTAAATTTTATCTCCACCTAGGTATCTGCCACTATTATGCTTTAAAATATATGAAGTACAATGAGATGATGTACAGTCAATAGATGTGATTCAGTTTCAGGGCATCCATCAAGAAAAACATTAACTATGAGATGTAAAACAATACCCATAACCTCCACAACCACGAGCATCACATTGGACTTCGGGACCCACATAACCCTTGACCTTCTGTTTCCTTTGCATACTCTATGGTAACAGTCATTTTAGTTTATCTGCCTTTCCAATCAGAATTTATGTTTCTTGAGACAAAAAGAAATTGTCATCCAACTTGGTTTCTTTGTTCCTCAGTCCAAACTTCAAACAAACTGTGTGCCTAATTAGAGGTTTTAAATAATGAATAAATGAAGGCAGGAGAAGGGAGGAAAGATTTTTTAAATAATGAATATGCCCTGGCCAGTTTGGCTCAGTAGTTAGAGCGTTGGCCCGTGGACTGGAGAGCCCCGGGTTCGGTGTCCGCTAAGGGCACGTACCTCGGTTGCACTTTGTCCCCGGCCCCGGATGAGGTTGTGTGGGTGGCAACCAGTCAATCTGTCTCTCTCGCATCGATGTTTCTTTCTCTCTCTTCCTCCCTCTATCCCTCCCACTCTATCTGAAGATAAATGCAAAAATGTCCTCAGGTGAGGATAAAAAATAATAATAATAAATAATGAATAAATGAAAAAGGGAGAAGAGAAGAAAATATAAACCATACAAATCATGGTGGAAGCCTCTCCCCAGGAAGACACACATAAGACACATTCCAATCTAACAATCTTCGTAAATTAACATTTCCCTACATGCATCTATCAAATAGTGAAAAAAAAAAAAAAAAAAGGAGAGGGGCTCTCAATGACTAAAGTTCAAATCTAATGGGCATGAAAAAAACAAACACATTTCTTGTTCAGAATAAAGGTTTGTTATTGGATTTTTAAAAAAACGGATGCTCAGTTGTTCTTGAATGTCTTACATTCTGGGTTATTCTACTTTCTAGCTGCAGAACTCTCAAAGACATGGCCTCTGCGACTTAGGCAAAAGGAAGGTAAACATACCAGTCTTCCTTATTTAAAAAGTCATAAAAATCAAATGAATTAATGTGAAATAAGGTGATCATCATGTTCTATTAAAAATATTTGACAAGTTATTGCCTATCATTTATATTCATAAGATTTCATTCACAGATTATTTAAACTCAGATAATATACTTTTGATTATGAAATAATGTGATAAACCTGATTAAGTAATGTCTTCCTCACTAAATTATTTCATTTTAAATTCATAAGACACGTTAATTTAGTTTATTATGGTGAAAAATCCATTACAAGAGTTCCAAAGGATGGAGTTATGAACCAAGAGCAAACGTGTGGGTTGCTCATAAAGCCACACCTGAGAGGCGTTGAAGCATTCCTCTGGCATCATATGAAATAATTCTGAATCACAGAAGATTTTGCACAATTCAAGAGGGAAATCAAGGCTCAAAGAGAGATGGCAGAGGAGAAAATGAGGTGAGAATGTGATTATGACAGCAAGCTAGCAGAGAGTTCATCTACCAAATGGCACACCTGTGTCATCGCTGCCATTTGCATGTGCATAATTGTAATGTGATATTTAAGAAGCAGAAGAATTTACGCTGAGGAATTTTTAAACATAAGCATGCTAGGCCTTAAAGAGTTTGTAGACATTGACAGAGCTTTTAATTAATAGTGACAAGACTAAGCTATACAGAAATACCAAAAAAATGGAGGGAAAAGAAAGAAAGAAAGAGAGAAGGGAGGAAAGAGGGAGGGTGGGCAGGAGGAAAGAAGGAAGTAAACAGGCTTGTCAAGGAATTCTATTTGTACTTTAAAGCCCGCATTGCATATGTACATACACATGCAGACAGAGTAAAGAAAGAACAGTGTTTAATATACTGTCAGCGTCAGACTGCATTTACTTAATAGTTTACTTAATACCATGAAATGTGGCAAAGTTATACTCTATAAACCACCTGCAAAGAGTAGAGGGAAATTTAGACCATCATCTAGAGTCTGTAGCCTCTTAAAATAAGTTGTGAATTGCCCTTTATAATCAGGACACAATCACTTTCTTTGGAGTGAAGGTTCTTCTGAATTCCTGGTGTCGAGTGGAAGACCACAGGTCTCAGGAGCCAGGTTCTTCTCCCTTGAAGAAGTTTCGGTGCATGTACATGAGATGCTTACATGCTCTGAAATGCAGCCTATTATAAGGACCACAAAGAGGAGATCAGTGGAAAGAAATTCTTACAGAAATAGGCATTACCCCAGGAGCCAGTTTTAGGCGGGGAGTGATAGAAAGATAAAATAGAAAGTTTATGACCTTTATTCTTCATCTCCCCTACAACTTGATGGCTTGTTCTTGATATACATCCTCCTGGCTAAAATATAAACTTAAAAAAAAAAAAAACATTTAAAAAACCCAGACTTTGGTGAGGTGTGGGGAGGTGGAGGGAGTTGACTGTAGAGCAGAACTCCGATTACACAGAGGGTGTCAGCTCTTTCTTCAGAACAAAATGTATTTTAAATCATTTACTTTGGGAAATTGCTATGCATACCAATTCACCCTATGAACTCATCAATTAATTCAACACATTTTGGAATCAAGAAGAAAAGTACTTTTCATACTGGGTCCAAAAGTTAGCTAATTATTTCTCTGTGACATTACATTCATGCATTGAAAAAAAACTTTTTCCCTTTATTGATTTTAGAGAGAGAGGAAATGAAAGGAGAGAGAGACAGAAACATCAATGAGAGAGAACATCGATTGGCCACCTCCTGCATGCCCCCACTGGGGATTGGGCCCACAACCTGGGCATGTGTCCTGGCCGGTAATCGAACCAGTGACCTCTTGGTGCATGGGTAGATGCTCAACCACTGAGCCACACCAGCTGGACACATTCATGCATTTTTATCTTACTCTCTATGAAAATTTAAAAATAACTCATTAAATGTACCCCACAAAACCGACATTCTATCTTAGTAGCATTCCAGTTACTACATAAAAAGTAATTCATAAATTTCTACTTTGTTTATTATTTTACTTTCCTTTACATCTATTTCCATAACTATTAATTACCCTGCTATATATAAGCCACTTAACTAATTTTCATACTTACCTGCCCCTAACTCAGCTCTCAATGACTTTGGTTCAGTCAGTTACTGGGAATACACACACAGCAAAAAATAGAAAAATGAAAATAATGAGAATGATAACCTCTCCAGTCAAACCTAATTCATGGAATGGCAGAATTTACTTCACAATAGACCATATACATAACAGACTAAATCATACTAGACCTTCACAAGGCTAGAATCTACAGGACTCCCATGATCTTATCTCATCAACCTTATAACAACGGATGAAATTAGAGACCCTAGAGAGAAGAAATCCGATTGATGTAGGCTACACAATTTGCAAGGGACAGAGCCAGACTCAAGTATCCTAACTTCTTTCCTGTTAGGATAGGTCACCTGCTGCTTAGAGAGGAAGTCCTCCTGGAGGACACCATGGAAGTTATGGAGGCTGATGCTTAGGGAACTTCAGGGAAGGATTATCGAGTTTGAGAAGACTATATAAGATGGGAATCCTGAAAGGACCATGGAAGCTCGAAGAGAAGCAGCTGGGTATAAGACTAAGAGGCACAGTCATTGGAGTGAGTGCCTTGAACAAATCACTTAATATCTTGGAGTAGTAAACACTTACTAAAGTTTGAATAAGCCAGGAAATGGATGACATGTGTGGGTCACTTATTTTGTCAAATGGCCTTTTGATTTAACTGATACACTTAAACATGAAAAAGTCTAGGTCGTCCCTAAGATTATAGAATTAACTGGGAAACTGGGATGCAAATAGTTTTGCAAAATTATTATAGTTTCTACTTTGTCTAAGCCTTAATGTAGTTTGAATAAACGAATAAAGTCATTATATGGAAAATATCATTGAAAATTCATTCTAATCTCATTTTGCCTGAGACAGAGGAGTTTTTCTGGACAGAGTACTACTACAGTAAAAAGAATAAAGAGAATACATAGCAAAAGAAACTCAAAGGTAAAACATTCAAATCTTTAGAGACTATAGTTTTCTGAGACATAAAACTAAAAATTCAAGCATGTCAAAACAGGACATGTTGGTTTGGATATGCATTTAATCTCGTGACCAAGAGGTATTCTTTTATTACATTTTATATCAGAGTAAGTTAATTTTCAGCTTTGCTCAAGCGATACGGATTCTGGTTCCAAGTCCACTACCAACAATGAGAATGACATTAAGTCAATCAGTTTTTCTTTGTGAGTTTCATGTGCTCCCTCTGTAATGTGACCCTTGGACCAAAAGATCTCCAAATCCCATTTCAGCTCAAAAACTCTTGTGATTCTGGAATTGCAAAATACAGATTCTGGTTATGTGGCTCTTGCTTTCCATTTGCATCTCACACTAGAAAGATGACATTCTCAGCCACCCAGTGAGATTGGTGAGGTGAGTGACAAGAGGAGCTGAAATTCCTTTAGAGAATGTGAGATCTAACGGCACAGACCTTGTTTTAAATCCCACCTCCAGGACTTATGGCAAGAGAACCTTGGGTGTTGTAAGCTTTTAAAGTCTAAGATTTCTCATTTGAGATGATGTGTAATTTTGATGATTGAATGAGACAGTGTGACAATGTCAGGCACTTGGTTAATTTTTTTCTTGCTTGCTTTCCTTTTGGGTTGGACTGACATAATAAGTAGCTTATAGCCAAAAGATGGAAATGTAATAAATGACTTGTGAAATAATAAATTTCTGTTCTCTAATCATAATGAATATTTAACCCCAATTCTAACCCAGAGATCACTTGTTTGTAATCATCCTGACTTGTCTTTCTAACCCCTAGATTACTCTCTCTTTATAATTACATTTAAAAATAAAGTGAAATAAAGAATACAAATATGCAATCTATAGCACCACTAAATTTCCCTCTTGAATTTCTATGAATACTTATTCCTAACGATTCCCTTGCAACTTCAGTAATTAGTATAAATGATTTAAATTAAAGCATTTTTGGCTCAATGACAATAACTACAGCTACTATGCTTATTTATTGTATGAATTGCTGCAAAGCACTTCTTTTTTCTCCCCACAGTAATGTTAATTTGTTCTGGAAGCAGCAAAAGAAAACAGTTATCGTATCATATCAGCCATTCTGTTGGCAAAGAATCACTTTAAGTCCTTGTTGAATTTATATGGAATACATTAGAAGATTCTGTTCCTGAGTGGCTCAGTTTACGCATTCTCTATATTTTATGCAACTATTAATATACATATGTATCTTCAATATAATTATATAATGCATGTACATCACATACACATGCATGTATACCTGACAAAAGTAATGCTTAAAGAATCAGTTACTGTGTCTATAGGTATAGATTTCATTCAAAGCATGCTGGCATTGTTGACACTCAGTACACTGTCCTAATTTGAAGAATCATTCTCAAAGAGGGCTGAACAAATTCCAATTTGCAATACCAAGTAAGGTCATAAGAAAAGATGATTATTATTTTTTTTTAATGAGTAGTGCAGCTGACCCCTTCATTCAAGATCAGACTATGAAAATGTTAAAGGAACTCATGAGGCATGAATATTCATTTGACACCTAGATACACACGCACCAATTTTGTTTTTATAGAAGTTACTGGTATGGCAGAGATTCCTCATTAAATAGAATTTTTGGTAGTTGAAATCTGTTACTAGTTTATCAAAGCACCTGTCTGCATTTACAATACATATGGCATTCGATCCAGAATGTCACATGGGTGTCTACTTTCTGTATAGGCTTTGACACTGAAATACATAACCAGGATCTGTCCCTCTTGAAATCAGATTCCTAACTTGCAAACTGTTTTATCTGTGTCCAAAGGCCTTCCTGCAGAGTTGAGGATCCATGGGCCCGGGATGAGCACTAATTCTTGTTCCTGCCTCACAGGGAACACTGCTACCTGGCTCCAGCGTCTGTCTTCTCTCGCCTGAATTGTTGCAAGATTGCTGATTGGTCTGTCAGATTCTAGTCTTACCTCTTTCAAATATGCTTTCTGCATTGCAGTCAAATTCGATCATGTCTATCTCTTGCCTCAAAGCATTTAAAAGCCCTCAGGATAAAGTTTAAAATTATTAACATGACTGAGGAGTCCCCTGGTGCTCTGTCTTGTTGCTTCTCTGCCTTGGGATCTCTGCTCCAACTATACTGAGACACTCACAGAGCCCAGAAGTTGATACGTATATTCTTTCCTCCAGCTCTCTGCACATTCTATACCCTCTGCCCAACTTGTTAGCTGTCCTCTCTCAGCCTCCCCTAGGTGAACTCTAGTTTCTCTCCTTTAGGTGTGAATATAGCCATTACTCCTTCTAAGAATCCTTTCCTGATACCTCCCCAACCTTTTCTCAAGAGCTCATGACTTGTCCTTATATGATATCATGGATCACCTACTCAGATGTGGGACTTGCCAGATCATAATTGCCGCTTCATTTCTTTGTCTCACCCATAGATTTTCTAATAAACTCTTCGAGTGTAAGGATATATGCATAATCAGCTGTTATATCTCGAGCAGAATACCTGGCACTTAATAGATATTAATAAATATTGATAATGAATAAATACAATAGTTAGGGTTAGTTATGACACAAAGTCATGTGCTTATGAGGTGTATTTATTAATTTAATTCCAAACAAGAATCTAATTCAAAAGCCAGGAAATATGCTCTACTCAATAAATGAGTAATATAAAAACTTAAAATCATGGTATGTTGAAATATATAAATTTTTATCCTCTGTACCAATATTTTTAATTTATTTTAATTTGAAATCCTGTTACTCAATTTACTGAGAAAATACTTTTTTTCTTTCTATTTTAAGGAAAGCAAATATGAAAAAAAAAAATAGCCTTATTCCAGCCTTTGTTGATCACTCCCCGCATAACTCGTTTAACTACCCTATTTAAATCACTTCCTGTTATGGCTACCTACTGTTGTACAGCAAATTACCCTGGTTCAATAGAAACGATGATCATTTATGATCATCCTCATGGTTCTGGACATTGATACAGCTCAGCTAGTTGGTGGTTGCTCACCATCTGTCATGTGGCTCTCGTCAGATGGTGAGGCTTGAGCTATTTTGATGGTTTTCTCATTCCATACATCTGGTGATGGACACTGGCCATCATCTGGGACTTTAGTGGGAACCATCGGCCAAAATACCTACACATGGCTGCCCCACGTGTCCTGGTGCCTCACAGCGTGGAGGCTCGGTTCCAAGTACAGCCAGGGGCCCAGCAGGAGCTGCCCGTCTTTTCTCACCTAGTCTCAGAAGTCATGCCATCTCATGTCCCCTACACTCCGTTTTTTGGAAGGAAGTTTATAAACCCATACATGTTTTAAAGGGAAGAGAAATGGATTCTACCTCCTGATGGGAGGAATGTCCAACACCTTGTGGGCATGTTTTAAAACCACCGAATTCATCTAACCTCTTGTCTCCAAGCATTCTTCCAAATGCCATACTTCTTTACTCGTCCATCTCACTGCAGATCATCTTCCTCTATTCTCAGTATGCCTCTGTGTGCACTCTTTGGTTTGTTTCTGTGGGTGAGTTCAGCACGGTGGACAGCGTGTACACCATGGAGATGAGTATGCGTGTGCGGGACCTGAGAGCGTGGACACCTGTGTAGCTGCGTGTGAAAGCATGCAGGTATTCCGTTATGAACTCTCAGTTTTCACCATAAACTCCCCTTACCTTTTCCCCATTAAAGCTACTGATGTATATAGCAAACGCTTTAAAATGTTACTTTCTAATTTAATAATTATAGTTTTCTCAGGTTGTGGTTTACTTTTTTTGGAGTCAAAAGTGGTAGATTCTCTTGTAAAATATTCTGTTTGGGGTAATTAAAAGAGTTTTGAAATAGATAGCGGTGATGGCTGCACAACATTGCCAAGGCAATGAATGTCACTGAACTCGACTCTTCACTTTTCTTTTCTTCATTGATTTTTAGAGAGAGAGGAAGGGAGAGGGAGAGATAGAAACGTCTATGAGAGAGAATATCAATTGGCCGCCTCCTGCATGCCCCCCACTGGGGATCGGGCCCACAACCTGGGCATGTGCCCTGACGGGGAATTGAACCGGCGACCTCTTGGTGCATGGGTCGATGCTCAACCACTGAGCCACACCGGCCGAGCTCTTCAAATTGTTTTAAATGGCAAATTTAAAAGAGAGAGAGAGAGGCTGAGGGACACACAGAGAAAGAGAAACCATCATTTTAAAAAATTAGTAATATCATATACCCAAAACCATTGAATCGTGCAGTTTAAATGGGTGAATTTTATGGTATGTGAATTGTATCTCCCTAAAGCAGTTAAAAATGTTCAAGGGACAGACATGGATTCTGCCTTTTCTTCCCATAATTCTAGAATAAGGTGCTCAGAGTCATATTTAAGATAAAAAAACAGGGCTGTATGTTGTGCAACCACTATATCTCTAAACAGTGATGTGGGGCTTATTAATTTTATAGTATTTATTTTATCAGCTTGTTACTTCAGAGTTTACGCCAACTTTTAGTCTCCAGACATTGTTCCAGGTTTCTTGTGTTTTTGTTTGTTTTGTGGACAATTATCAGAGGCTCTTTATGTCTAAAAACTGGTGGCATTGTATGTATTCTCACACTAAGTGAGCATCATGTATACATATAAGGACTATCCCTAAAGTGATGAGAAATCTGTTTGAGGCAGTGACTAGTTATAGATGACCTTATGCCGAAATTCTTTTCAATTTTATATATAATCCTTTCCTCTGTTTTATTTCTAATGACTTCCATCATTAAAATTTTTGGCTCACAAGTGAAAATGTGGGAGTGGAATCAGCATATGGAAAAATATATGTGGAACAAAAATTAAAAATATAAAAACATCTGGGTGTGGAATTCGGTGTTATGTTTTGTTTTCATTTCAGGCTGGGCCAAAGAATTAAAAAACAAAAAAAACAAAAACTGATCCTATCCACCCTCGTACCTTCAACTGCCTGACAGTCTGAATGAGCTCTGGCTGTGGATCGCAGTCATATTCGTAGTATCCTGTTCTGATTCTACCCTAGTCCGTCTCAGCCCACCCCAGTCCCTCCCTTCAGGGTCATCTGTCCTTAGCCTTTCCTTCGGCTACAGCTCTGTTTGTCAGTGGTTTGGAAAAATCGAATTGGTTTGATTAATCTAAGTAGGCTTTTCCTGTTCCTATTCATGTCTGCTAAGAACATGTGGAAAATGTGTCAGATACCCAAGATTCAGACTCTAGATTACACTATTATGAATATCACACAGCTCTAATTTGGGTCTCAAAAAAAGTAAACAACTAGCCCTGGTGGGTTTGGCTCAGCGGTTGGAGCGTCGGCCCGTGGATCAGAGAGTCCTGGGTTCGGTTCCCGCTAAGGGCACGTACCTCAGTTGCAGTTTGGCCCAGGCCCCGGTTGAGGTCGTGTGGGTGGCAACCAGTCGATGTGTCTCTCTCACGTCGATGTTTCAACATCTTAAAGAACATCTTCTCCAGAGGATGTAAGCCAGCAATAACTACTGGGGGGAAAAATAGAACTTTAAAAAAATGACCAAAAAGTATATGTTATCTAACTCACATGCCCCTTTGGGGGACATATTAGTTATACAATATTTAGACTCATCTCTTCTAATGATAAACTCATATGACATCATCCCCCTTGTCTGGATTGTGAAAAGTGAAATGTCTGTGTCCTAGTCCCTTTGGGCTGCTGCAACAGAATACCATAAACTGAGCATCTGACGTATAACAGAAACGTCTTCTCAGTGTGGAAGCACAGTCCAAGGTCAAAGTGCCAGCAGATCCAGTGTCTGGTGAGAACCTGCTGCCTGGGTCATAGCTGTCTTTTTAAAAAGTTGTGGCAGAAGGAGAGAGAGCCCTCTGAGGTCTTTTCTATGAGGGCAGGAAGTTCCTTCATGAGGACTCCACTCAACCTAATCACATCCCAAAGGCCTGACCTCAGAATACATCACCTTGGGGGTTAGGTTTCAACATATGAATTTTTGTGGACACATTTAGTCTATAGTAATAGTTAAATGTGGGCTCCAACCCCAGGAAAGCAGGCAGAGTAGTCCACTGTATACTTCTCAAAGCCTCAGTGATTTCATCACTAATGATCCCATGTCAAGGAACCGCAGATCTGAGATAAATGTCAGGTTTGGGAAAATACTTTTTTTCTTATCATCAATGTCACAGTTGCTAATGATACCTCCAAATGCATTCACACAGGTGATAATGATACCGCTCATTTTCATTAATATACTACCTACCCTCTCAGCCTGTATGCTCTGCATTCACATGTAAGGTACCAGTGAATTTTCCTTTCAGAACCATTGTTATGCTGGCCTTTTTTATGGAACTAAAAGGCATAACAATGAATTCCCCAAATCTTCACCGATAAGAAGAAATAAAACTACCAGAAATTCCACAAAATATAACTGCCTTCGTGAAATGTAAAGGAAAACATTGTGAAGTTGCTTATCATATGCCTCACACTGGGCTTGCAGTAGAAAAAGAATGGGAAACAGAAGTTCAGGGATGTCCTCTTATTTTCCAATGTCTTCCAAAAAGTGCTTTCTAGTATAACAGAAACTAGGAGAGGATTCTCAACCTTATCAGGTCTACTTCTCCTTTAATTACAAATATTTGACATCCTCTCCACTATCCTGAAATTAAATGCTCAGATAATATAATCTACCAGTGCATATAATTTCAAACAATCAATATAATGTTATGACATGTAAAAGAAAAATGAGTGGACTGTAATTTCTCAAAAAGTAATGTATAGTTTACATGTAAATACTTGAGAACAACTACACTAGAATACACAATGAAGTGGTTATATGTCTGCAGGCATTAGAAATACCCTAAATTAAAGAGCCACAAAGGCTTCCCGATTGGAGTGTGTTCTATTGGCTACACAAACTCCACTATGACAAGTGCTGGTAATGTGATTTTCTGTTATATGATAAACAATTAGTTTAAAGTTCTGAACAAAATAAAGTTCAATCTTCCCTAGAGTTACACACTATTTGCATTTCAGGTAATTTAGTACACACTATGATCACGCAAAAAAATCATTTTGTGTGTGTATGTACAAAAGAGTTAAGTTCTTGACTCAGAAAATTTAAGTGGATTTGAGACTCCCCAAAATATCTGATGGGATATATCAAAATCCTGCAAAAATTAAAACTATTTTTTGATGTGAAATTTTTCCTGTGCAATGCTGACTAGCCAGCAACCCAGGCAACTCCCCTTAAATGCTCATCTTTCCTCCAAACTTGTGACAACAAAAAAGGTCTTCGTAAATTTCCAAAACAGACTTTGGAAAGAAGTGGTACCACCCATCATGAGAACCATGTTCTCGGTTTTCCAGAGGGGTTAGTCCTGTACCTGGAGCCGTGCCCTGCAGTGCCCTGGCCCCTCCCTCTGCTGATGGCCAGGGGCCTTACTCTCAGGTTCAGGTTCCCCACAGCGTGATCAGATGCACCCATTAGTTGGTTCAGCTGGTATTTACTGAAGGTGAGTCAATAAACCTTCAGTGAATTTTTATAAACACTGGAATAAATAACTGAATCTAGGTTCCTAGTGACCAATACTGGCCAGGAGTTTCTACTGAGACACACACCACTCCAGGAAGAGTACCCTTAGCCTGCGTTCATTGTTCTGAAGTCAGCTCCGGGAGGGGCTTTGACGCTTCAAACAGAATGTCACAATAACTTATCACATTTGGTCTGTTCCATGCACTTATATTTGTCCCTCTCTAACCAAATATTTGAAGATAAAGAGTTGATGTACACTGGGAAAATGCCATACTGCTCTCTAGGCTGGTCTCACCCTAACTTACCTAAGTCTAAGGCAGCATTTCCCTGGGAAGAACAATCTGCTCATAAGGATGTAAGAAGAGGAGAGGAACAATGAACCTTCGAAAAACTGCACTTAAAGTTATCAGGAGGCATATTCAAGACAACATGATGTATCAGGCTAGTTCTGGAACAGCAGTTTGATCAAAAAACCTTTGCGGTGTATTTTAGGTGGGATTATCTTTTGCAATTGTGACAGGAAAAAAAAATTACACCATATTCTTCAAACTATCATTTTTTCCTGTATTCCTTTTTTTCTGCTTTGGGAAGAAATTGCTCCCCACCCCCACCATCTCCACCACCACACACACACACACATACACACACACACACACACACACACACACACACCTTTGTGGTAAAGATAAATAAAGACAAGTCACACCACACCACACACTGCCTTTGCTCTGTGACTTGAGTATGTGAACATCTGTCACTTTGTCCTTGCTGCCTGCTGGCATGAGCAAGTATTTCTTAATCTATTTCACACCATTACTGCCCAAAGAGAGAGATCACTCGGCTGGCTCTTCCTTAATTTTCCTAAAGAGGCCTGTGCTTTTCAGGGTGGAGCTTAGAAAGAAAAGCAGCAGGAAAGCCAAGTTCACTTAAATGAAAACACAGCCCACTGCTCAGAGTTTCACACGTTGGTGGAGCGCCTGGAGCTCTGCTGTGCCTGCTGTCCAGGGGTTTGAACCTCCCGCCAAGGCTGTGGCTCCCGATCGTGACACATGGAAACATGACACATTCTCATTACCTGGCGTTGTCCTCAACTCCGCTATCAAGGGATGCGAAACGAAACGATTTCTCTTCTTAGAAAGAGAAAGCTAGAGCAATCTATTCAGGAAATCAGTCCTTCCTAAACTGCTTTTTTTCAGAAGTATAGAAATGGTGATAGCAATTAAAATTAAAATTATTATTTCTAAAAGGCCTAGCATGTGCCACGTACCATGCTTACTTATTTATATGTGTTCATTTTATTTCTTACCTCAACT
Organism: Tadarida brasiliensis; assembly: GCA_030848825.1. Taxonomy (NCBI): domain Eukaryota; kingdom Metazoa; phylum Chordata; class Mammalia; order Chiroptera; family Molossidae; genus Tadarida; species Tadarida brasiliensis. Next base: position 61,942,460 of record CM061262.1, read on the forward strand.
CTGCAAGTCAGGTAGAATTAAATAAGAAGAGTATTTAGGGGAGAAAGGGTCATTGCCTCTAAAGTATATCCTACCTTTAACAGATTAGAATGTCAGTGTACCTGAATGACAATCTTAGCCTGATAACATCTGCACGGCTATGTTTTAAATTTTGTGTATGAGTTCTAAGGTCATGTTCCTCTTATGCTCAATTGCTCTCAATGAATTGAATGTAAAACTCTTGATACAAAGTTTCAACATTTTGATTTAAAGGATTAGATAATCCATTGGAGGAAAATTGTTGTATGATATCTATTTACATCATCTAAACAGAAGTCCAACCAATATAATACTTGTTTAATTTCTTTTTTTTAAAAATCCACTTCACTTGACATTTAATTGTAAAGAATATTGTGATGGCTTGGCCTAAGAATTTCACTTGCAAATATTTTCTTTTGAAATTAAAGTTACCTTCAATATGATATTTAAAGTGTTTTTATTTTATACTTCTAAAATATATTTTATCCATTAAAATTATAATGATAATAGCTATAAAAATGCAGCTTATATTACAAAATTTTTTTGAAATTGAAATCATAGATATAAAATCAATGACACTAATAACAGAAATATGATAGAGGAATGAAAAATATAAAGTAAACTGAATTAAAAATGTATTTTTAAATCTCATTTACCATTCAAATATTTGATTCTAAGGTATTTTATGATTTTGATGTGTCGTATTATATCCGTTAGAGTTATCATTTAAGTTTTTTGTAGGTGATGTGTATGAACCGTGAATTCTTTCTATTACTAAAACATTTTGAAAACGTTTAGCTAAGTCTGAAAGCATTGCAAAAATGGCACTCCTTTAGATTGCATTTTCCAGAGTTCAGAGTAGGGTAGGCTCTGCCTTTGGAGGCGTTTCCCAGATAACACAGCAGAGGACTTTGCCCTTCCGTCCTGCCCCAAGTCCTACAGACGAGGATGGAGGGGCTGGGAATAAGAAATCTTCCGTTAAAGTTTCCATCTCAGTGCTATCATTTTGTGATAGTGATTTCTGGAATTTATTAGTGCCTAAGTAACTGATTATATGGACATGGTCTTCAGTGCTGAAAAATGTATTACTAATTTGAAATCAGTTTGTTTTATCATGGGAACCCCAAGAACAGAGACTCAGAAGTCTTGTGTGCAAGTAGCCTCATTAAATATGATCCCAAGCAGGCAAGGGGAGTGGAGAGGAAGCAAAACAGAGGGAGGGAAAGCCAGTCAGAAACATATTATCGCACTGACCACTGCTACAGGACACTCGTGAAAAACTTCACCTGGACCTTTTGGGGAGCCCTAAGAAATACATTTCTGAACCATCCACTCAGGAGACAAAAAAAGGAAGCATTGTTATGGGCTTCTGTCCCCACTGATCAAGATGCCTTCATGGACATCAGCACCCTCATACTTCCAAGTTGTTTATGGGTGAACGCCAATTGTTTTTTTCCATCAGGTCCTAGGGTAGCATCCAAGAAGCGCTAGGACAGGAAGCAAGATATCTGATTGCACAAGCCAACAGCGATACTCTCTCAGGTTGCACCTAGAAGAGCCTGGTGGGACCCTGTACATAACTAATCTCCGCTGCATAGTTGAAGTGGGAGCTAAGAGGATTTGAAGTGATGCGTGAAAAGAGTTCAAAACTGTTTTTAAATGACTCAATTTCTTTCTTACCCTTAGCCAGGAGCCTACTTAAATCAGAAATATCAATTGCAAAAAAAAGATGACAATGTTCTAGCATTTGTGTCATAGTAATTGTATCATTCATGTATAAAGATGTGACAGTCAATCCCAACTGGGTCTACTAGTAGATTGTTAGTATTCTGTGACATATACTAATATAATTTGATAGGATATGAAAGAGAAGCTTGTGCACGAAAGCATAAGGGCTGACACATAGCACAAAGCCCTCATCAGAGTAACATCTCGTCTGCATATTTCATGCATCACATACATTATTTAGCTCATATTCTGCTTAAAATAAATGATCAATTAAATCCATTCTTATTCTCAAGTAACTTCTTTTTCTCCTACACATTGTGAAGGTTTTGTTGTTGTTTTTGTTTGTTGTTTTAATTAAGTGAAAGAGCAAGGGAGAAACAGAAAAGTGTGCAGATGAGGGGCAGGGAAAGAAAACTTGCAAGTTCTTGCTTTGGATTTTTTTTTTTCTTGAAACAAGTGTTAAATGTGAAATAGCACTATGAAACACTTTGCAGTCCATTCAGTTTCTTTTGGAAAATAATAGTTGGATTGAAATGAACACTTTAGAAGATATTTCATTTCTTGGCATTTAAAATCAATATTTTTCTCACTGTCATGAATATTTTTTTGGAGAGGCCTTGGCAGCTATTTTTGTTCATTGTAATTGTGGCTCTACTGTAGGTGAAGATGGAACACCTTTCTCTCATTATTAAGAGTTTAGTAGCCCTGAGCTAAAGGCTGTGATTCTTCATGTCACCACTGTGGTGGCAAATAAGAATTCTCATTTAGTTTCTAGTAACCTCATTTGTCAAGAAGACTGTATTTCAAGTTTATATGGATTTAAGGCAAACAAAAACTAGACAGCTAAATGACTCTTTGGTCATAAATTATATTCATCAATTAGAGAAAAGTTAAACTAATGGGATATTAACTTTGCAGACTACTAGCCTATTTTAAATTTTATTTTTAAAAGATGTGTGAAGCTCATTTCATTTTAAAATTGGTTCTCCATTAGTAATAGTTTCAATGTGCTGCTAATGTAAAAAAAAAAAAAAAAAAATGAAGAAGCACTTATATGAACTATATCCCAAGCTGGGGAGATGTTAAATTCCCTAAACTTTACAGTGAAAGTAAAAATATGTTAGCAGAGTGTTCTGCATGGCAGTTCGAAAAGGTTTTTTAAGTAAAAGCTTTGAAATTGTTCTCAAGTCTTTCTTTATGCTTTCAATTTTAGCCTGAGTTGATCAAGGATTATAAAAAGGTCGTGCTCTGAGAAACTTTAAATCTGTCTCAATCTTGAAATGACAAGCCTTTCAAGCCAAATGACTAAAGCCCTCAAAGGGGCAGAAGTATATGCACCGGGTCCCTGAGTGTCTCAAAGAGACTTAAGGCTTCTTACTAATGCAGCCATGTGTTACTGACTTGTGTAGCTTTATAAACCCTTTCTGAGTTTAGGTTATATTTAGTTATTTCCCGTTATCTTGCCTACCACCTGAAAAATGTTGGGTTTTAGCTTTAATAACTGATATAATTAAAAATTTAAGAAAAGCACGAACTGGTAATGGTGCAGCAAACTGAGTTAACACACATTATCAGGACAACTCGTACTTCATGGCCCGTTTTCACTTCCATTCATTGAAATAGGAGACACTACTCTTTTGAAGAACATAGATATTCAACACAAGCCCTCATGAACATCATTTCCATGTCATTTCAACACACAGAAGTTTCATATTTTCTCAGAACCTCCCAGGTTTAGCTTACATTACCTTAACTTTCCATCTATATCCAATTGATTTTTCCAAGTTCCTGATCAACATTTTAAATATTTTTCATCAACCAATTAATCTAAATTATTCTTCAAACATGTGTATAGTTACATGACAATATATAGTGGGCCACCCAGTGGGGGGGGGGGGCGGAATCTAAATGTTATAACTTCTTTAGTATGTGTTTCACTATCCCTCATAAACGTTGTGTTTAATTTTTCACATGTCTGAGGAGATTTGCAAATATTTTTCTCTAATATCATTTTTTGAATGCATAAAAATTTCTGCTGCTAGTAAAAGTTTAAATTATTTTTTCAATTATTATTATTACTTTTTTACATAGTCATAGATGAAGTCTAGAACCAAGCAGACTAGGATTTATTATTTAAAATCTATTGTGTCTTGCAAAATACATTGAATCTAATTTTAAAATTAGATTTGAATTTTGCTCTGGTGGAAAGAATGTATATGGTCCATTCTCAAACTTCAGTAGAGAAGCACCTGGGCATTGGGTCTAGGTGAGGCCCAGGAACTACCATTTTAAGTAACCACCTAGGGATTTAAATAACACTTGGAATAACCATTGTGATTATATTTACATTGCATTTATCTTCTTTGAATATTCTTTCAGCTTTATTGAGGAATAATTGACACTTGTTTACATTTAAATTGTAGAACATGGTATTTGCTATATATGCACATTTTGAAATGATTACCAAATCAAGTTAATTAACACACCCATCACTTCACAGAGTTAACTTTTGTGGGGTAAGAATGCTTAAGATATAGTCTCAGCAAACTTCAGGTATACTGTCCCATATTAACTACAGTTACCACGCTGCGCATTAGATCCTCAGAACGTATTCATCTTATAAAGAAAGTTTGTACCGCCCTGGCCGGTTTGGCTCAGCGGTTGGAGCGTCAGCCTGTGGTCCAGAGAGACCCAGGTTCGGTTCCCGCTAAGGGCACGTAACTCAGTTGCAGTTTGTCTCCGGCCCCTGGTTGGGTCATGCAGGAGGCAGCCACTTGATGTGTCCCTTTCACATCTATGTTTCTCTCTCTCACTCTCTCTTCCTCTCTCTCCCTCCCACTCTGTCTGAACAAAAAAAGAAAGTTTGTACCCTTTGACCTGCATCGCCCAATATTCCATTGCCCCCAGTCCCTAGTAACTACCATTCCATTCTGTTTCTATAAGATCAATTTTGTTTTGTTTGTTTTTTACATTGTTTATACATACCACATTTTCTTTATTCATTCATTGCTCAACAGAAACTTAGGTTGTTTCCATATCTTGGTTATTATAAATAATGTTGCAATAAACATGGAAGTGCAGCTATCTCTTTGAGATACTGATTCTATTATCCCTGTGATTCATAAGTAATAAAAGTGGACCACAGGAAAATACTCTAATTAGCTAAAATCTGGAATTTGATATAGTTCCATAAATTAGTACCTTATTTACAGAGTACAGGTTTTTTTCTGGGATTAGGGGTGCCTATAATTTTAGCATTTTATTTTTAACCATCAACTATTATATTTTAACACTTAAATCTACTGACAAATCTAATGTGAATTTGGATTACATTGATAAAAGTACAGTGTCCAGAAGAGGAGAGATGATCATTCCTTTCTTTCTGCAAATATCGGACTTTACCTGGTGTTCGGCCTTTGGTTGTAGACACTGGGCTTTAAGAACGGTGAAAAGTCTACACACAGTCGGAGGAAATCATCAGTGAGGTTGAAGGAACATCAGCAGAGACATGGTTAGTAATTTTGCTCCTAACTGTGCCCTCAAAGGGACTTTGCCATTAATAAAATGGTTTAAGATGGATGTTACGAACAATCCCTTCCAATGGGGGGAATTCAGTATTTCAACTAATTATAACTATCCTAATTATGCAGTTTCTAAACTCCTACAAGTATTTTGAATTTGGTTCACTAAATTTTGGTAATCTAGAGGGTTATCTACTTACATATTTTAGAGTGATGAATGTCTGAAGGAATTCGGTCTTCCTTGTAATTTGAGAAGAATAAGGATTCATTTATTCAATACTGTAGGTTAGAATTCAGAATTCTGAGTTACATACAGTGGAGTCCTCTCTGGCCACCTTAAAAAGGGAAGAGTCTAAAAAGAGAGAAAACTCACAAAATCTTACAAGAGCCAGAGAGGCAGGCTGGGTGTCGCTCGGTGGCGTGTCCTACACACACTGCTGTGGGCAACACCACCACTGTTCACTCCAACACAAAAGGCACTGGAAACTATAGGCCCAACTCAGGCCAGTTCCGACCACAAACTGCACAGCGGCTTCTCCAGTCCTGCTCACTGCCTAACAGCAGTCTGACCCGGAGACCCCTGATGGGTCAAGTCTGTACCCAGCGGCAGAGGAGGCTGGCGAAGCCGGCTTTCTGGCTTTTACTTGGGCGAGTAAGATCATCACGAAGTTATTTCCTTAACATGAGAAAGAAGGTGTGAAGGTGGCAATAAGGCTGAAAATGTAAGGAAGTCACTATAAAATTATATTTATTGGGTATTATGAGCCAGTCTTTTTGCTGGGCTCTTGGGTATGAAAAATGTTTTATATACAGTAGCTCTTAGAAATGGGGCTAAAGGTTAAAAGTTAAAAGGACACAATCTTACCTCAATACCAGTGAATGCATTTCTAATGTTATTTGTGCTAAAAGAAACTTCGCATTATAAAAATCCCATTAAAATTTGTTTAAATTGAAAAACTTATCAGGATATGGACTAGAAATGTTTGGACTAAAATGTATTTTCTTTCAGAAATTTTAATAAATCAAGATGCTTAACAATAAGTATTTTATCATTATAATAGTTTATCAAAATAGTTTTTTTAAGGTCTTAATATCACTAAGTAAATACTGAACTCTCTATAAAATTAAACTGAGAATCTATGAACTTCTGATTATCAAAATTAATTGCAGTACAGCTTATAAGACTGTATGCTAAAAAAAGAAATACAAGGCTAGCAAAGCAGACAGCCACTCAGAAAAAGCAGATGTTGATTCTTATTCTATTCACACACTTTTTGCCTATACACAAAAAAACTCACTTTCAATCACAGTGTGTGTGTGTGTGTGTGTGTGTGTGTGTGTGTGTGTGTATATATATATATATAAGTAAGTGTCTTGTTGCAAATCATAGTCCCTAAAGGATTAAGCAATATATGGAGAGAGTGGACCTCAAGATTAAAAGATATTAACTAATAGTTGTTTAGCACTTACTATATGACAGTCTTTTCAAAAAACTCTGTAATATCCCAATTATATAAATAAGAACAAGATGATAGAGGCAGGAGAAACGATTGGCTAAGAGAAACAACTGAAGCAAATCTACAGTGACAAAAGTAAGAACCAGAGATGCCTGTGGTGAGTCATGGCTGGGAGGAGTGTTGGGTTGCTGATACTATTTTTATCTTGATCTGAATAATGGTTATCAAGATGTGTTCACTTTGTAAAAATCCATCAAGCTTTAAATTAATGATTTGTGCATTTAACAGTGTATTTTAAATATAACTTAAAAATACTGAATCTACTCCCTCTTGCCTTCTACCCTTGGAGTTCATGCTGGTCCCTCCCATTGACCAAACCCATTGAGAAGCCCGAGGAAAGGAAGCACATCAATGCAGTGGTAGAAGTTAAGCCCGCAGAGCACTGAGCAGAGCCAGGACTACCTCTGATGTGGCCAAAAGAGAATAACCAGCTCAGGGGTGGTTCTAATATGCACCCTTGAGCCTTGTTTATAACAATAAAAAGCTGGGGGATTAGGGGAGGGGGAAACAGTGAAAAACTAAATATCCATGATGAAACAAATCAATAAAATGCATCAGAAATAAGCATACAATGGTATATCATATACCATTGCAAATTAGATCTGTATGAATCAGGAATAACTCATAAACAAAACAATAAACACAGAGGGAACTTCAGAAAGAAGATAAAGTGTGACATCAATTTTAATAAATGTTTTAAATAATGTGACTTGTTTATTGTTTGGCGGTGCATTTATGTAGTAGCAGGAGTAAGTAAATGCTTAGGAATAATAAATATCGAATTCAGAATAGCTGTTTTTCTGGAGGAGTGAGGAGTGTGACTATAGAGGGCTTTAACTGTATTTGTAATGTATTACATCTTTTTAAAAAATATGTTTTTATTGATTATTTAGGGAGAGGAAGGGAGAGAGAGACAGACATCAATGTGAGAAAGAGAACCATCGATCAGCTGCCTCCTGCATGCCCCCTGATGGGGATCGAGCCTGAAACCCAGGCATGTGCCCTGACTGGGAATCGAACTGGGACCTCCCAGTCCAAGGGATGATGCTCAATCCACTGAGCCAGACTATCCGGGCTGTAATGTATTAAGTCTTAACCTATGTGAAAGGTACATAGGTGTCCATTGAATCATTCCTTATGCCTTTGTGAATATATAAATAGCTCACAATAAAAAACAAAAAGAATATATCACCACCAACACCAGCACCCTTGGTATCATCTGGAGTCATGGCATAGCCATTCTCTATGGCTTTACTACAAGTGGGAACAAAACCAATTAACCATTCACATACACAAAAGTTCTCCTGATCCCTCAGTCAAGGAACACTAAGGAGGCCCCAACCACAAGGCACATTCTTGAGTTGCTCCCGGTTTCAGATGCTTGTGTTGAGAGCAGCTATGCACCGCTGTGGACATCACTTGGCGATAACAGGGCAGCGTGTGGCTTTAGAACGAGCAGAGCTGACCGGTCCACACAGAGTTAATTCTCAGTTTTGACCTCAGCAGCCTAATTCTCTCAGAAACCGAAACTGAACTCACTTTAGTAAATGTGGATATCCTTCATGACTTATTCTATTGTGTGACGTTTATATCTATTTATATAGATATTAAAGATATCTACCATCAAATGACTATTGCGAAGGATTGCCCTAGAAAATTATTTAACCTGCTTTCCTTTTGCGGAAAATGTTTAGGTACACTTACTTTCTAACTATTTAAAATTTCAGAATCCACTCCCGTAGTTCACATCCTTACCCTTGAAAGAATGCCCAATAGAGCAGTCCTGCATTCTGTAAGCATAACAAAGACTGTGTGTTGTGTAATCCCGGAGGTTTTCTGATGAGTGCTACATAAGTTGAGGTCCATTTAACAAATATGATCTCATGCACTGTCAGCATATGTGTACTCACTATAATTAAAATGCAATAACAAGAAATGCATGGCAAATGAGTTTTAAACCTCTCCCGACATATGAAATAACTTCTCCCTTCCAGGGTCAATTGAACTAAGTCCCTCACTTACTTTGCCCTTTGTTTCCACATAGATCTATACTACCACGGGGGGAAAATGCCCTTTCTCATTACAGAGCGACACTACAATAATTTCATTCCATTGCTCAAGTTAAGTACTTTTAAATACTACCACTTCTATGGCAATCCCACTTTCCTTTATTATACGGGAGAATATCTGCCGCCTTTTCACTCAAACTGCATCCATATTTTTCAAGTGCAAACTAATTGTGGCTAAACCAATCATAGCATGACAATTTTGTAATTAATATTCTTAAATAATGAAAATAATTTCACAAATGCCACATTTTCTCTCAACATGGAAAGAGTCAATTCGGTTGTGTCTCATGATCGTAAAACCTACAGATAAAAATGGGAAGAATTCAGGACCTAGTAAAAAAGGAAAAATTCAGATGCAAAATATTTGGTCTCAAAATTTTAAAATTATAGCTGGAATTTGGATATTTTTCTTTGATTAAGGTTGGCATTCGTTCAGAGAAAGCATTTGGATATAAGCAGATTTTCTGCCCTCCTATTGCTTTTTACATGGCATGTACAAATAGTTCTCCTCCACAAACACCGACTGCAGCCAAAGCATTCCACGGTGTAGAATAATCTGAGCACTGCATGTATTTAGATAACACTCTTCTTTCTAATAGTGGAAAAGCACGTTGACTTACACACATAAATTTTTCTATAAAATGTTTGCCCAAACGTTTGATATCATAAACACATCTTAGGTTTAAATGAACAAAAGAAATAATTTCCCTTTGAGAAGTTACAAGACAGTTAAAAAAGTTTTTGTTGTTATTGGACATTATATATTGTTTACTTACACAAAGGACTTTCCTTAGGAAGAAAGAGAGAAAGAAAGAAAAAGGAAGGAAGAAAAAAAATCAATATGTTCAACCTTATTGAGATCAACACATTAGATAAATGTCATCAATAAGTAGTTTTATAAGAATAGTTTTAAGGAAAAGGATAGAGAAATATCATTATATTTCTTTATTCTTTTTCCATGTTGTTTATTCTTCATCAGCTACTACTACATTAATTATTAAGAATTTTAAAGAACGTGGTATTTTTTTACACCTAGTAGGAATACAGTAAGTGGTTGATGAATTAAATTAAAAGGTAATGAAGCTATAAAAGTTTTAAAATTTACTACAGAAGAGATGATTAGGGACAAGGAAACAGCTTCATTGACTTGCTAAGCTTTTCTCACATAAAATTCTTTCTTTCTTTTTGCTTTGTAACTGAAGTTCTTGGAAGGTAAAACAAGTTATTTAATTGGAAATTTTAAAGGCAGTGAAGTTGCCCTGGCTAGTTTGTCTCAGCGGTTGCAGCGTCAGCCTGCGGACCAATGAGTCGCGGGTTCAATTCCAGTCAAGGCACGTACCTCGGTTGCAGTTTGTCCCAGGCCCTGGTCGGGTCGTGCAGGAGGCAACCAGTCGATGTGGCTCTATCACATTGATGTTTCTCTCTGTCTCTCTCTCTCCCTCCCTCCCACTCTATCTGATAATAAATAGAAAAATACCCTCAGGTGAGGAATAATGAAAAAAAGGCAGTGAAGTTAATTGACAATATTTAATATGATTTTGTCATCTGTCTTGCACTCTTATTTGTGTCTTCTTTGTCTTTTGTTATGTATTTATCAATAATATTCACTTAGGCGACTTTATTTTAAGGTCATAGGGTGCAGGTAAGGTGTCTTATTTATGTAAGCAATACACTGGAGAGCATTAATCCTCTATATAGTAGTAGTATCTTATTTTAAAAGATTTACACATTTTTCCCATGTTCAAGGCACCTTGCTAGAGGCTAAAAAAAATTTTTTTTATATTTTTTTAGTTAATCCTCATCCAAGGATATTTTTTCATTGATTTTTTTTTTTTTTAATAGCGTGGAGGGAGGAAGAGAGAGAGAGAGAGAGAGAGAAACATCGATGTGAGAGAGATACATCTATTGGTTGACTCCCAAATGACCCCAACCAGGGCCAGGGATTGAACCTACAACCCAGGTATGTACCCTTGACCAGGAATTGAATCTGCGACCCTTTGGTCTTTGGGCCAACACTCTAAGTGCTGAGCCAAACCAGCCAGTGCTGAAAATATTTTTTTAAGTGAGACATGGTCTTGCTTCTCTACAAAGAATGTATGGTAAATTAAGAAAAACAAATTTCTAATAAATGGATACGCTCTAACAATATTTTGAGCTACGTTCTATGGGACCACTAAGGTATAACTAGTTAAGGCAGGGTGTGGAAGGCTTCTGGAGTGGGGCACATATGAGCTAGATCTTAACAAGTGGAAAGGAGGGATCTAATGCAAATGATGATATTTCCCGAAGTTTAGTTTTTATGAATCACATCTGAGACCTACGTGAACAGCTATTTCATAATTTCTTACATTTTTCTCAGGGTTTTTTATATATTAAATAAATATGCCCAGAAAGAAAACTTTACAGGACCTCCATAAATGAAAACCAGTAACATCTGACAAAAAAAAAGGTGAAGTTAAAAAAAGATAGATATGTTGAAAACAGATAAAATTGTCATATTTTACTTAGCTGCTGTTGTTACCAAAGACAATGAACAGTTGGATTCAGTCTAGGTCTCTATTAACTCTTTAAAAAGGAGTTTGTCTCCTGGCTGGTGTGGCTCAGTGGGTGAGAGTCAACCCATGCACCAAGAGGTCACTGGTTCGATTCCCGGTAAGGGCACATGCCGAGGTTTTGGGCCAAATCCCCAGTGGGGGGCATGTAGGAGGAGGCCAATCGATGTTCTCTCTCATTGATGTTTCTATGTCTCTCCTTTTCTCTCTCTCTCAAATCAATAAAGAAAAAAAATTTTTTTAAGAAAAGGAGTTTATCACAAATACTGAGGCAAATTAGGTATTTGTTTGAAGAGATAACAAAAGGATTCTGTAATGTGAGTCAGTGTCCACTCAAAATTCATATGACAAAACCCTACCCCACACCGTGATGATGTTTGGAGCTGGAACCCTTGGAAGAGAATTAGGTTTCGATCATGAGGGTAAGGACCTCATGATGGCGTCAGTGTCCTTTTGGGAAGAGACACAAGAGAGCTTGCTCTCTCTGCCACGTGAGGACAGAGCAAGAGGGCAGCCATCCAGAGCCGGAGAGAGCTGGCTGTCCTGGCATCTTGGTCTTGGACTTTCAGCCAAAACTACAAGGAAGTACACTTTTGTTGTCTAAGCCACGCAGACTCTGATTATTTTGTTATGACAGTCCAAGCCGACTGAAATAGATGCCAAGATTATAAAAAAGAAAAACTTTTCCAAGTTGTGATATCATTGTATTGTTATGTCTCTGCCTAAAACTGTCTGCCTGCCACTTCTAGCCTGTGATATGTATACTGTGTCCCCTCACTTTTGGAAACTGTAACGAAAGCGCTCCTGAACACAGATACAGAGATGTGAACGGACATCCCATGGTCAGGGAGGAGTAAGTGGTCTAATGTTACAACAAGTAGCTTTTCAAGGCTTGAACTTAAAGTATATGCTGGGGTATATAACACTATTTGGAGGGTTTTTTTCTGGCCTAAATTATTTGGTTTACACAACTCTATTAGTTGTCCGTTGCTGCATAACAAATCACCACAAAATTAGCATCTTAAAAGAATACTCATTTATTATCTCTGTGTCTGTGAGTCAGGAGTCTGGGAACAGCATAACTAGGTCCTCTGCTCAGTCTTCCAAGGCTGCAACCAAGATGTCAGCGAGGCTGCATTTTCATCTGGAGATGAGACTGGAAAAGAACTTCCAGACTTCTTTAAGTTGTTGACAGGATTTGTGTCCTTATGGCTACAGGCCTAAGGGTCCCAGCTTCTTGTTGAACGTCAGGAAACTAGCCTCAGCTCCTACAGGCCACCCACATGCCTGAGGCCATTGTAATTCCTAGAGGCCACTATTACTCTCTGCCCTGTGGGCTTTCCCAAAATAGCTGCCTGCTTAAGCCAGCAAGGAGGAGTGTTCCTGGAGCAAGACTGCTTAGCAATCCAGTGAGAACTGAGAAGATAAAACTTGGACTTAAGCTGGGATAGAGGGCAAGAAAGGGAAGCAAAGATTACACTGAACCAACCAGCAATTATTTGTGGACTTGAAAAGAAAACAGTATGGAATGTCCTCAAAAATTAAAAATTAAACTGCCGTTTGACTCAGTGATCCCACTCCTGGGGATATATCCTAAGAATCCCAAAACACCAATCAGAAAGAATATATGCACCCTTATGTTCTTAGCAGTGCTTTTCACAATAGCTAAGATCTCGAAACAGCCCAAGTGCCCATCATTAGATGAGTGGATAAAAAAGCTGTGGTACATATACACAATGGAATACTATGCAGCTGTAAGAAAGAGAGATGTCTTATCCTTTGAGATGACATGGAGGAACCTGGAGAGTGTTATGCTAAGCAAAACAAACCAATCAGAGAAAGACAAGTATCATGCAATCTCACTAAATGTGTAATCTAATGAACAAAATAAACTGATGAATAAAATAGAAACAGAGGCATGGAAACATGGAACAGACTGACAAATCTGAGAGGGAAGGGGGTTGTGTGGGAAGAGATTAACCAAAAAACATATATACACATATGCATAAACCAAGGTTACAGACCATAGGGTGGTAAAGGCCTGGGACGGGACAAAATGCGGAGGAGGGGGACAATGGGGAGAAAAATGGGGGACATCTATAATACAACAGAATATAAATAAATGAAATAAAATAAAGAGAAAAGAAAACTTATAGGTAAAAAGTACTAGAATGGAGTTTTACTTGTGGCTAGGAAACTGACACCAAGCAATTTTGGAAAAAGTGTATGTTAGGATTAGGGAAAAGGACAAAGTGTTAACCCATTTTAAATAGAGGATGGGGCAAAAGTAGGTTTACAGTTGTGAGTACTCGAAACAGTTTATTCTTGTATAATTATTTATCAATTATTGTATTATTTTCCATACAAACAACTATAAACCTACTTTTTCCCAACCCTGTACCTTACATTTTAAAAGACATAGTGATAGCCATGATATATTAATAAGAATCTGAGTAAAAAAGTGTAGGTAAAATGATATTGGTATTCAATATCTCATACAGAAGAAAACAATATTTTGTGATATTGAAGACCTTCAGTTTCTTTCCTTAATAAAATAGTGTTCCTAGTCTGACCACAGACAAAGACAAATTGGTGATGAGAAATTAAGCAATAGCAGCGATTCACAAATGTGAACAGAAATGTATTAAATCCTGACATTTATCTGCTCACTACTTTGATAACATAGATCCATTCTATTTTTAATCCTGAATAATTTAAAAAATTACTCTACATTAAATATTTAACCTATTCAAAATTATCCTGTCCTAAATATATCAATTAAATGCATACATTATATGCAAGATCACTTTTATTAAACCAAATTAAATATTGAACTAAATTTAATAATTAAACTGGATTTCATATTAGATCAATTTAACACCCAGTGTAAAAAGTTCAGTTTGTGCAAGAAAGAAAGGGTGACGGAAATAAATATTAGATAGGTTTAAAGAAAGCAATGACGATAAATTTAATTAGTAGAATATCTGGCGTGTTTATGTGGCACGGACATGTGTGTGTACTGCTGTTCAGATCACATGAAGATATTTTCTTTTAACTGAAGTGGAGCCTTATTCTGGTGACATATGTCAAGATATTTATAACTTCCTAGCATGCTCAGGCATATATTTTCCGTCATAAAATTCAGTCAAGTAGACTTGAAAGACCCAAATTACCTCTTCAACCCCTAATGAAAGCTACCTTGTTCATAACAAAGGATGAGTTGAGACCGTGTCTGAGCAGTTAACTAGCCTCATTTACTCTCCAAGTTTATTCAGTCATTGAAAAATATATTCATTAAGCACTTAATTGTGCTGGGCACTGTTCTAGGGGCTGAGGATAAAGAAATGAATACAACAGAGAAAAGCCCCTGTTCCTATGCAGATTCATTCTAGTGGGGACCGAGCAAAGGACCAAGCAAATGAACACATAAGGTGCCACCAGCAATCTGAAGAAAAATACAGCCCGGACAGTGTGTCTCAGTGGTTGAGCGTCGACCCATGCACCAAGAGGTTGCCAGTTCGATTCCCGGTCAGGGCACATGCCCAGGTTGTGGGCCAGATCCTCAGTGGGGGGCATGCAGGAGGTGGCCAATCAATGTCCTCTCTCATTGATGTTGCTCTCTCTCCCTCTCCCTTCCCTCTCTCTAAAATCAATAAAGAAAAAAAAAATTTAAAGAAAAATACAGCCAGGTAGGGAGGACAGAGATTAGCAGGGAAGGGAATGGTGTTCTATTTGGGGTGCTCAGGGAATGCCTTTCTAGGAAGGTGATATTTGGGCTCAATGAGAAGAGGGAGTGTTTCTGACCTGGAAGACTTGTTAATGCTCACGGCTGAAGGTAAGTGACCTCTTCTCATGCGCTTTACCACAGATTTCAGGGTAGTTGCAAACTGTCTCAAAGGGGAATAAATATTAAATCTGAACTTTCAGTAAGTTTTAAAGACTGTGGACATCCAAAAGAGTCTCAGAATCCTGCACTCTCATAACTATCAACTTAGAAGTAGGTGCTTACACACTCGCGAAACTCAAAGTATAATTGTTTACACAGAATATTCAAATCAAGGCTAGACTCCAGTCACTGAAGCATAGATTAGTGTTATCTTCCGTTTAACTTAAACTACAACCTGCTGTTCATAACTTCTCTGAAATGCATCAGTCCTGTGTTCTGCCTTTGTACAGGGGGAACATCAAACGTGACTGGAACTTTGGTGATTGAAAAGCGTGCAGGGCCTTGGAGGCCTCACTTCGAACATCCATTCCGTACTATCTGCAGAAGCAAAAGATGTAGGAGATCACACTGAATTTATACTAAATACAAGACATTAGTGGGAAGTTTGTTCGGGGCTAAAACTCTAAAATAAAGTGGATTTTTATAAAATCAATTTCATAAATATTTCTGAATTTCACTACTGGAATCTCTGGTACATTGGTCTTAGTGCATTGCTTTCATTATATAACAATTACCTGATTTTATAATTTCCATTTCCAAAAACATTAGAAATGATAAAAGGTAATCAAGCCAACACAATTTAGTGTAAATAATAGGAAATCCAGGTACCGCGGTATTTTCCACACAATCTGTTTTCCGCATCCTCGTCACAGCTCTGCAAACAGACATCCTCTCTCTGCCTCGTGCAATACGCAGAACAGTGACAGTGAGACCTCAAGAGCTCCCATCTGTGAAACTTGCTTCCCCAGGAGGTGCTCCTCCTCACTGCCGTGACATTTTACCTGGCAAAGCCACTCCGCAACAGCTATTTGGTAGCTTTGTTTGTTTGTCCCTAACTAAAATAGTGAGAAACCAAATTTGTTCCAGCCAAATAAAAACCACTTGTCTTTTCAACTCACTATCATCACTGTCGGTTTCTTAGGGTCTCTGAACAAAGTGTTGTTCTTTTCTGGGTCCCCTATACTTTAAAAGAGAGTCTGGCATGCCACAGGTACCCTCAAAATTGAATTCAACTGAACTGGACCAAACCACCTGGAAGCACATACTATCTCGAACTTCTTAAATCCCTGTTGCTTGTCCCCAACACGATTTTGGCTAACCTTCAATCACCAGCAGTTGTCTTATTATATGTATCCAAGTATTCAATAGTTTATCTCAGAAAAATTTAATGAAAGCACATCTTACATCTAAATATAACTTAGTTATTTTTCCATAAACAGTCTTCTCTTTTGTTTAATTTTCCTTGATTTATCTTGCAAGGAATAAAATGCATGCTTGTCTTTACCTTACACTCACGCTTTCCAATACCCTCTCAATTAAGCTTCATTTATGAGAAAATAAGATAGTTTTAATTACATTTAGGTGATTTTTCAGAATAATTATTGATACCTACTTATTCCCAAATTAAAAATCAGAAAAAGATTTTATTCAGAATTACATTGCAGTGTTTCTGATTATCATCACGCACATATTTTTATATTTACTTTTTTATCCTCACCCGAGGATATTTTTTTTTTCTATTTATCTTCAGATAGAGTGGGAGGGAGAGAGAGAGGGAGAGAAAGGGAGAGAGAGAGAAATATCAATGTGAGAGGGACACATCGACTGGTTGCCTCCTGCACGACCTGAACGGCAACCTAGGTCACGTATATATTTTTAAAAGATGGTCTTCATGTGTTATTTTCTTCTATGCTATTCTTGTAATATGCAAGACAATATTATACACATAGGTACCAAAACACACAAGAGGTTTATTCATGTAACTTTGAAATTGAAATAGTTAGAAATCCCTTGGAATTTTTAGAAGAATTATTAATTACTCTATTTGATATTTTCACAATATTTTAGTACTACTTAACAGTGACCATTATTATTTTTTTTAATCCTCACCCAAGGACATTTTTTTGCATTTATCTTCAGGTAGAGTGGAAGGGAGAGAGGAGGGAAGAGAGAGAAACATCGATGTGAGAGAGACACATCGAGTGGTTGCCACCTACACAACCCCAACCAGGGCCGGGGACAAACTGCAACCGAGGTACGTGCCCTTAGCGGGAACCAAACCCAGGTCTCTCTTGTCCATGGGCAGACGCTCTAACCACTGAGCCAAACCTGCCAGGGCGTGACCATCATTTTTAATGCAAAATTCTTATCTTAATAGGAAAATGAGAGATTTGAACTTACGATGTTCTAATATCAGTCATTGATTGGAAGAGAAGTGAAGCAAGTTGGAATATATATGTAGGCTCAGCAGGCTTTTCTTGTTTTCATTTTTTTCTTTCAATTTTTACTCCTCAGTTTAAGAGGAAAGTTGTATCAGAGCCATGATTTCCCTTGAAAATGGGTAAATGGCTTTTGGAAGGAACATCAAATGGGTAGAGACAGAATGCTGCTTCAGTAATTAGGCACCTAAAATAATTTGCTAAGCTGACTTTTTTTTATAATTAAAAAAATTTTTTTTTCTTTATTGATTTTAGAGAGAGAGGAAGGGAGAGGCAGAGAGAGATGTTGGAATTGATAGGACATACTTGGTCAATGGAATGTGGGAGAAGGAAGAATGTGCTGGTTCCAGGCAAAGGCCACAGAAAACAACAAATATTTCTGCTTATCTTTATTCACTCCAGCAATTTATTACAGGAAAGATAAATCTCAGGTAGCTGCTGGTCCATAAAGAATAGAAAAGGAAACGGAGCAGACTTAACCCAACTTCAGCATGGACGCAAGATGACCAGTGTCCCAAAGCAGGAATGCATGTACTGACCCTTGGGACTGGGACTAAGAAAAAAAAATTTGTTATAAATGACTGAGTTTAGGTTTTTATTATGCAGAATTACTGCAGGATTAACTGACTAATACAGATAACTTTCCACATTAAGAAGAAAAAAAAAAAAACAGGAATGTTTCTCAGACACAATAGCTAATTTAGTGATACAATAATATTAAAGTAGCCTATCATTTTAATAATGAAAACTATGGCATTTTTCTCTAAGTTCCAATACATGATCTCTCTGAATAGACCCAAATAAAAGAGACTAACACAGAGTTGACAAAAATACTCATCTCAATATAAAATAAAGGCATGGGATATAGATTTATTTATAAACAAACATGTGAGGCTAATTGTTTCTCATTTTCCAGTATCTATAATTGTAGTTCATCAGGTCCTTGGAGAATGTAAATTAAGACAGAAATATTTGGCTGGAAGAATCTGAAAATTTTGTTTGCTTCATTGCACAATTAATACGTAGGAATTCAGCAATGCCCCATCCAACCTGACTAAAAAGGTTGCTTTCTCGAAACTGTATAATCTCCAACATTATAACAACTTATCACATTTCCTCCTGTCGATTGACTCTCTCCTCCGTGGGAAACCCGGGCATGACGGAAAGGAGTCAACAAGGGAAGATTCTCAGGAAAACTCAAATGTTCTCCTCTTCTAGGAGGCCCTGGTTGTACTTTTGTAACTTTTACTATGAGCTCCTGAGACAGACAAAGAAAGAGATTTTTTTTTTTTTCCTGAGAGAATTAGTAATATTTGTTCCTAAAAACATATAGGCATGTCCCTGGGTTCTGTGAAACAATGTTGTACCCTTAAAATAAATGTCCCCTTTTGCTTACCAAACACTAAATATTTTTGAATTGTGTTCCTGCTGCTTGAAACTAATGGAGAAGTTGTTTCAGGATTGGGGATGGCCACTGATAAGCACTCAAATAAGAAACTGTCTAAAGTGACATCACATAGGAAGCATCTAGAACTGAGCCCAATCATTCTTAGGAGAGAGAACTTACTATCTAAATTATCTTCTTTGATTTCTTAGAATATTTACCAAAAAAAATGGCAGAATAGCAGAGTATATTTGCATTTTCTATAGAAAGTATATCAAAGCTAGTCCTCGTAAAAGCTTAAATAGCATAAGAAAATAACTACATGTTTTTCTTTTCTTTTTTTTAAATATGTTTTTATTGATTTTAGAGGGAGAGAAAGGGAGAGGAAAAGAGAGAGAGAGAAACATTGATGTGAGAGAGAAACATCAATCAGTTGCCTCCTGCACGCCTCCTACTGGGGATCTAGCCAGCAACCTGGGCATGTGCCCTGACCGGGAATTGAACTAGTGACCTTTCAGTGCACAGGACTATGATTAACCAACTGAGCCACACCAGCTAGGGTGTGTATATGTTTCTTAAGAAAAAGCTTTTCTGACATAGTCAATGATTTAAACACAGATAAAGTGCGATGATATTTTAATAATAAAAAGCCTCCCTGAAACCCAGCAATCTTAAACATTATTGTTTGCTAAAGCCAGAGCACCAGTTGGGAGACTGTGCAGACAAATCACCTAAAATGCACCCCAAAAGTGACAAAGTTATACTAGGAAGGACACTGCTCACGGGTAGATTAAGAAAACGTGTCTCCCATTCTGTCTACACCAGCCAATGGCTTCCTATCTATGCTCTGAAGAGGGCACCATTAACCAGCATGCAAATTTGATCCGGGCATTCACAGGCCTGGTTCTAAGAATTAGAAGACATCCAGCTGCTGTGCAATCTTGACCATAGGCTTGAAGACAATGACTCCACTTGCTAATCAAGATCCTCCCAAAACAAAACTGAGGGTCCGTCTAGAAGGGCTTGAAAGGACACCTACCTCGTGCTCACTACTATGAGTGGTGAGGACTGAAAAACAAGGCGTTATTCATTTCATGCACCATCCTTCCCACGAACACTAAATGGGCCACATCGACAGCATGAGAAAGCCTAATCAAAACCTTCTCAGGACTGACCTTCGAAAACATTGGGAAAAAGAGAACCCTCCAGCAGACAGAATCAGAGCCGCCAGCCTGCCTGATCCAGCTGCCACCAACCTATTCAGGTAGCAGGCGAAGCTCCCGGACAGGCTCTGCGGCACGTCTGCACATCCCGGAGGCCAGCTGAAGGGAAGGCAGCACTGTGCGTAGCTCCTAGGGTTAGGAGATGAAGAAAGATCCCCGAGGGCATGTCATTTATCCAGGAACTCAGTTTCCCGGAGGATTCTGTTCCATTCCGATGCACTGTTTTCTCAAAACTCCAAATGCTAAACTTTCCCCAAATCGCAAATGGTTTAAGAGAGAGACCATTAGAGTTTTGTGGTGATACCATATTTGATTCAAACCAGATCTAACTTTTTAAAAATAATAATGTAAAATTTTAATTTTTTCACGTTATTCATCATCATTTACTACAGCTTTGTTCATTGATCCTCTCCGTTTCTCTGTCTCTAATTTATAATTCTTGAATTACATCAATGTATATCATGTGGCCCTTTTATATTTTACACATGTTTGATGCATCTGCTAAGTATCTCACATTTTATTTAGTCTTTTGATTACATAATAGAAATGGAATATCACAAGCAATCTTTAACTTATAAATGAAGTATTCAAAGTCAAGTGAAATTTCTCCATGGAGACATCTCACAGCCTGATTGATCTCTTTTGAGATTTTTTTTTTTTTCCATCAGAAATCTCTTTCATCACTCGTTTGCATTTCAGCCGAAGTGGGGAATTGAGATGTCATTGGATTTTATTTTCAGTGTTTTCTGGCATCATTGGCATACCCTTGACATGAGGAGAGACTCGGCTGAGAATCAGTACACCTGAGATCCAGATTCAGCTGTCGCTCTGCGGAGGTCCTAAATCTCACAGAAGAGAGTTAATCGTGTGTTCATCAGAAAAAAGGTGAAGGTTGAGGAGTTTTCCTGAGTGTGAGGTTACTGCCAAGACTAAGGACAGTGAACACATGGAATTGTATTGTTGACAAGTGAGGGCAGTACTGATAACAAGTTTGGTTGGGACATTTGATCTTCTATACCTAAATGAGAATGCATTTTTGACCTAGAAACACTTGTTTTCTTCAGCCTCAGAGGGCAGATGACCGTTTCCCATCAAACTTGTAATGCTGTTATTTTCAGTGTTTATGACACACACAACATCTTGCTTCACCGTGTGTCAATGAGAGTCGGAATCCATGTATGAAGCAGCGAGAAATTAGTCCTGGACTAGGCTTGTGTTCAGGATATGGATGGTGAACTCCATAGTTAAAATGATTGTGATGGAAGAATGTTTGTGTATGTACATGTGGGTGGGGAATCACAGCACACTGGGGGTATTTAAGTCTAGAAGCAACAAAACCTGAGGTCCTGATGCTGACCAGGACCAGCTGCTATTATCCTGGAAAGAAAGTGAGCTTGCTGATGATTGTGGAAGGACATCCCAGGGAAAAAGTCTGCAGGAATGCAGGAAATACAGACCTTTATAAAGATCAACTATGTGTGATAGAGAATTGAAATATTTCCTAAAAGGTAAAATTATCATAGAAATAGTATCAAAGGGCACAGTATCTTAAGGGATCGTGTAATACCGGCAAGAGCAGAGGGTCTATAGGACAGCCTATGGACTCCCATTAGAAAAGTTCATCAGTGGGCAGCCAGAAGGAGAGATGGCAGTAAGAGAGCAGGGTGAGGTTAATTACTCAGCAGAAAAAGCTTGCTCCTCTCACAGGGGAGGCAAGCACGGTTGGTCTATTTTTATAGATAAATATTCCTAGTGAGGCCTAAGATCCAAGTTCTTCCACTCACATACTTATTCTAGAAGTAAAACACTAAAAACTTTTCAGCCAAATCTCTCATGATGTTTTCTTCTAGTTTCTCTTTCAGATATATATATGGTTTTAAGGAAATAAACGTACCCTGAGCCAAGGGAGATGGGGGGAAAAGTGACTCTACCTTGCTGATTACAGAACAATTGGGTCAATTCTGTGTGTTACAGAATTATAATGATTCTGGTAGGAGATTTCATGGTCTCATAAGAACTTAATAGTAATCAAAGAGGTTTTTCTCCTTCTGTTGAAAAGGAAGAACTATGGGGCTAAGAGATCAGGGGAAGTCTTTCACCTGAGTGTGAGAGGGGACCGGTTTCCCATTAGCAGGCTAGTCCTGCTGGACCAGTTCATTAAGCATGAACGCTTTGTTCCAGCACAGTGTGCTGTGCAGCCCCGATGAGCTTGGCTTTGAGCTCCTCCCTGGAGGAGGGAAGGCTAAGTGTTGGGAACACAGCAGGCTAAGCCTATGTGTTCTAAGGAGAATGTACAGTTGCTAATAAAGTGTTTGGATTTTCCTTTTCTTCTTTTCAGGTGCAGAAAGCTCTGGGGACCCTGATGTGCTGCTTGAATATTTTGATCTCTGTCAAAATCTATGCAGTTTCTGTGCATCTAAAAATAGGCCTTCAAGAGAATGTATTACTTGATATATATTCAAAGAATGTAGAAGGAAAAGGAGGGCATTTTATAAAATAAAGAAAAGTTAAAAGTAAGTGAATCTGCAATGACCATATACCAAAAAGATACAGAATCACAGGGTCTAAAGTTGTTGAATAAGATATCAAGAGTCCTACCTCCCCTCTGATTTACAGTCACCATCTCAGAAGGGAGCCTTTTCTTGAACATATAGAATGACAAAGGAGGCCCATCTCCCAAGACAGTTCTCTTATTTTTGGCCATTTCTAATTATTTTATCATCTAACCACTGGCCTCAATTCTGCTAGCTATGGCACATAACACAAGTTTAATACCTCAGCCATATTTATTGATCAGTTTTTAGAAAACACCATATCTTGTGTCAACTTTTGTTATTTTATTTTATTTGTTTTACTTTTTTAAATCCTCACCCGAGGATATTTTTCCATCTATCTTCAGATAGAGTGGGAGGGAGAGAGAGAGAGAAACATTGATGTGAGAGAGACACATCGACTGGTTGCTCCCCACACGACCCTGACCAGTGCCGGGAACAAACTGCAACTGAAGTATGATGTATGTGCCCTTGACCTGAACTGAACCCGCAGCTCTTTGGTCTGCGGGCTGATGCTCCAACCGCTGAGCCAAACCGGCCAGGGCTCAACTTTTGTCATTTTAAACATCCCAATTCTTTTAGCATTTCTTACATTAGATGAAATACTGTGTCATATGGTTTCAAGTTTTAGGAACTTTGTACCAGCATATAAGTTAGAATGATTCAGTTGCAAATGACTGAAATCCAACTGAAGCTAGTTAGGCAAAGAGGGAAATACGTCATACAAACACTGGAATGTTCCACAAAATCCAACAATTTTGAATCAGTTATCCTCTGGACATTCTTTTGACTGTAAAGATTCTTTATAAAATGTAATGAAAATAGCCTCAATAACTTCTGACCAGTTCAAAGTAAAGTTTATCTAGTATCTCCTCTTTTCTAAGCTGTACATGTCTCCTGACGCAGCAGCTTGCAATCCCACAGGGCGGTGTAGAGGGTGTTTCATATGACAGTCATTCTCCATTGCCAGCGTGTACTACTGGCATTAGTGGGTGGGCACCAGGGATGCTAAATCTCTTGCCAAACAGAGACTGTTCCGTGTGGTGGAAAATTATCCTGTCCAAAACACTAACAGCAGCCCATGGAAAACATCATTAACATAGTCAAAGTTTTAGGAAGCCACATCACAATTTCACATGAAATTTCACTAAGTCAAATCTATCTTGTAGATTTTTCAGTTGGATTTTCAAATTGAAGCACAAGCTTCGTATTTATTTTAATTTAACTCACTCTTATTATTGTTCATCATAACAGCACTCCAAGCTGTTATTTATTATTATTACTTTGTTTTTAATCTTGAATAAGTCATAGGAGAGGCTATATCATGGGCTCTAAATCAGAGACACCTATGTTTGAGTACTGACTCGACCACTTTGAAGATGAATGGCCAAAGACAAATTGACCTCTCAAATCAGGCCTCTGCCAAGTGAGCATATAATGATTAGTTCATCATTTGGTTGTGAAAATAAAATGAGAGGGCCTAAGATAAAATTGTTCAATGTGAGGTGGCAGTTATATGGGTAGTAATTATTATGATTTAATTTACAATTTTGATGAAAATGCCCTATATCTACTAATCGCATTACTGGTACATATGTTATCATATTCCTATATCCTGTCTGCTGGTGGGCTCCATTTAGAATGATCTTAGCCCATCTGGTGATGCTCAGTGGTTGAGCATCGACCCATGCACCAAGAGGTCACCAGTTCGATTCCCAGTCAGGGCACATGCCCAGGTTGTGGGCCCGATCCCCAGTGGGGGGCCTCCTGATCCCCAGGAGGCGGCCAATCAATGTTCTCTCTCACTGATGTTTCTATCTCTCTCACCCTCTCCTTCTTCTATCTCTGAAATCAATAAAGAAAAAAATATATGTTAAAAAAATAGAATGATCTTATTCCATGACTCACCATCCCCAGAAGACATGTTTAATATAATTGGCAGCAGTTATAGGGTCGATTATTTTTAGTATCTTAGCTACATGAGTTGTCCATTGCATGCGTGTCTGGAGCTTCAGTTCCACCTAACTCACATCCTGCCGTTTCTGGTCTTAAGAGAATCCTCTAACTAGAAAAGAAGCAGAATCAGTTTCAAGTAATCCAGGATTCACCATTTTTCCAACAGAAAGCTAATTAAAAGAGTAAAGTTGCAAGTGGTTTTTTTTTGTTTGTTTTTTTAAAGCCATTCTATTCCAGTATATACTTTATTCACAGAAATCCTAAAATTTAGGCATAATTATAAACTCTTCAAATACAATCTTCAAATGCAAGCATTTATATTCCCATACCAAAGTTTATTGCTAGGCAATTATCTGTGGATCCAAATAAATGATTGAATTCATCCAAGCCCCAGGGCAACGCAGATCATTGCTAGAGAACATGGTTCTCCTTTAGCTTAGGATCTAAATAAAATAGCCATATGTTAAATATGTCTTTTGAGAAAGAAAGAAAGAAAGAAAGAAAGAAAGAAAGAAAGAAAGAAAGAAAGAAAGAAAGAAAGAAAGAAAGAAAGGGACCTATCAATGTTGCTCAGATTTAGGGAAAGGTAAAATGAAGAAAACATCTGAAGATCCAAGTTTATCTCTTTGTCCTAACTTGGCATCTTTGAACCAATGAGAGAGTTTAATTTGGAAAAGCCATATGAACGGTAGACTCATGTTGGCTTTCCTTAACCCCCCATGGACAGAAATGCTGGGCATGCAGCAATTATGACCTCTTTTAGAGTGGCCCCGTTTAGGTTATCCAGGAACATGTGCTGTTTCTTGTGTTCTGAGAACATAGTATTAAAACAGTGTTTCATATAAACACAGCTCAATAAATTAGTTTAGGAATAGTACAGGTTACAAAATCCAAAGAATCACAGTTGCCCACAGGTTAGGGGGAAATTAAAGATTTCAGGGTCTTCAAATATATGTTCTATCTGTAAACCACATCAATTTATTATTTCTGATATGTGTATTATTTTTTATATGTAGAAAAATTCGTGGAGTGATATAGTAGTAGAGCTAAAAGGGACATTTTAAAAGTTAACAGGTGTAGTTCACTTTGCCAGATCCATGTTCAACTAATAATTATTGAGGGTCTACTGAGGGCTTATTTCTAAGTACTCTTGCTTCATTTAATTCTCCCCACAAATCTATGATACAGATTGCCTGAATCTCCATTTAACAGATAAAATAGAAAAGAAAAGAAAAAAAAACAACAACTGTTCAGGTCCTCAAAGGAAAATACCTTACTTGAGATCACACAGTAATACATCTGGATTTGTAATTTTCATATTCACATGGTAAATGGTATTAAGTATGTATATATACACATATATTTTACACATGTACATATGTAAATAAAAATATTTTCATGTGATGCTTTAAAACCTAGCTTTAAAATGTTCGCATATATATTTTTTTTCTAAAATTCTATCAGTGTAAATGCTTAGTACCTATTGATGTTAACATTATTTGAAATAGTAAATATAGTAGTAACTGAATACATAGTGTTTTAAAGTTTTCAAAATATTTTCACATGCATTGTCATAATAAATGCCAGTAAAATAATATTCATAATAATAACTATTTTTTCCTATCAGGAATTTTGCTAGACACTTGGGGATGTGTAAGTTAATCAAAACAGATTTCATTTTCACATTTTGCAGATGAAGAAACTAAGAATCTGATACCTAAAATAACCTGCCCAAGGTGACAGGGCAGATAAGCAGCAGGACTAGCCAGGGCTCAAGTCCAAATCTTCTGGCTCTGAAGCACGTGTGTGCAAGTGGAAATTGAACATGTTATGGAATTTACATACTTGATCACCTTTCCCAGCTAGCATGAAATGTGTCAGAAATTATAATAAACCTGAAAATTAGACTGTACCACTAAAATGTTGTAGAAAATGTTTAACATGCAATAACGGTTGGGTCCTGGAAATTGCAGTGTCTGCTGCACAGACGTCAATCACGAACCTTCTACTTGGGACCAGGAGCACCGATGTCCTGAGTCAGGTTAACTGTCTGCACGCGAAGCCAGCCCCGAGCCCCTCACGGCACCTCCACAGAAGGTTAGGCATTAAATGCATTTTCGTACATTGCTTCTTTTATGATTTCAAATCACAAAATATTGCACAAACAAGCAACTGAAAGCATATGTTATTAGTTTGGATATAGAATACTCCCATATATAAACATCAGAAGAACTATCTAATGAAGCTGGGTTGTATTTTTATATTGGCTAACAAAAACATGAAATGCTCAGTGCTGTACCATGATTTGGTCTCTACAGTTTTTTGTGTGTTTCTTTCTTTTTTTTTTTTAGTAGAATGGGATAACTCCTTAACAAGGTCAAGTACCTGGTTTCGTCATGACATAGCCACAGCAACATTAAAACGTGATTAACAGGAAGCCACACGCATCGCCCTCATAGCCTGCACCCAGCCATTTCTACAGACAGGTTATTAGAACAAAGATTTTAGAAGAACATGCTCACACCAAGGGAAAAAAATGAAATACCATTTGGGTAGATCCTGGGCCTGTCCTGGCGTGCAGACTGAGCAGGGACAGAGGAGCTGCACAGGCTGTGCCTTCTGAAATCTGGCCGTGGTCTGCTTGGAACTGCATATGTATTTTGCTGGCAAATTCAGAGGGACAGAGACAGAGCAACTGCGAGCGTGGCTGTTCTTTTCTAATAACCTTTGCTCTGCTCTAGGATTCCTGACTTCTGTGGTGGTGGTAAGGTTTTATACTTTACAGAGTGAGATCATTTTTAAAATACTGTTATGCAGGCAATTAAGATTAAAGTCAACTTCCCCTTCACACTCCCTAGTAATAGGCTTCTGTATCCAAAAGATAAGAACTTGAGAAATGGCTCACTGGGACAGGGCAATGGACCTGGAGTCTAGGACTCTGATTCCGACGGTGATGCCAAAGGGTTTTATAGAGGACTGCGTGGCTACTCTCCATGACATTAGCCTGGGGAAGCAGGAGATGTATATTAAGAACACCTGATGACCTTTACTAATCTGTTATGGGTCTGACATCTTAGGATTTATCTAAATCCTTTATGAACTTCTACATTTATGTGGCCTCTATCTAATGAAGGTGATGCCTTTGGTGTGTTAGGTAGCCTTGGACTAGGAGTCAAACACCCTGTGTTTCAATCCAAACTTTCACCTACTAGTTGAAGAAATTTGGCAAATGCTGTTACTTCTCACCGCCTCAGTTGTGTTATCTGTTTAAAAAGCAACAATAACTTTCCTGCTCATATAATCAAATTCAAAACAGTTATTCTAATGAACAAGTGAGAAAATTAACATGAAAATGCAATGATCCCAATGTAATAATGACTAATGTTCAAATGACCTTACAGAAGCTCATTGTCAGGGACTACTGACTACTTGGAAGAGATTATTGGCATCTAAAATTGGAGTTGTCACCCTTTCAAATTATTCAGAACACAAAGTAAGAGCAGCACGGTGTTTATTCTTGGAAAAGAGAATTGTTCGTTTATCTCACCCAGGGGGCACCTTTCATCCTGGCCTTTAGTTTCTTAAATAAAAATAATTTGTTCAAAACCAATTATTAAATACTTACTGTGTTCACAGGCTGCTCTTCTGATGAAAAGTACATTTTACACTGTTTTGTAAACCTGTATATACTGCTGTTTTTAAAGATATAAATTAATGTGTTTTGTTGTTGTTGTTAAGCCTCACCTAAGGATATTTTTTCCACTGATTTTCAGAGACAGTGAAAGAGAGGGAGTGAGGGAGAGAGAGAGAGAGAAACATTGATGTGAGAGAGACACATTGATTGGTCAAACCCGAGACCATTTGGTGTTGGGACTGCCACTCTAACCACTGAGCAACCGGCCATGGCTCAATATGTTTTGTTTTGTTTTTTTTCAAAGTGTTTTTTAAAATATTCAATAATGGTTTCTTCCCTCACATGTTTATTCACCCCTCAAAAAATTCCAATATTTGGAACAATAACTGCTCCTTCCAGAAACCATTTTGGATTTCTACAATGAGGAATGAAGTGCCTTACTGTAAAAAATAAATCTGAGAAGGGAGCAAATCAGTTTGTGAGAAAGAAGAAATAAAGAAGTAAAAGTACCCACTCAAAGAGAAATAAATTATTTGATCAATTTCCAAAAGATTCACAATGAGTGAAGTTATTAAACATATTTTCAGAAGTTCAAATATATTGAAGTAGACAGTGTGTTCTTTGTCTTCTGCAAAGCACTTCCTAATTTGTGATTTTCTATCAGTTGTCCACACTTTACCATTTCTGACATGTACTGACCTTTCCATATTAATATGTTCTTGACTAGATTTACAATTTTGCTAATACAGCTGTCAGGAGGATGTTGTAAGATGTGAGGCTGGGAGAGGTCAGCAGTTTCAGGAACACCCTTTTTAGCAAGATCATGAATTTATAAAGATGGCACAGAACTAAAGTCAACACTCTCAGACAATTTAATTGGGATATGTGATAGGAGACTGTAGGAGACTGTAGATTCATGCACCTCAAAGAGCAGATTTAGGGAAAAGGGGAAATGAACAAACTCCTGGAAAGATGAAGCCTTTTTGCCTTCGAAGAGCAGAGCTAGTCTATAATGAAAGACCAACTCTAGAAATCCCCTTTACCATTGTCAAAGCCATGACTCTTAAAAGTCGAGTACAGTATTTTGCCCAAATGATTTACTCTGTAATTCCACTTTGCTAATGATTATTCTCTTCTCATTGAAACATTTACAAAGTAAACTCGGGAAGATAACAGAGGAATTCCTTTGAAGCCTACACAGTACCTAATGTGTTTTAAGTTCCATTCTATTAAGCCATCCCGTGTGATGGTTCAACACATGATGTCTGAGACAATTAGATTCAAAACATGCTCCCTGCTTTTTCTCATCCAGCAATCATTAGCCAAGTAGCATTTAGAGTCATCATGTCGTCATTTTCGTTTTTTCATTCATTTTAAGACCCAGTCACGAGAACAACCTTATTTGTTTTTAATTGTTCTGCCCAGTCTCTAAAATATCTGTAATTGTTTTGCATTTGAATCAAATTATTAGCCGACATATGGTTATAATACAGAAATCGCTCCAGCTGGTGAAGCCCTAAGCTAACCCACAATAATTTTATCATTTGCAAACCATTGTCACCCGAATGTTTTCTTAGTACGGCTTAATTATGACTCAACTCAGTCCAGAGTACAATGCACTCCCCGGGAAAAGACGACATCGAGAGCTCTCAATACAAATGGGGCAAGCTTTGTTATTCATGTAGATGTCTCCTGCACAGCAAACATCTGCTAATAAATGTGCTTCCAGTCTCCACGATAGCTCTTCCCT
This sequence comes from Tadarida brasiliensis, assembly GCA_030848825.1. Lineage (NCBI taxonomy): Eukaryota > Metazoa > Chordata > Mammalia > Chiroptera > Molossidae > Tadarida > Tadarida brasiliensis. The sequence goes on from CM061262.1 coordinate 61,972,529, forward strand.
TCATCATTCAAACCTGGCATGAAATTTATGTCAACTGAGAATTCATGTTATTTACTCATTGCTAACTATTACAGTCCCATTAAAATTCTAGCCTATAATACTCTCTGGAAAATTAGAAATGTTTATAAAAATAAATGCACAAATAATACAGAGAGACATTTTGCCTTTTTTCCCCAGCAGCTCTTTGACAGATGGTCACCTTGAAATTACGCTACGTTAATTCAGCTGAATTTTAAAAAATGATCTTGATACAGAAGGTAATCAAGAGTTCTCGGGAGCCACCTCTGCACTTTTCCAAGCAATCTTCTCTGCCGTGCAAACGTGTTCATACAAATCTTAGATGACATAGAAAGTGATTTTTCCCTTCAACTATTTAGATCAGTCATAGCATTATAATTAAATGTCACAGAATGGCAAATAATTATCTTACGTAAATAGTTAATATAGGAAAATCACATCAACTATCAGTCCTGAATATATAAACACGGTATTTGTGGCTCTGTTGATATAATTATACTTAAAAGCAGATTTTATTTGTGGGGCCCCACCTGTCACTGATGAATCAAGTTTGAGAACGAGTATTGGACTGGAGGTCACACAGTCCCCATGACTTCAACTCCGCTTCAACTTACCCCTAAAACCTCACAGTGCCCTGGCCAGTTTGGCTCAGTGGTTAGAGCGTTGGCCCGCAGACCAGAGAGACTGGGGTTCGGTTCCCGCTAAGGGCACGTACCTCGGTTGCAGTTTGTCCCCAGTCCCGGTCAGGGTCATGTGGGTGGCAACCAGTTGATGTGTCTCTCTCACATCGATGTTTCTCTCTCTCTCTTCCCTCCTCTCTCCCTCTCACTCTACCTGAAGATAAATGCAAAAAAATGTCCTCGGGTGAGGATAAAAAATATATATATACCTCATAGTTTCGACTTGCCAAAGAGCATCTGTGGCAACTTCTTTCACGTGAGGGACCTAGTAAAGTTATGATTAGTAACAGCCTCCTGGTCACTGCCTGGCTTTCTCTTCCAAAGGTTTCTTACTGCCTTGAGAGATTCTTGGAATTTACTCTGCTAACAGAGGCCCTGACCACCTTTTTCAAGGGATAAAGACTAAACCAAACTCATAGCTCACCCCTGGCAGTTAAAAAGGGGGGAGGGGGGAGACACAGTTCTTATCTTTGAGATTATTACTTATTTCTGCAATGGCCCACTGAAAAATCCAGTAACTGATGCAATAGGGTACCACGCTGTCAAATCCCTCTCTTAGCATCCTTTCCCCCTTCATTATACTGGGGACTATTGTCATCCAGTTCTCCTGCTCAGAGTGGTTGCTTTATTCCCTAAGAGAATACACTTCAGGGAAGAAATAAGGAGTTTGAGAGCAAGTCCCTAAAGTTTCTCTGGTTACCATTTCTGCTCTGACAAAGCCTAGGGCCCTTCTGCAAATCTGATGCTCAGGTCATGCCAGGGGCATCCCATATAAATGCAGGGCAGGTATGTCAATTAGACAACAGGACCATAGCGAAAGGGTATGACACACACCACCCATATCGGTTCATTCCTCTGATCTTGATGCTGCTGTATCCATTGGGATAAAGAAAACAGATAAAAAACTAATACAAATATTACTTGCAACAACAAAAAAAGACCATTTTCCCTTAGTGATTCCTATTGAAGAGTTTGTATCAATCCACAGGGAAGAAAAGATTGGAAGTTAAAACCTAAACCATACTCTTAAAAATATGTCCAATGTATGTGTTACAGATATATTAAAAAAGCAAGACTCTTGGGTATAGAGTAAAACAATGCTGTTTTTCTCTCAACAGCTCTTTAAAATGTATCCAGTTGGAAAGTTTCTTCCTTGCCCCTGGGTAAAAACTCCCGTGGTCCCATAACTTTTTTGATCAATCTTAGACAACAAAAATTCCTATGGTGTAATCACAATTCACTCTCAATGCAATGATCAAAAATATCTAGTCATAAAATTAATCAAAATTCCAAACTTGTTTGGAAGTTAAATCTGTTCCTGTACTCTCTCTGGACCTGTATAAAGCAGTAAGTCGGGGAAGGGGGCTTTGGTCCTTGATCCTCTCCCTGTCCTATGCTTGAAGCCCTCCCTTCATCTCAATCATCGAGGTATCTTATCACATCTCACCGGGCATGAATGAGAAGGGAGGGTATGTAAAAGCAGAAAAGTTCTCACCTGATGGGTGTTTTTGTTAAGCTGACTTTGTGCACTCCAGACCTGCCATGTATTTAAAGCTGACTGTATGTTTGGTGGGTGGTTTCATGGTTTTCTTTTTTTTCCAGAGAAGATCCGTTACCTGAAGTTCCTTTGATACAGTTCACGCAGGCTCTTCAGTTTGGTCTATTTGAACTCGGTAGAATTTTCTCCTTTTGCTCTTGTTTCTTTTTCTCCATGGGCAGCCCACCAAGACAGGACTAAGAAAATTCCACACTTCTTCTCTGCCGCTGTGTGTGTGTGTGTGAGAGTGTGTGTGTGTGTGTGAGTGTGTTTGTGAGTGTGTGTGCGAGTGTGTGCGAGTGTGTGTGAGTGTGTGAGTGTGAGAGTGTGTGTGTGAGTGTGTGTGTGAGTGTGTGTGTGTGTGTGAGAGTGTGTGTGAGTGTGTGTGAGTGTGTGTGTGAGTGTGTGTGTGTGTGCATGTGTGTGAGTGAGTGTGTGTGTGTGTGTGTGAGTGTGTGTGTGTGAGTGTGTGTGCGTGTGTGTGGTATATTGTAGACAGCACACGTGCACTACTGAACACACTCGAGCAGTGCACGCCACATTCCGCACAGCAGCCACCTTTAGCATCACTCCACCCCAGGCAACTTACCAGACCATGTCTCCCAAGTGGAATCAAGTACTGACCCACTGGGATGGCCGCCTTTTAGGGGACACATATTAAGTGCTCTTAGGAGTCCTGATAAACTCTGCTCACTTGAGGTGAGTGGAAGTCGCAGCACAGCTCTTGCCAAATGAATCTTCCTCACATCCCTTCCCCACTCTTCAAAATCCCAGTTCTTCTATACCCTGTTACAGATCCTCTGGTTCTGTGTCAGAGTCACCAAGACCACCTTCAGGCTCAATCGTTCATTCAAAAAACTCACAGAAGTTGCTATACAGAGGGGCTAGTCATTTTAACTTGAGGAAAGAAGGGATATGAGGGGCAGTTAAAAGTAGTACGATTGGATTGGATGGTTATACGACATTGGAAATATAAGACATAGTTATGAGAGAGAGACCTGCTTAAGATTAAGATCCTGAACATGTTGTCATTGCCATGAAAGGATGGGCGTAGGACAATGAAACTGGATGGCTAAAGTAGGGTGGGAGACGAGATCATGGAAGAAGAGGCCAAACTGAGAATCCAGTGTATTGAAAGATTATCCACTTGAGTGATGAAATCTCGAACATCAATACAGAGGTCATGTTGGAGAGACTGAGCAAGCTAGGAGCTAAAATCTCCAAGTAAATAAAAGGAGTGACCTAGGTGAGGTAAGTGCCTACAGCATGAAATGATACGTGCAACGACGTACCCAAAGGTTTAAACATTGTTTAGAGTTATAGTAGCCTGATGGTAATAAAAACATACTGGCTTTTGTGTTGGTTTTATTATTGCTTTTAAGTGCTCCACAGACAGTGAACATCTAAATGACCCGAGTCTGAAAAAGACTTCATCCCCCACTCGCCTTGGTGAGGCTCAGAATATATTGATCTGAGATTTCTAAAATGTTAGTGATCCTAAAAGTCGAGAGAATTTTCTAGAAGCAACAGTAAGAACTGAGAAACGCACTTTGCTCGCCGCCAGGCACAGCAGCCCGAGGAGCACAGGAGCGACCCTCTGAGAGGGCCGCGCAGGGAGCAGCATCGGGGGCAGCAGCACAGAGCTGAAGCGCTGACCTCCTGCTGACCCTGCCTTCCTGAGAGCACAGTGGGGTATTGTAGGGTTGGAAGTGTGGAGGGGGTACGAGAAGGACTTCAGAGGGTTGCACAGGAGGCAGTGTTTCCAAAGGCCAGACCAGGTATTAGTTAGAACAAGAACAAGAAGGGAATGTTCAGGAAAAAAGTTGAAGAATTTGGGATTCTACTGATGACTGACTGCCTTCTGCAGGGGACAGTGGGGTGATTTTAGAAGCTGAAGAGGGTGGGGTCAGTGTTCATCAAATACCTGCCCAGAGTGGGTTGGAATTAAAGTCTGGGAGGTGTGAAACCACCTGAAACCTTTAAGAAATAGAATCAGTAGTTTAAAATCTACCCACAAAACAAGTTATGAGTCACATCCAGGAGGTTCTGTAGGTAAGTCCTGCCAATCTTGCAAAGACCACAAGATCCCTGCTTGGTCAATGTGGCAGGAAAGTAGGAAGCTGGGAAAATTCCTGGGCAAGTGCAATGGGGAAACTGAGACAAGAAAATGAAACAAGGCCAAACAGGTTGGGCAACGTACGGCCAGCTGATGAGTCACAAGACCTTATCTCCCCAACCGAGGACAAATGGCTGCCTGATACCCTCCTCCCTAACCAGAGAATACACAGCTTAACTCACCCTGGCCTGGGGAAACTGAGAACAAAGACCCAAATAATGCCATTGGCGCCAGCTAAACCCAAGGACAGATGAAGTTGGGGAACAAATTTAAAAAACATTAAAGTCAGACAGACCTAAGATAAAAGTAAAACAGTAAAACAGACCAAAGAATAGTCCAAAACTCCCCTAGACGCTCATTTTTATGTATTAGCATATTAAAAATACACCTGGAAAGCTGATGACTATTCTGCTGAAACCCTCCACTAAGATTCTCATCTGCAGAAAAAAAGGGGGGATGGGATAAAGAGCCCCCAGGACAAAGACTGAATGCAGGCTTGCTCTAGAGTACTCCCAAGCCCCTTCCCGGGCATGAAATTTTATTTCCAAGGGTCCCCACAAGACTTGCAACCAGGGGAGTGGTGGGCAGCATCAACTCTGCCCAGGCTCAGCCCAGATCCTGCCTCCAAGGCCCCCTTTTCTCTGGCTTCCCAGTGAGCTCAAGCAGCCCGCCTTGGCTCACTCTGTCACTCTGCCCTTCACTTCCCATGAGGTAACAGCAGCCGCCTTGGCTCCCTCTGTCACTGTGCCCTTCCCTTCCCAGTGAGCTGGCAGCAGCCGCCTTGGCTCCCTCTGTCACTGTGACCTTCCCTTCCCAGTGAGCTGGCAGCAGCCGCCTTGGCTCCCTCTGTCACTGTGCCCTTCCCTTCCCAGTGCGCTGGCAGCCCCGCCTTGGCTCCCTCTGTCACTGTGCCCTTCCCTTCCCAGTGAGCTGGCAGCCCCGCCTTGGCTCCCTCTGTCACTGTGCCCTTCCCTTCCCAGTGAGCTGGCAGCCCCGCCTTGGCTCCCTCTGTCACTGTGCCCTTCCCTTCCCAGTGAGCTGGCAGCCCTGCCTTGGCTCCCTCTGTCACTGTGACCTTCCCTTCCCAGTGAGCTGGCAGTAGCTGCCTTGGCTCCCTTCTTTCCTACAGCACTTCTAGAGAACCAAAGCAGAGCACCACCTAGGCTCTCAGCCCTGTTGCTTCTTCTACCCCAATTCCTTCCTTTATTCCACTGTCCCCAGCTTTAACAAACATACTCTCCAACCCACCTGGACTCGTCTCGTGACATCTTTCCTACACAAAGTCAAGAACCCACACACCCCGGGCTGGCCGAGGCAGACCCAGTCTGGGTTAGTCCCTGTCCGGTAACAGCAAGCACCATTCCAGAGAGCTGGAAAAAAAGGAAGTTTCCCAAATCTATGCAAATACCACCCTAGAAAGAAAAATGTAAACAAATCTCACTTCCCACTCTAGATGAAAATATCCTATAATAAAATTACCAAACTACATCTGTCAAATATTTTTTATTAGAAGAAGGCAAACTGTATCAAAGCAATGCAAAAAAGGTTAATAACATGAAACTTATTCACCATGTTAATAAAGGAGAAAAACAAAATGCTTATAATCATCTCAATAGATGCTCAAATTTCGATAAAATTCAGTATCCTTTTATGATTAAAAAAATAGCACACTAGAAATAGAATGGAATTTCTTTAATCTGAAAAAGGTTATTAGAAGCCTACCACAACTTTTATTCTTAACGGTACCTCATTACATGCATAACAAGTACCAAGTACTACGGGGATAAGCGCACAAGTCTGGATACAATCACCAAACGATTTAATTTTGTTTATAATCATCTCTCTACAATTTACTCTTTCATATGAGTTTCAGACTGAGTGTTTTTGAGTTTAGATTATTATTTTTTAAATCACATTAAGCATTTTAAATGGAATTGCATTGTATATATATAAATTTATTTGAGAATTCTTATCTTTACTATATATATTGTGCCTGAATATGAATAAAAATTGTCTTCTCTTTTTCTAGATCTTCAATTAGGTCCTATAGTAATGTCATATTTCCAAGTTTTTAAACAACAGTTATTAGATTTATTCTTATATACTTAATTGTTTTTGTTGCTATTTAAATGAATATTTACTGGAATTCCATTTTAAATGCATTGAGTATAGAAAAACCATTGATTATTGTATACTGGTTTGTTTCCAGCAAATCTTCTGAACTTTATTAATTCAAATGGTTGCTATAGATTCTCTTAGATTTTCTGTCTAGATAATCAAAACCTATGTGCACAAGGAGGGCTTTGTTTCTTCCTCTCCAAACTATTTAGTTATCATTTATTTTTGTGATCTTACTGTAGCCAGCTGCTAAGTGTAGAGTAGAAGCAGTGATACGGTCAGTCTTTCTTGGTCCTGTTTGTCATGGATATTTGTCATTCTTTTGGCCAACTAGCATCCTTTCTATTAGAAATCTTAATGGGAAGCACAGACCACCCTTAAAAATGAAAGCTAAAAATGTGAGAACATATGCACCCCCATGTTCATAGTAGTGCTATTTACAATAGCTAAGACCTGGGAACAGCCCAAGTGCCCATCAGTAGATGAGTGGATAAAAAAGCTGTGGTACATGTACACAATGGAATACTATGCAGCTATAAGAAAGAGAGATCTCTTATCCTTTGAGAAGACATAGAGGGACCTGGAGACTATTATGCTACGCGAAATAAGCCAGTCAGAGAAAGACAAAAAACCACATGATCTCACTTATTTGTGGAACATAATGAACAAAATAAGCTGTCGACCAAAAGAGATCCAGAGACATGGAAGCAAGGAACAGACTGACAAACCTCAGAGGGATGGATAGTGGGAGGGGTGGGAAGAGATAAACCAAAGAACTTATATGTACATATGCACAACCAATCGACATGGACACTGTTTACTTCTCCAGCCCCGTGCACTAGAGCAGAGTCTACACGGTCTAGGTTCCTCTATCAGATGCACTGTGCTAACATGAATGTGTCAGCTAATAACAAGCAGCAGTAGAGTGACGGGCACTCTTTCTGTGGCCACAGCAGTAGTGATAACAGCAGCAAAATCAAAGTTGCAATGGAGAAGTGACCATGGAGCACAGAGCAAGGGCTTTACTGTAACACTGAGTTCCTGGGACACAAATGGCAGCTGTGCAAACTAGAAACATTTGTCACTTAACCATGACATCAATGGCTCTTCACAGACCAGAGGAGCAGTGTGGTAGTGGGCACTGTCTTTTGTGGCTTGGCCCAGTGCCTGGGCCTCAAGATAACCCAAGAATCTTAAGTTTCTAGCAACATTTTAAAAAAACTCAATTCTTTGTTTAAGTCAACCAGAGTTCTATAAAGAGCCCTGAAAAAGAACTAGATTTTAAGGAAATGCTTTTAATATCACATGATGTTAAATGCAAGTGTTTATCATATTATGGAAATTCTCTTTTATTTCAAACCTGATAACAGGCTTTTTGTAAAATCACAAATCACTGATAATTTTTATGTGTCTCTTTGTTTCTTTTGTTTGTTTGTTTGTTTTTGTTTTTTCTTTAGTTTTATTAATTTATTTTTGTTACAGATGTTTCTCCTTATTCCCCCATTGACACCCTCCTCCCCATCCCCCCTGCCCCATCCCCAGCCCTGTTTCCATGTCCATTGGTCATGCATACATGCATATAAGTTCTGTGGTTTATCTCTCCCCCGCAACACCCTTTCCTCTGAGGCTTGTCAGTCTGTACCCTACCTCTATGTCTCTGGGTCAATTTTGTTCATCAGTTCGTTTAGTTCATTATATTCCACAAATAAGTGAGATCATGTGATATTTGTCTTTCTCTGCTTGACTTGTTTCGCTTAGCATAATACTCTCCAGGTCCTTCCATGCTGTCTCAAAGGATAAGAGATCTTTCTTTCTTACAGCTGCATAGTATTCCATTGTGTACATGTACCACAGCTTTTTTTATCCACTCATCTACTGAAGGACACTTGGGTTATTTCCAAGTGCTATTGTAAATAGTGCTGCTCTGAACATAGGGGTACGTATATTCTTTCTGATTGGTGTTTCAGGTTTCTTAGGGTATATTCCTAGAAGTGGGATCACTGGGTCAAATGGCAGTTCAATTTTTAATTTTTTGAGGTAACACCATAGTGTTTTCCATAGTGGCTCCACCAGTCTGCATTCCCACCAGCAGTGTACTAGAGTCCTCTTTTCTCCACACCCTCGCCAACACTTGTTGTTTAATGATTTGTTGATGGCGGCCATTCTGACAGGTTGTTTTAATTTACATCTCTCTGATGATTAGTGACGTTGAGCATTTTTTCATATGTTTCTTGGCCATTTATATGTCCTGTTTGGAGAGGTGTCTAATTAGGTCCTCTGCCCATTTATTAATTGGATTCTTTGTCTTCCTTTTGTTGACTTGTATGAGCACTCTATATATTTCAGAAATTAACCCCTTATCTGATGCATCATTGGCGATTATGGTCTCCCATATAGTGGGATTCCTTTCCATTTTGATGGTTGTTTCTTTTGCTGTGCAGAAGCTTTTTAGTTTGATGTAGTCCCATGTGTTCATTTTTTCCTTTGTTTCTCTTGCCTTAGGTGTTGTATCAGTGAAAATTCTTCTGCGTATGATGTCTGAAATTTTGTTGCCTGCATTTTCTTCTAAAAGTTTTATGGATTCACTAGTTACAGTTAAGTCTTTTATCCATTTTGAGTTTATTCTTGTGTATGGTGTAAGTTGGTGGTCTAGCTTCATTTTTTTGCAAGTAGCTGTCGAATTTTCCTAACACCATTTATTGAAGAGACTGTCTTGACTCCGCTATATGCTCTTGCCACCTTTGTCGAGTATTAATTGAGCATATTGTCTTGGGTCAATTTCTGAGTTCTCTATTCTGTTCCATTGATCTATCTGCCTGTTCTTGTGCCAGTACCAGGCTGTTTTGATTACAGTGGCTTTGTAGTATAACCTGATATCGGTATTGTGATCCCACCTACTTTGTTCTTCTTTTTCAGGATTGCTGTGGCTATTCAGGGTCTTTTTTGTTCCACATGAACTTTTGAAGTATTTGTTACAGTTCTGTGAAATGTGTCGTTGGTATTTTGATGGGGATTGCATTGAATCTATAGATTGCTTTGGGTAGTAAGGACATTTTAATGATGTTAATTCTTCCAATCCATGAACAAGGTATATGCTTCCACTTTTTTATATCTTCCTCTGTTTCTTTTTTCAATGACCTGTAGTTTTCTGTGAAGAGATCCTTTACTTCTTTGGTTAAGTTTATTCCCAGGTATCTTAATTTTTTTGCTGTGATGGTAAATGGGATTGTTTTTTTGGTTTCGCTTTCTGTGATTTCATCATTGGTGTATAAGAATGCCATCGATTTCTTGATGTTAATTTTGTATCCTGCTACTTTGCCAAACTCATTTATTAAGTCTAGTAGATTTTTGATGGAGTCTTTAGGGTTTTCTATGTACAATATCATGTCATCTGTGAATAATGACAGTTTCACTTCCTCCTTTCCAATTTGGATCCCCTAAAGTTATATTTTCTTACCCAGCCAGTGTGGCTCAGTGGTTGAGCATAGACCCATGCACCAAGAGGTCACCGGTTCGATTCCTGGTCAGGGCACATGCCCAGGTTGTGTGCCACATCCCCAGTTGGGGCCATGCAGGAAGGGGCCAATTGATGTTCTCTCTCATCAATGTTTCCATCTCTCTCTCCCTCTCCTTTCTTCTCTCTCTAAAAATCAATAAAGAAAAAATAAAAAATAAAAAATAATGAAGTTATATTTTCTCATAAAACAACCTGATCTCTATTCTCAAAAATAATATTCATAAGAAATAAAACTATATCTTTCTATAAGTATATTTAAAAGTAGCTTCTAAGTCCTGGCCAGGTTGTTCAGTTAGTTGGAATATCATCTCATATACCAAAAGGTTGCGGGTCTGATTTCTGGTCAGAGCACATACCTAGGTTGTGGGTTTGATCCCCAGTTGGCACGTATAGAAGGCAATGGATCAATGTTTCTCTCTCATCTCTCTCTCTCTAAAATCAATAAAAGCATATCCTCAGGTGAGAATTAAAAAATAAATAAAAATAAAAATTAAAGTAGCTTCTAAAATTATCTTTACCTAAGAGAATTTTTCCCCAATTTCTTTAATGGAAATTATAATCAAGAGTTTCCTTTCGTCATGTTTTAAATACTTTTTTTTAGGGTACTGTAAGGTACACAATAAAATTAAGGAAAAGGTGCAGAGATTTTCCAAAAATGTCTTGTCTCCCACTTCAACATCCATAGCCTCCCCCATTATCAACATCTCTCAACAAAGTGGTACATTTGTTTCAACTGATAAACTTATATTGATGTCCTAATCACCCTAAGTCCATAGTTTCACTATGATATTACAGTTCACTTTCGGTGCTATACATTCTATGGGTTTGCATAAATATATGATGACATGTATCTGCTATTTTAGTCTCAAAAAGAGTATTTTCACTGTGTTTCATCTCTATGCTTCACCTGTTCATCCTTTTCCCCAACCCCTGGCAACCATTGATCTTTTACTGCCTCGATAGTTTTGCCTTTTCCAAAATGTCATATAGTTGGAATCATACAGTATGTAGTCTTTTCAGATTAAATTCTTTCACTTAATAATATGCATTTAAGATTCTTCCATGTCTTTTCATGCCTTGATAGATCACTCATTTTCATCACTAAATAAAATGCCATTGTTTGGATGTACTACAGATAACTCATCCATTCACCTATTGAAGAACATCTTGGTTGCTTCCAATTTTTAGCAATTATAAATAAAGCCGCTATAAACATCAGTGTGCCAGTTTTGGGGCAGACATAATTTTCAACTCCTCTGGGTAAATAACAAGAAGTGCGATTTCTGGATCATATGGTAAGAGTTTGTTTAGTTTTGTAAGAAGCTGCCAAACTGTCTCCCAAAGTGGTTGTATCATTTTGCATTCCTACCAGCATGAGTGAGAGTTCTTATTGCTTCACATCCTCATACGTATTTGATGTCATTTTGCCAGATTTGGCCTTTCTGATAGGTGTAGTGGTATTTCATTGTGTTTTTAACTGCATTTCCCTGATGGCATGTAATATGGGGATCTTGCCATAGCTTACTTGCTATGTGTTTATTTTTTGATGCAGTGTCTGTTAAGGTCTTTTTAATTGTGTTGTTTGTTTTCTTCTAATTGAGTTTTAAGAGTTCTCTGTATAATTTAGAGAACAATCCTTTATCAGATGTTTTTTTTGTAAGTATTTCCTTCTAGTCTATAGTTTGTCTTCTGTTCTCTTTCTTTGGGGGCTGGCTTTAAAATATATAACCTGTAAATTTTGTTATTTTATCTAAATTTTCTAATCGCACATAAAGTTGATTAATGTTTTTCTATGATTAAAAAAAAGTACCTTTAGTTTCTTGATAACATATACCAGATGATTGCCTATTTTTATTATATTTTCAAAGAAAATAGCTTTTGTCTTTATTTAATGTTTCCTTTATGTCTTTTTAAATTTATTTATAATCTTATTTTTGTTACTTCATTTCATGTTTATTTTACCTGATTCACTGATTTTTATTATTTTTATAGATTGACGACTTTGTTATTAATTTTCTATTTATTTTTCTCCTACAATATGTTTATTTAAAGTTATCTTCTGACCTTTGCTGTAGCTATTGGGAATTTTGCTAATCATTATAATGATGGTCTTTTGGAGTCAATTTTCTCTTCTCTATCTGATTATATTTTAAAATTTTGTCAGTTATTTTTTTGCAGTTGCACTACAAAATGACTGTATAAATTCATTTTCGTTCATTCACCTCATATTTTTTCATGGTATTCTATGATGCTGCAAAGTTCAAAAACATTCTCTTTTTCTCAAATTCCTCTTATGAATATGTCATAAGTCTTTATTCAGCCCCCCATATTTTTTAACATTACTTCCCAAATTTTTATCTTTTTCTCTCTCTCTTTTACATACTGAGTAATTATCTCAGATCTATATAGTACTCTCTCTATATATATTTCTTTGGCTTTGCTCAATCTACTGCATAAACTGGGCATTGAATTTTCCCTCTCAGTAACTACATTATTTTCATGAAGTATAAAGGATAGTGGTTTCCCTAAGTCAAGTGTATGCAGCTACCTATTCATCATAGCTTGCTTTGCTCAGATAGGTCTTTGTATCCTATCAGAACTATATGTAAAGCCTGGACTGGAGATACTCTCTATATAACAGAACTAGAAGATATTAAAAGTATCTTCCAACTTTGAGAATCTACAATCTTTGGAAAAGCAAAAGACATATTTTATTAATGTATAGGCATCCCTTTTGGCCTAGAGCTTGACTCCATATTCCATCTCCCTCTGGAAGGAGACACTATCCCCTTTAATGTGCTCCTGTGTTGCTTTACAATGTATGCTCTCCAGTGCGTCACTGGCAGTGAGCCACCCAAGAGGAGAGCTCACTAATAACATGCTGATCTGGATTTCTTACGGAAATCTTAGGCTGATAGTTTCCCGGAAATAAAAGATTCAATAGGCTTTATTAAAAACTCACAGGTGGTTCCAAACTACAAAGGTACCTATTTTTAAATACATAAATTTTATTTAATATGTACCAAAGTCACTCCATTCATGCACAACTTCTATATGCTTAATTTTTTATGATGTCTAAAATCTTTTGAAATCATAGTTTTGTGGTCTTGTCCAAACATACGTTATTTTCAACATGTGCCTTTTAAAATATAGCTATGGAGAAGGAAATTAAATAATACTGAACTGACAATATACCCAGTAACCTCTCCTCATTCATTGTTCTCTGAAACACTGAAGCATACTCAAATACAATGAGAAGATCTGGCAGCCCCTGGAAATGTTATTTAGCATTAGGCTATTTTCAGGCCAAATTTTGTATGAATCTAAAATAATGCTCTCTTAAAATGACTGGAATACATTGATTAGGCAACATCCTTAGAGAAGTTATCAAAGACGTAAGAATAATAAAAAATAGAATTTTAGTCAAGAAATCCAGAAAACAATATTTTCTTTGGACCAAGTCTAGGTGAAAATACTCTTTATCCTGAGAAAGAAATCAAGATAATCTATTAGACCAGATTTTGTTCAGTCTTAATATACAGGTAACCTAAGAAAATGATAAATAAGTACATTTCAGTTTATCTTTCCTTAGAAAGCAAGGAAATGGGGGATTTTGCCATTTAATTATTTCCTAACTTCTCAAACTGAGTTTGAGTTTTAGTTTCACAAAGACACAGTTTAAACATTTTTAGATTTTTTAAAAGCTTTTCTTTTGGGGACTGTTTTTGTTGAATAATAATTACTCCATACACATATGGCAGAGATTAAAGTCAGACTAATATCTGGGTTCTGTGATCATGTCACATTGAATAATATTTCACTAATATTTAAGAGAACTCTCTAATTCTAATTCACACTAATCACATCTTTTACATGTTGCAGAAACATGTAAAGAAATTAGTGCACATGAACTTTTAGCCTAGAGCATCTAGTTGAATAATGGAAGTGTTCACCCCAAATACAAGAGAGCTAGAGTTAGTTTTCAGGGAGTCACTTCATCATGATTCATACAACACACAGAGACATAAAAAAATTAAGAAGTATTCACAGATGACTTCCTAGGAGCAGATGTAACACTTCCATAATTCTGTTACCCACCATGCAGCATCACAGACATTAGCCCATAAATCTGATCAACTGTTCTGTATCCCATGGCCTTTCTACTCCTAACAAACCCGTACTTAACCTGGAGAAACTATACTAGTCTTTTTTAGAATTCGTATTATTCTCATGTTACAACAGTCAAAAATCTTCACAAGCAAGAAATCACACATTTTTGCAATTTATAACCTCTTCCTTAGATGACAAGATTCCTTAAAGAAAAATTATATTTAAGGGTTTATGCCCACATAGTATAGAAAAAATAATTGGGGCATTTGTAATAAAACCATGTGTCTTCTCCTTTATTTATAACCAATGCTATTTTTGTGGAAGATGATCTATTTTCCAGTGTTTGTATAAAATTAATAATATAATTTTTAGTTTTTCTTTCTCTCTGTTTCTTTTTTTGTTCTCTATTTTCTCCTCAACATGAAACCATTTTTGTGCAGAGACCATGGTTTTAAGCATTGAACAATGGCTGAGAATTTAGAGACTTAAAAACTCCAGACTCATTGTTGTGGCTGTGAGAGTTTTCTGAGGTTACTTAGCATTTGTAGGATGCAGTGTCTGTGTTTATATTTGGAATTATACTTGTTCTTACTTATTTTACCAAAATATGATAAGGGCCAAATAGGATTAAAGTATTTGGTAAATACAGGTGTTGCATAAATCAAGACATAGAATTTTGGAGTAATTATTATAGCACATCAGCTTATCATTGACAGCTAATAAATCATTTAGCACATTAGTAACAAAAACTACTAATTATGCTAAGTGAACAGTGTCCTGATATAATTCTGTACTTTATTCTGGTAACTCACTTAGCATGGATGGTCTCTCTTTCTTACCTCTGAGTGCTTTGCCAGCATTTTCTTTAATCTTATCAGATCTCTTTGATTTAATTGAGAAGTCACTTCAGAAGAATGTCATTTTTCTTGCATCTCTTCAACAAAGTAATATAATTAAGATTATGCAAAACAGAGAAGATTCCCAGAGTGCCAGGCAAGAGTGAAGGCCTGTGAAATCCCAAAATTAGGAATTGCTGTAGTCAACATAAATAATTGACATTTAGATGGCCTAATTAAAACAAATTACATCTCTGTGGGGGGAAGTTATAATTTCAAACACAGAATAGTCTTGAAAAATAATAGATAAAATATCTGAGATAGATGTGTTTTATATTTTCTACAAAAATCATGCAAAATTGAGCTCTATTCTTGACAAAATAATATTCAATGAGTGAAAAATTTTGGGAAATATAAACTATATCAGAAACAGAATATTCTTGACTACTATTAAAGGCAAACTTACATAGCAATTAAGTGGGACAACTCTAGAGCCAGACAATTCAGTCTTAGACCATGTCTGCAAATTCCTTAATCTCTCTGCCTGTTTCAATGTCAGTCAAAGGGAAAGCTCATGGGACTGTTATGAAAATGAAATAATTTAATATATGTGAAGTGTCTTGAAGAGTGCCTAAAATAGAGTAAGAATTTAATAGATCTCCAATTTGTGATAATTTTTTGTTCTTTTTTTTAAACATACACAAGCACTTTAAAGATAAAAGGAAAATTGGAAACATTCTAAAACAAAAAAGAAAAAAAAATGGACAACTTACCTTAATCTGTTTTCACTTAATTTACTTTCAGAATTCCTTAAAAAAAATTTTTTTTTTCCCATGAAAATTACATTCTTATTCCAGAAGGACTTTGTTATTCTCATAAAGCAATAATTTTTCATACACACTCCCTCAAACATTCAGAAATGTGCTTTCATTTAGGAAATGTGTCAGTTAGTCTAATGCTCCAACAGCTTCGAATTGTGTTCATTGTGTCAAACCACCTTTAATAAAGAGATGAAATTATAGATGTTGACACTATGGGGGAAAAAGCACCTTCAAATTCTCTTTATAAGAAATTTGGTCCACTTACATTAATGGAACAATATCTACAATATCTCCTGATGAGTAGATTTCTTTTTAAAGCAAAAAACCTGCTGGTATTTTATAATGCCCATACCAAAAGCACTTCTGTGCGATATTTCTACAAAATAATAAAGTAAAATAATTATCTGTTGAAACCTTATCTGTGGAGTATTTTACAATATTTCTTTTTTTTGTTGAAAGCAGAAGATATTTTTTTTGGTGAAATTGTACAAAAATCAACTATTCTAATTGCAAAATGTAAACTGCAAAGCAGACTGTCCTCAGCAAAGTAACAAATCTCTAGAGCATGATTAAGAACAATCACTGTGAACTCACACTGTGGGAGCTCAAAATCCAATACAGATTATTAGCTATGTAATCTTGGTAGAGTTACGTAATGTCTCTGTGCCTCAGTTTTCCCATCTGTAAAATGGGGAGCATAGACATATTTACATAATAAAACTGTTGTAGGGATTAATGAGATGACACATATGAAATATAGTTCATGGCGATAAAAAGTGCAAAAAATGTTTGTTCCATTTTAAACCCATCTACATTAAATACTTGTTAATATAAGATTATCAAAAGTGATTGAATAACCCAGAACAAATATGGTACCTTGAGGTTATGTTTAAAGGTTCAAGTTTTCCAAAACTTCCTTTCTTACTGGACAGAGTGTGTTTATTGTTTCAAAAGTGAAGGAGAAATGGGTAGGGGCATGAAGATAGAGAGTTTGAATTTCCTGAAAGCCAGGGCCACTGTCCAATCAGAGCAGACAGCTTTGCTATTAATCCTTTGGCCATTATAGAATTACTCCCCCTACAGGAATGTTGCTTTACTTTTAGAAATAGTAATAGCTACATTTTCTTTCTTTTTTTTTTTTTTTTTTAGAAACTATTAAATACCAAGCACTATTCTAAGCACTGTAAACATCAAGTTCTCTCAACAATCCTCTGTAATGGTGAAGAAAACTCATAAGAAGTCAGATGTAAAAAAAAAAAAAAAAAAAAAAGTCATTTAGTTTTGATAATTAATTGGGAGAACTTCCTATACTAGGTTAGCATGAAAAAAACTTACTAAATGCTCAATTTAAATTTAATATAGTCTGATCATGTAAATATCAGCTCTATGTCCTGGTCTCTAGTTGGGGTAAACAAGTCTTTCAGAGAGCCTCCCTCTCCTCTTCTCTTTTTTCAAAAATGAGGTACCAGAGGAGAGTGGGGGTGATCGACTTTGCACTTCTGAAGGTGGAAGAATGCCCTGACCTTGTGCTAGTCACTGGGTCTACTAGTGATTGTCTACTACATTCTGGGCAATTCTTCCTGTCTGTGTGTTGACTTTTGAGGCTTTAATCTGTGACTAGTGCATTAGCAGCCCTTTTATTTTGGCCTGGGCAATGCCCTTGGAATAAAAGAACCTGAACTTCCTTCAGCTCTTCTGATTGCAGGCAATAGACTACTACTTATCCCCATGTCCTGTGGTCTACCCCGTCTATACTGTGGGACCAACTGCAGGCACCTGACAAGCCCACTGGCTTTCTCATCAGCATGCACCCCACATACAGTCTGAGAGGCTGGGAAGGCCAACCAGATCCTCTTCCAGCTTAATCACAACGTTTCACTCTTTAACGGGATTGCCTGTGACATACACGTTCCTTCTAGAATTCCAAAGTTCTAGAGAGATATTTCCATGCCAGATATACCTCTCAATTCAACTAACACATGTCCTCTTCAAGCCCAAAGTAAGGAAATTAAGACTACACTGACTTGTTTTATCCTCTCGCGCTTTCTCTCTCTATCCTTCTGCTCTTTTCCCTAACCCTTCAGCACTTCGAGCTTCTAGTTACCTTTC
Source organism: Tadarida brasiliensis (assembly GCA_030848825.1). Classification (NCBI taxonomy): domain Eukaryota; kingdom Metazoa; phylum Chordata; class Mammalia; order Chiroptera; family Molossidae; genus Tadarida; species Tadarida brasiliensis. The sequence goes on from CM061262.1 coordinate 61,990,391, forward strand.
CCATGGCGTAAGCTCTTAACCTTGCACAACAGTAAACCCTATGGCTTTGTCATTAAAAGCAGAAAAGCCATTTCGTCTACCCTGTGGCAGGATTCTTTGACCGAGGTCAACTCCAGATTTGGTGAATGGGATAAGAGGGAGGGAGGGGAAGGAATTGCTAAAGGAATATCGCAAACCTTACCTCTCCACAAAGCCTGGACCTCAAGCGTGTTGTTTTACTTGGGGTTGAAATACCAGTCTCTCCCGGTTAATGTTGAGAAGAGGAAATCAAATATGATCCAAAAGGTAAAATTAATTTCTGACAAAAAGTTATCCCCTTTTACACGTGTAACATATGTTATTAATCCCAGAAAACTGAGGCACACAGGAACCAATAACTTACACAGGTCCAGTTTCACGTTTCCTCACTGCATCTGATGGTTCATTTACTACATCAATAAGAAGCTGACACCGCGGCTGAGTGCTCACTTGCCTTCCCTTTTCAGAAACAGGCACTCCACAGCCTTTGCACAACACGTATGCCTGCAACACTTCACCAACATTTCTCCTAATGAGCTGGTGAAACCTCTTTTACAATTTTCTTTTCTTTTTTTTTCTTAATTGATTTTAGAGAGAGAAGAAAGGAGAGAGAGAGAGAGAGAGATAGAAACATCGATGAGAGAGAACATCGATTGGCTGCCTCCTGCATGCCCCCCCACTGGGGATCAGGCCCACAACCTGGGCATATGTCCTGACCAGGAATTGAACCGGCGGCCTCTTGGTGCATGGGTCAACGCTCAACCACTGAGCCACACCAGCCAGGCCTCTTTTACAATTTTCTATAAATGTAATGTAAAATGTAATCTTTGAAGAATCATTATCTATATTACATCTCCATTTACTCAAATTAAAACTGTTCCCAGTACTATAATGTCTAAGAACAAAAACTTATCCTAAGTAATATAGAAAATAACTCTTTAAATGAATTGTTGCAGTCCAAATTCATTCAATTAACAAATATCTGTTGAAAATCTATTTTGTCCCAGGCATATTTTAGGCACTGGGATTAATTCTCTGAACAAAACATATTTCCTCATGGAATAAGATCTACATAAGCTCCGAAAAGACCTCCACCCACAAAAGAAAAGGAAGGAGATAGATAATAAACAGAGTAAGAAATAAATATGTGGTATTTTACGTGCTGGTAAATGCTATGAGGAAAAATAAATGGGATAAGATCAATGTGGTAGGGTATCTGTTTTATATACAAAGTCTATGAAGTCCTTTCTATAAGGTGATATTTAAGCAAAGGCATGAAGATCTGGACAAAAAAAGGGGGGTTCTGTAATAAAGCTGACAATTCCAGTGACAGAAATTAACCTCATGGGGTGATCTGATCATCATACATTCCTAACTGGGCAAGTCATGGTGGGTAGGCAAGCCCTAGGCCTATAACTTCTTTAGTGAAAGCTTTTTAGGCAAGCCCTATCCATTTGCCTTGTGTATCTAGGTTAACACACCATTGAAATGCCAGAGTAATCATCGTTTTCAGACCCCTTGAAACTACCCTCAAAGGAGCACATAATCTTTGTAACCATTCTGTAATCCAACCCCTACCTTGTTTTCTTTCACCTTCATGGAATCCTCCTTACTGTCTCTCCTTCATTCCAAATGCACAAAAGAAACTGAAAACTCATTCTTCAGAGCATTTGAGATTTTGCTTGCTAGCGTGTCCTCAATTTGGCTCAGACAGACTCATAAAAATTCTCTATAAGTGTAGATGTTTCTTATGTGGATAAGGGGAGCAGGAGATAAGGAACGAAGGTTTCTGGGGAAAGTCTATTTTGGGCCCAGAGAACAAGAACGCACGCTTGAACAGGGAGTATGTATTCAAGGAAGAACAGATACACCACTGTGGCTAGGACAAGGGACACCAGAGGGAGATTGGTGGCAGATGAAGGGCAAAGGCTTAGGAAGCAGATAATGGGAGGCTTTAGAGACTCCATTTTTCATTCTATGAAGAGTGCAAATGTCACTGAAGGTTTTGAGAAGAACCTGACTTCACCTGCTAGGTGGAGATCAGACTGTGGAGGAACAGCAGTTAAATCAGGAAGAGCTGTAAGAGATGAGTGCAACAGCTCCGGATAAAGATGATGCAGGCTTAAATCAGGAGAGCAAAAAGAGTTTTATTCTGATTAGGACTGCTGCATAACAATCCACTCCAAACTTAGAGACATAAGACAATGGCTGTTTGATTTTGTGATGTATTCAGTGCATCAGGAATTTGGACATGGTACAGCTGAATGGCTTGCCACAACTCCTTGATGTCTGGGGGCTCAGCTGAAAAGATACAAAGAGTAAAGGATCATGACTCAGTGGCCGGGGGATAGTACCAGCTGAAAGCTTTCCTACTCAGGTGTCTGCTGGGTGGTGGTGACCACTAAACAACATTTTTCTCCATGTGTCTTGGCTGTCTTCACAGTGTAATGATTAGGTTACAAGATGGACTATCACAGTGATGAAACTGAATGGCTTTTTCGCACTGACCAAGACTCTTCCTTTGACCAAATTTTGTCAAGCTTCTCTGAGTCCTCTTCTTAACTAGGTCTCTGCCTTGGCCCTGTCCTGTCTTTAAAGAGCCTGCCAAATCCAATTTTATCAAAGAATCCTGCTAAGTCACTCTCTCAAGAATCCCCCAACCCTTGACATCTAAGGCCTTGGCCCACCTTTGGCAGTTTAGCAAGAAGCCCCCTACCCTTGATATGTCCTCTTACTAATTTTCTGTCTATTGATCCCTTCACTCTGCTCATTGGATACAATCTCCTAGCAATCTTTGCTGCATTCATAATTGAGTCAGCCTCTATCCCCTAATACAGCAGTCTTGAATAATGTCTTTCCTTACCATTTTAAGAAGTGTCAGAATAAATGTTCTTTAACAAAATCTGGCCTCAGAAGTTATGTTGCATCATTTCTGCTGAACTCTGTTTTGGACGCAGTTGCCAGCCCACCTAATTTAAGGAACAAGAAGATTACACTTCATTTCGTGATAGAGAAGTGGCAATATCCAGTAAACTAATAGCGAAAAACTACGGGCAATTATTGTGGCCTTCTTTGGAAAATAGAATTTGCCTCAAGGTTGTAATAAGGGAAAGTCATATAAGAAACAGAAGAATCTATCAAAGGCATTTGTCTGTGGGTAATTATTTTTTGCCAAACACTTTATCGATATACATTTTTAAATATAACATTCACTTATTTCCTCTTTACAAACGAATTTTCATTCAGTGCAGCATAGATATTAAGATCTCAGGCTCTCAACTCCGTCAAAGGTTGATATCACTCCTGGATCACTTCCTCATTATCTGATCTTGGAAATGTATGTTGTTTCCTCTGAACCTCAGTTTTCTTATCTGCACATTGGCAATGATAGTAATAGTAATGCATAGAGTGTTAAAAAAGATTAAACTTTTTTATCTTTGTCATATAACTTTACATGACAATGCATGTAAAGTTATACATAAAATGTTTGATGAGTTTTAGCTCTTATTACTTCCCCTTGTTTTTGGAAATTTAGAACCAATGGCAAAATAAAGAAAAGAAAATACCAGCAAGGATAGCTCCCAGAACAAAGTTCTGTGACTCTATTAATATATTTGCATAGCATGGACGCAGACAATAGTGTGGTGAATGCCTGGCGGGGGGGGGGGGGGGTGGCAGGAGCGGGTGGAGGGGAACATGGGGGATAAAAGGGAGGGCATCTGTAATACTTTCAACACTAAAGAGAAATTAAAAATAAAAAGAACAAAGTACATCTTCCAACCCCGCACTCCCTTCCTCCCAAATTAGCATGGCCTTAATGTGAATAAAGTGATATTTTATTTTCTTTATAGGTTTCAGAGACATTTTGGTAATAGAGAGCATTTTACAATCAATTTTGTGCACGTATTCATTATCATCCCCCCCCATACACACACACACACACACACACACACACACAGACAGACACACAAACATATAATGTAAGGGTCAAGAAAGAAAGAAATTTGCCACAGCCAGAAGGCTTTGCCTTGCTCGGAAACAGTAGCAAAAAATGTATTTAAAGTGAATGGAGATTAAATGTAAACACAGCGTAGGCTAAATAAAATACAAAAATGAATTCTTCTCAAGGTGCTATTCCTTCAAATAGAGGATTTGAAATTCGATCGAATGCCAATGCAAAGGCATATAATGCTTGAATGACATTAATTAGTTGAAAATTGAGCCTAGGAGCAAGTGAGGCTCATCCACTGAATATGTACATAAGATTTTCCTATCGAGGAGAACCACGGAGAAATATCTGAGCGGCTTCTTCCTCTTATTTACATTCTGGTTCCTATTAAAGTTTTTCTGAGAAAGAATTTCATGCAAATACAAGCCTTCCAACTTAATAGCAAACTGATAATAAAAGTGAGCACTTTCTTTTGTGAACAAATGCCTTTAAAAAGCATCTGAACCATGGAAGTATTTAAGAGACTATGATTTTTACCAGATTATGTTTTAAGACATCAACTAAAAAAGAGGATTTCAAATATTCCCTTATAGTCTTAATTGCAGAGAATGTTATAGTTTCTAAATTAACACCACTATTTAACAAATACAAAATTCACATTGATCAAGTTTTTACTATTTTTTTATTGGCTTTGTGTGCTTTCAACATTTTCCCTGTTTACGTAATTTGAGATCATGACATTTTATTCTGATTTTCTTTTTTCCCCAAAAAATGAATATTATGAATCTAACCAGATGGCCAATCTAACAGCTTTGAAGACACAAGCCTCTTATGCTTTTTAAAGAAATTCATTTTGGCTACTAAAATTTAAGAATGCATAAGCAGTTTCAATGCTTTTGGATATGATATTTTTTTTCTACACTAACCATGTATTTTGAAATTTCACAATAAATTATACTATTTTTGCTGCTTTCTTACAGGTGTTACAGTCTATTACTTAACAAATTCATCCTTTTTGAGCTTCAGAAATCCTTCACAGACAAATCAGCAAAAGGCCAGGAAGGAGTCAGTATAGCAAGGGAAAAAAAACTGGCAATCCAAAGATCATGACCTCTAATTCCTTTTTGACCATTAACTTATCGTTTGACCTTCTGTTGGTCACTAGGCCTCCCATAGCCGCCTTTCTAAAGTTTGTAAAAATGGAAATGACAACATTGTGGTTACTGCCCAAAGGGATTAGGTAGAAAAAAAAACTGGAACAGGGGCTATAAAATACCTTGGCGGCCATAAAATGCTACATAAATGCTTGATAATAAAACAGTTACAGGGCCCCCGTGGTTTAATATAATACTAGTTTCTCTGCTAAACAAAGTACTAGCAGAAGCAACTAAGATCAAATAGGAAAATATGCAAAGCTCTTGGTCATAATTAAAACTGTTTGTTTGTTTGAATTAATTTTATGGACTGATGGGTTGGTGTCTGCACAAACTATGTGATCATATGTATGTAGCAATTCAGTCATCACACAGTACTCTAAAAAGACAGTCCAATCAAGCAGGCCAGAATCAGAAGCTGGAAGGCATATCATTACACAGTCCCATGGGTGTGCTCCTCTTTAAATGAGTTTGTGTGTATGTGTTTCGTCTAGTAGCACTGTTTCATGGTAAACAACCAGAAGTAGAGGAAATGTTTCTGACATATATTTTTACCCACCCTGTTTGAACGTGTTCATGATGCCATTTTCCCTTTGAAATTCTCATTTCATTTACTTAAAACTAACATTAATTATTTCAAAAAACTTCCCCCCAAATTATGATTTTACTTAGGAATTTAATCACAAATAGGCATTGTCTAACATAATGTATGTATTGTTCAGAAGTATTTTAATTGTTTTCCAGTTTTTTTCTCTATTGTTCCTTAGAAAAGAAATAAGAATAGAAAATAGAGTTCACCACCTCTCACAGAAGAGCTATAATCTTGGTCTTACAATTACTTGCTAGCTTACTATTTAATACTCTTTTTAAAAACTATAAGATAGTCTTTTTCAAAGATGGTGGTGTAGGAAAATCCTGAACTCATTTTCTCCCAGGGACACATCGATCTATAACTACATGTGGAATAATTCTCTCTGAAAGGGGCCTGAAAATTGGATGATCAGAGCCTCCATAACAAAGGATAAAAGGACAGCATCAAGATGGGAAGGAGAAGCAGAGACATGGTCTTACCAGGGGGAAAAAAAGCAACCCAACAATGATGATCCCTCATACACTGTTGGGAGAGCATAAGTGGTGAAGCCGCCATAGAAAACAATATGGAGGTTCCTCAAAAAATTAAGAATAGAATTACTATTTGACCCAGGCATCTCACTTCTGAGTATTAAAAAACAACAACAAAAATAAACACTAATTCATAAAGATATATGCACTCCTGTGTTCATTGCAATGTTATTCATAATTGCCAAGATGTGGAAGCAACTCAAATGCCTATTGATGGGTAAATGGGTAAAGATGATGTGGTATATACATATACAGGAATATTAATCCGCCATAAAAAGAAGCAAATCTTGCCATTTGTGACAATATGGATGGAACTTGAGGTTATTACGCTAAGTGAAATAAGTCAGCCAGAGAAAGACAAATACCCTATGATTTCACTCTTATGTGAAGTCTGAAAGAAGCAAAACAAACAAACAAAACAAAATAAAATAAACTCATAGATACAGAGAACAGATTAGTGGTTACAAGAGGGGAGGGTGGTTGGACAGTTTACGGACTTAGAATAAAAGGTCAGGTGGCGCTCAGCACTTGGCACAGCTCTGCAGGGTAGAGAGAAGGTATCTAGTCCTTTAGGAGGGAGCTTGAATCTAATAGCTCAGCGTTTCAGGACACTGCCCTAGGGAAATAATAGCAGGAGGATCTCATCCCCTGTTATGACTCTGCAGAATTGAGAGAAGGCATAAGATCTTAAATTGTCTCCCTGCTCCTACACACACATTCAAGATAGAGTAAGAGGGGTGGACTAGGCACATTCAGAGAAAAAGTTTGAAAAATCTCCAAAATCACTAGCCAGACTGGAGAGCAGTGTGTTCTGTTAAGAAGGATCATGACTCTGGCTGGTGTGGCCTCAGTTAGTTGTAGTATCCTTCCATACACTAAAAGGTGGTGGGTTTGATTCCAGGTCAGGGCACATACCCAGGTTGTGGGTTAACACCCTGGTCCCAGAGAGTGCAGGAGGCAACCAATCAATATTTTTCTCTCACATTGATATTTCTCTCTCTCTTTCCCTCTCTCCCTCTCTCCATCCTCTCTCTAAAATCAATTGGAAAAATAAAAAAAGAAGCATGAACTTGTCAAGATGGTTCAAGTTGAGCAACTGAGGAATTTTAACAAAATAATGACACAGTTAGTTTTCCATTTCAGGTAAATCACAGCAGTAGGGAAGAAGATCTTACTGCAGAAGATTAAATAAAAATTTAAGAAACAATTTAGAGGATCCTGGGATAAAAGATTAAAGAAATGAGAATCTGAACTGTGAAACTGAAATTAGAAGGGTCAGGTTTTGAAACATGCTGAGAAGGTAAAATAATTAGAATTTGGTGATGTGATTGGAAAGGATATGGGAAGAATCTATGTTTAGAATCAAGTTTCTGGTTGAGACATTACCAACCAAAAATTAAATTAGAAAAAGACCAGCAATTTTTTCTACTATGAACCTATTGTTTAGTTTGGGAAATTATGGAGTTGAGATGCCAGATACCAGAGGAGAAATATACAACAGATATTTGAATAAATGAGACCAAAACTCAGCAGAGAAATCAGGACTAAAGGCAAAAAAGCAGATGTCATCAGCAATAAGGTATTAATGGAAACTTGAAGAATTCACGGGATTGCCCATGACAAGCATAGAGACTACCAAGAAACGAGTTTCAAGGACGAAATATATGACAACTATGATTTAGTGTAGTCTCCCCTTGTCCAGGAAGTTAAGGTCTCCCTATAAGCTATTCCCTTCCTCCCCACTCAATGCAATTATTCTCTGTGCTTTGGTTAAAGAATATCAAACAAGGGCTACTGAGGAACATGAGGAAAGATCTCAGCTCACTTCTAAATTGTGTATGTGATCATGCCTCTTCTTCTCGTTCCTTCTCCATTCCAGTCCGAAGTTGCAGAAAAGTGCCATGAAATTACCAATTATTTCATGTTGAGCAACCTTTGGGCCTGTTTTGGCAGTGGAGGACATAGAGATGGGAAGGAGAAAAATATAAATAAAAATATACAAATGCAATCTGTGCACAAAATCTTGGGGAATGTGTAATATTAATTATTTATTTGACCATTCATCTTCTCATTTATTAAACAAATGTGTACTGAGAACTCACCTCATGCTAAGTGCTCTGCACAGCTTAGAGGATGCTGGGATAAAAGAGTAAAGCAAAGAGAGCCTGAACTGTGGAAATGAACTTAGAGAGAAGGGTGAGTGAGGTTTAGAAACATGTTCAGAAGAATACATATTTAGATGAAGACAGAGAAAAAATAAAACCTGATCCTGGCCTTTGAGGAATTCACAATCTAAAAGGGAGACATTTCGTATTAGATTGTTCTTCTAAATACTTCAAATTCAAAAGATAAGAATATCTGAGGACTTTGGTAACAGAAAACCCAGAAGAGAAAGTTATGCTTTCAAATAATTTTGTCTATGTTTATTCTAATTATAAAATATAAAATATGTCAAGATAATTTACTCAGTGTGCATGAGAGAACTTGCTGTTTAAGTTGCATCAATGTCAAGCACTGGCTGTTTGGGTGGGTGAGGTGACCTTCAAACCTGTTCTCAGTTCCAACACAATAAACTCATAATCCAGTCCCCTATAGATGAGACACTCAGTCCATTTCCAAGTAGTTAAATCTTTTTCTTCACATTGAATGGAAAGTATACATTTTTTGTTTCATCATTTTGAATCAATTAATCCATAATCAATGGCAGTTGCTGAGTTATATATATATATGTGTGTGTGTGTGTGTGTGTGTGTGTGTGTGTGTTTTAACTCCTAAGTATTTATTCTTTTATCCATGATTGCTTATTCCAGCATCCTAGATTAGTGCTTTCGATGTCTGCCTTTAAACAAAAGCATCTCTTTCCTTTCTGTCCTCTAGCATCTCTTGAAAAGAAACCTGTTTAAAGTCTCATGATATTTAATTTCTCAGAACTCACTATAAGAGTGCTATGTGTATGATATTCAAACTCACAGTATTCAACTGAACTTTTAATAAATCCTTTTTACTAGTCACACTTAAAAAATAATCACAAGCTTTAGAAATATCTGCATAGACATTTACATATCATTTAATCGTTGTTTTCAATTTTCTGGATTTTCTACCCTTTTCATCCTTATGTCCTTCTTCTTTCAACTATTCATGCATTTTTATCACCTGGAAATAAAGAAATTTTTTTTTCCAATTTGCTCTTTCCTATATTCACAAGTTTGCTAGATTCTAGAAATCCATAATAATGCACCAAACATTCAAGCTGAGCATATTTTTGTGGTTCAGCAAAACTAAACATTTGCCAATCTCAAGATAGTTGAACTAATCTATTTTTTTAATTATTATTATTTTTCTGTATTGATTTTAGAGAGAGAGGAAGTGAGAGGGAGAGATAGATAGAAACATTGATGAGAGAGAACATCTACTGGCCACCTCCTGCATGCCCACCACCGGGGACTGGGCCCACAACCTGGGCATGTGCCCTGACAGGGAATCAAACCGGCGACCTCTTAGTGCATGGGTCGACACTCAACCACTGAATCATACTGGCCGGACAGTTGGACTAATCTATTATTTTTCAGATGATCAGGGGATAGCAGGGGAGAGTGAAATATCTTATTGGAAAGCAAACACAATGACATGTCAAGGTACAATAATTCCATATATAGTGCTACATTACACATGTGCATTCAGAGTATAAATGTGTCCTGTCTTTGGCCAAAACATCACTGAAGAAAATATAAAACATATAAAATACTGTCAACTTTAGTACTTGTAATAATATAAACAAAAACAAAAACAAAAAAACCACACATATTTAAAAGCAAGCATAATTTTCAACTGCCATTGTGGAGATTGTCCATCTGAGCTCTAGATGCTGAAAGATCAACATCCATTAAAAGAATACTGTAAACAATGGCTAAATGTCAGCCCTTAAACCTTTTCTCTTTTTATATCTTTCTGTTGTAGTTGTAAATTCTGTCACTCTAAAAGCAGATGATTCATTGCAATCGTGAGGCCGTTTTTATCTGAACAATCAACAGTAATGATGTGTTGTGAATAATACAGTTGAAAATTGATTTGGTGTAAATTCTTAGCAAGATTTTTTTTTTTTTGCGTTCCAGTATGCTAAGGGATTGAACTGTAAGACCGATTATACTGCTTTTCTGAAAATTCTCATCAAGGATGGAGACTATTTGGCATCACCATACATATGCTTACTAATTATCACAAAACACAACCCTTTCCCTTTCTATGGGAATTATAGTATTAGCATTTTCTAAATGTGACCGTCCTTCAATGTATTTTATCAGATGAAATCGATCCCTTAGAGAGGGGTACCTATTTGTCTATAGCTCCAAAATTAAACTACATGCTGGACTTATGTTTGAGGTTTTTGTGGAAGGACACCTCTCAAAGAGTAGTTTCAAAAAAGTGTAAAGACTGCACCAACTGTCAGAAAATCGACTTTTAGTTTCAGCTTTACTAGTTGTGTGACATTAGATATGTCAGATCTTTTCTGAATATCTTTTTGACCTGATTAAATGGGACTGGCCAAGCAGATCTCAAACTTGGCTGGACATTAAAATTACTTGGAAAGCTTTTTAAAAATATAGATGCCTCCAATCTTCCCCAGACAAGTTAAATCAGAATTTCTGAAGCATTAGTATTTGTTTAAGCTCCCCATGTGACTGTAATATGCATCCAACAATCACTTCCAACTCTAAAATGCTCTGACATTTTATAAAATTTGCCATTTGAGAACATCAGCATGTGTTTCAAATGAGTTCTGGGGAGAGAATTCCCAATGTTAGGTGTTGATGTTTGTTCTATCAGTTGCATTCATAATGTAGGCTGACAAGGAAAAAAAAAAAAAAGAAAACACCCAGAAAAAAATTAACGGGGAAGGTAGGCAGGCCATGCAAAGGAGAGCTCGATTACAGAAGAGCTGTCTCCAGGAGACCAAAGTCATGCTCTTTAACATTCTAAGTGATTGGTTTGTGCACTGAACCAAATCTGAGCAGTTCCAATGTTTGAAAATGTAATGACTTAAATAGAAATACTAATATACCCTTCAAGGTCATGAAACAGTTCCCTGACCTTAGCAAACATGTAACTTCTATGAGCTTATGTAGGTCAATTTGACGGACTCCTAATAACCTTAAGATGATTCCTGCTCTTCCCCTGCATTAAAATATGTTAATACCAGCTTTGGAACCAAATTGATTCATTTTTTAAAATCTTCCTTTTTAAACTTCCTTTTTGTTTGCAGAATTACCAAGAAGTTGTTCAAAATTACCATATTTTCTAACTCTGAATAAAATTAAACAAAGGATTGCAATATGAAAAGGTCATCAAAACAGGAGACTTAAAAGAAATCTGAGACTAGCTATACATTGCTAATTATAGCCTAAGATTTAATTTGAAATTAGTCCTGAAAATGTGTCAGTGTTAAGAATTCAGTTCCAATCTTTAAGCAACACATTTAAAGAACTTATTGTATAGGCTATCTCAAACCAATTTAGTGGGGGAGGGGAGGAGATGGGGAACAACCTATTAAGAATTTGCTCATCTAAAGTACTTTTATCTTAGAAAGGTAGGCTGTTGAATATCAGTATATGACATGGTACATGAAATGTGTTTAATACTACACCTAACACAGAGTCTACAATGGGTTATAAATCCACAAAGAAGACACAGATCAAAACTAGCAAAGTTAACAGTAATTCAATTCCTAGCAACTACTGCTAAGTTATGGCAATACCCATTTCAGAACCAACACCTCCTTTTAAAAAAAACAATTATTCTGTAGACCCCTCTTTAACTTTCAAGTGACACAGTCTATCTCCAACTGTAATTTTAAAACAAGCAATAAAATAAATTTATAATAATGCAATAAATATGTTAATGTGCCTTCATGACTACAGTACATTTTTACTTATTCTTACACTTTACTTAATTATGAGTAAGTTGGGATCATAGGAGAGCATGATGAGAAGTCATTCCATATAAGCAGGTCAAGAAAAAGGGAAGAGCAAACAAAAGATGGGCTCTAAACTAGTAACAGATCAGTTTTATCCATGTAACATAACAGATAAATGAAAGAAAAAAACTCTCAATTGAAGTATAGATAACATGCCAAGGTAAGTTATAGTCTATCAGGGTTGGAAAAGGAAAAGGTGGAAGAATAATATTCTTGTGAATAAGCTAGGCTATTTATAAATGTACTTTCAAAACAATTCACCGCTCTGGCATGAAATACAGTGCCAATGGAGTACCACTGATGACATACTTTTTATCATGTGGAGTCGACCACATGTCCAAGGATACATTCAGTCTCTGAATTAAAAGTTCTTGAAAACAGTGTCCTTCCTTAAGCAAAGAGTAATTGAAGATAGACTGGAAATATCAAGAGTAATAAGAGAGGTTGTACAGAAATTATGAGGTAATTCCCTCTGGGGACAATTTCAGATTGAAAAGAAAATGTTGTAAGTAATCTAATAAATGCAATATATAATTTTAATGATAGATTTCTTAACCTTGTGTTAGACTTTTAAAAAATATAAGTGGCTTTAAAGTAACTTTCAGTAGTGTGACTCCATGAACTTCATAATATTTGGTTCTAAGTATATTTTTTAAAAAACTTTAGCTCCCATCTCTTACATTACAGTAAATAGTTGGTGCTTTTGCTAAAACTGTGTTACTAATCTGGAATCTCTTCGAATTCACTTATTGTTAAAAAGAAGAAAAAGTTATTGGTAATTTAACTTATTTTTGAAGATGTGTGTATGAAAATCTAAAATGGAGCCAAGTCTTTTTATAATTAGACTATTTATATTTTGCTTTGGTGTAAAAGTTGTGTTTTAGCTCAATTAATTCTTTTTGCATATTTTGGCTAACATGTTCCACAATCATTTCAAATGAATTAATCACCCAATTTGGTATGATATGTTTTATTCAAACTTTAACTCTAGCCATCATATCTTATTTATTAATAAAAATAAGAGTAATCTATTCCCAATTAATATCTTTAACATTTAAAGTGTTACAAAGAGAGATAGTAGTAAGGTCATTTTCAGTGTGACTTACATTCATAGTGTAAATTTGTTGATGAATCTCATGGTTATTTACTTCATTTTAAAGAAATTGACTTGGTTCTGTTGTAGCTTAAGATGACCAAGTATACATACATGAAAAATATGTCACATCTATTCACAGTGTCTCAATCTTGATGTTTATGATTCCATTGGTAGAATTTTCTTAATAAAATGGTATTAAATAGTGAACAGAATCTATTTTCAGTGATACTTTTTGAGAATCATCTTACTTTTCTGTCTAGGATAACCTGTTCAAACTCTTATTGCAATGTATTCTGTATGAAATAGTCACTAAAAGATTTATTATGAATTTTGTTAGTAACACTGCTAAAAACATTCATTGATTTGTAGAGCTTTCCAAAAAATTCTTGGGGACTACATGTAGTTCATGAATAATGCAGCGAATTTCTAAAACACCTGGTGCAATTTTTTAAGTTAGCAATAAACCGACATTGCCAACAACCCATCTGTAGCAGAAGCAATGACCCCAAAACAGAGAGTATCTTTTTCCATAAAATTATATTTAGGGGATTCAAGTATGGACAACCTCTTTATATTTATTATCAGTAATTTAAATAAAAACATTTTCTCTATGATGTTTTATTCCACATGAACCTTTCAAATGCAGGCAGTAAAGTCTTACTATCCAAAGGAAGTTTCATCCACTTGTAATGAAAATTCGTTTTAATATAGTTTATTTCACAGATAATTTTTGACATCTTTTACTATTTCATTGATTATTCTTTAAATAGTAACTTGGCTCCGTGGAAGAGAAAAATTATTTCACTTAGATTTCTTTGGTCAGCCTACTGAAACATCATATATAAATTATTTTTAATAATTATTATTATAATTACCATAAAATTATTTTTTCTTAGTACTGTGAAGGTTACCATTTGTATAAAACATGCAGTAGATTATAATTTTATTAGAAGAACTTTTTAATCATTTCAGAGACAATGTTAGATTTTTCAAACTTTTCCTTTCAAGTTGCTCCAGCTCTGTTAACATCCTTCTTTGTAAGTGTTTTCTTAATTTTGACAGACTCATCGCTTCATCAGAAAATAATGTCTGCACAAGGTCAGTGTTCATTTGCAGGTCAATCTCTAGTACCCAATTTCAAAAAAACACCTGAAATTTAACAGTTTAAAGTGAATTAAACAAATAAATTAATATGTATGTAGAATTACTGTGAATGCAACAGTCCCACACCAGTGAATACAGATGTATTGTATTATTCCAAACACTGAAATGCATCTGACTTCCTGCTGCCGCCACTACATTCCTGCATCACCCTCAATTATTGTGACAATAAAAACTGCCAACAAATTTTCCAAAAAAACTTTAGGGTGTGGTATTATTCCTATTAAAACCCTGTTAAACAAAATGGTACTCTCTATAGACATCTTATTTTCAGCACACCACTCTCCAAATACTACCTTGTGTGTCCAGGTTATTCCTCCAGTATTCTAAACTTGAAGGAAAAAACATCCTCAAATCAGAATTACAAAGCCCCTGACTCTCTCTTTTTTTTTTTCTTTTTTAACCTTTTTAAAAAAATGTATTTCTCACATACAATTGACATTCACTATTGTGTTAGTTTCAGGTATGGCAACAAGGTTGGACCTAGAGGGTATTGTGCTGAGTGAAATAAGTCAGACAGGGAAAGACAAATGCCATATGATTTCACTTATATGTGGAATTTAAAAAACAAAATAAATGAACAAACAAAACAGAAACAAACTTATAGATACAGAGGACTTACTGATTACCTTATGGGAGGGGGGATAGGTGAAGAAGGAGACCAGATTGCCAGTTATAAAAATAGTCATGGGGCCCTGGCCAGTTTGGCTTAGCAGTTAGAGCGTTGACCTTCGGACCAAAGAGTCAAGTTCAATTCCGGTCAAGGGCACATACCTCAGTTGCGGTTTGGTCCCCGGCCCTGAAGGGGTTGTGTGAGAGGCAACCAGTCAATGTGTCTCTCTCACATCTCTCTCTCTCTCTCTCTCTCTCTCTCTCTCTCTCTCTCTCTCTCTCTCTCTCCCTCCCACTCTATCTGAACATAAATGGAAAAAATATCCTCGGGTGAGGATTAAAAAAAAAAAAGTCATGGGGATGTAGAGTACAACATAGTTTGTGTCTCATTTCTCTACAGAAAATGTTTTGAATCATTTTTTAACAGTTCTGTCTTCTTTTTTTCCCATGCTCCCTTTTTTTCTCGAGAATACTTCAACCAGGCTTTTGTCAACCTGCCACAGAAGGTGCTTTTCAAACTCAACAAAAATCTCTATATTGCCAAATTCAAAACTTAATTCTCAGTTCTCATCTTACTTTACCTATCAGCAACTATCAGTATAATTGATTGGTCTTTCTTGAAACGTTTTAGGTTCCCTTTGCTTCTCTTTGGGTTATCTCCATGTCTGCTGAACCCTCATGCTCAGCTTCCTGGACAGGATGTCCCTCATCTGCCCAAGCTCCAAATGTTGGATACCCTAGGTTCAGTCCTTGGCCTTCTCCCTTTCACTCCCTAAACAGTCTCATCTAGTCCCATGGCTTTATGCCATCTATAATGCTGCTTATTCCCACATTTAAGAACCCTGCCCAGATTTCACTCCTTAATGTTTTATCCAATTTTCTATTTGACATCTTAAATTGGATGCCTAATAAACATCTCTAATATATCATCTGCAAAACTGGACTCTTAATTTTTCCTACCCAAATAGCTACTTCTCAAGTTTTCCCTGTCTTAACAATGAGAATACCATTCTGTCAGTTGCTATGGCCAAGATGTTAGAGTCATTCCTGTTTTCTCCATTTCTGTCACACCTCATATCATTTCTATTAGAAAACGGATTTGGACCTAATCTCAAATATATATTCAAACTGAATCACATTTTTCACCTCTAAACATATAACCCATTTCGTAAAACTAAAAAAGTCTGCGTCCATATTAGATACCTTTAACTGCATAAGAGCACAATTTAAAACTTAGTGGCTTAAGATAATAGCTATTTATTATTACTTAAAATTCTATGATCAACTGGGAAGAAGTTCTGCTGATCTTACCAAGGTTCAGCTGATCTCAGCTGGGCTCACTAACATCTGGAGTCTCCGCTGGGACAAGTGGATTTACCTCTAGTCCATGTGATTTCTCATCTAGCAAGCTAGCCTGGACTTGTAATGGCAGCCAGCAGTTTCCATGAGAGCAGAATCAAGCAAGGACTACTTAGATCTAGGCATGGGGATCAGCAATTATATGATATAATTATTTGTCAAGTTATAAAGTCTTCCTAGATTTATTGTGAGGAAGAACAAAGGCATGTGGATACATAGAGGGGAAAAATTACTAATTTTACAGTCTACTACACTATTGTATTCAGAATAAGATCCCAAAACCCTAACTTGTGCCAACAAAGGCCTTTTGTAACCTAGTAACTCCTCACCTTCCCAACCTCACCTCTTATCGCTCTCTTTCTTCTTCACTGCATCCCAGACACACTGGACATCCTTCCATATTGGGGCGTCTTTGTCTGTGGTATTCCTCTGAGCCTTACATTGTCTTCCCCAAATCTGCTTGGCTTTCTTCCCCTCCGTATTTATGTCTCTGCTCCAATTAGACTCAGTCTAATTATTAGAGAGACATACCCTGAGTCAACTATTCAAAATGCACCCACAATCCCTCTTCCTTCTAAATGTGTTTATCATTCTTGACAGCACCTATTATTAATTTAGTTTTAGTTTATTGTTTGTCTTCACTAGGGGAATGTCAGCATCATGAGAGCAGGGGCTTTGTATGTTTTATATGCACCTACCTCATCCCCAGAAACTAGACCAGCACAGTCCAATACAAATGGAATGGAAAGCACACGTGGCACTGCAAATTTTCCAGTGACCACATGAAATAAAGGTAAAAAGAGGCAGGCAAAATTAATTTTAATCATATTTTCAATTTAACTCAATAGATCCAAACTATTACCATTTCAATATGCAATCAATTTAAACAAGTATTAAGATATGTATTCCACATATTAAAACTGTCTTTGAAATCTGGTATATAGTTTTACTTTTATACACATATCAAATCAGATAAATGCTCAGTAGCTACATGTAGTTATTGGCTACCATTGTGGACAAACCCAACTCCTTGTTAGTGCTCCGCACGTGTTAGTCATCACTATTTCAGCTCAGGCAGTCTAAGCAGGTAGGCCAAATGAAAGGGAAGAAAGCACTGTGGCGGAACTGAAACTCCCAGTTCCTTAGCTTGATGAGTTTAAGGCCAGTCTTGCTACTTTATTTACTTCTTTATTACCTTGTCTCTGAAGGTTTTAAAGCATGTTTCCCCAACTTTATCTCAATGTTCTTGAATGCTTTACTATTTCTCTACTTTTCTTAATCTCGTTGCTCTTAACTCTTCTAAGTAAAGAGTAAAGCATTCAAGACCACTGAGATAAAGGCAGTAGATAAACAAGAGAAAAAAACAACACAAATTCCTCAAGTCCATTCTCATCCTTGTTTCTCTGTTCACAAAAGTAATTTTTCTTTTTTTTTCAGCAATTCAGTTAGTTGTTTTGGCCTGGTGTTTAGAAACAATCAATATCTGGTCTTCTCCCCTTCTCCTGTTCATTGTAGGAATCTTGTGAGCTGAAACCCTGTCATGGATCTCTATATTCACACCAGCAAGTAATTCAAGTTTTCCCTGTCTCCAGGCAATTACACTTGCAGTTCCTTTTGCCTGAAAAGCTTGCCTCTTCACTCTCCATCTAGCTTTATCTTTCAGGTGTCAGATTAAATGACACCTCCTCAGAGAGGTCTAAATTAGACCAGCCTCCCTGTTACACACGCTCAGAGCACTCACTTTCCTTCCTAGCACTTACCGTGATTGGAAATACATAATCATTTGGGTAATTATACTTGAAGCAGAGAAACATGCTGCATCCCTTGTATATAGTACAGTTACTGACACAAAGCAGATGCTAAAAAATATTGAGTAATGAACATTAATACACGAATAAATGTGGTGGTTGAATACATGGAATGGGAAACTTTAGAACTAGAAAACACTGATAATGACAACTAATGCCCAACTCCTTCATTTAAGCTAGCAATCTTAATGGGGACATTGGGGAATTCTGTAAACGAGTGAATTAATGAATGAATGCATGAATGCATAACGAGTGTGTGTGTCTGTCTATAAGAGTACGTGCACACACACAACACCCATACATACACACAGATAAATATGTTTAACTTCTTTGGCTGCTTCTTTGTACTTGAAAAGTTTACTAACTTTTGAGTAAGTGTAGTCAAAGTGGGGGAAATGCCATAGGGCAGGTTCAGGGCACCATCAGAAAACCTGAGCAGATGGCTGTGGAATCTGGCCATGCCTCATTATTAAGCAATTGTGGAACCTTCAGGCACTCTGGACCTTAATTAAGTTCTTTTTTGTAAAATGACTTAACTGGGTTTGATCTCCATGATATCCTATTTTATCAATTCTAAAATGTCTTTTTTCCCCCCACATTTTAACCTCTCTGAAATCAAGATGCATCTTCTAATCAATGGCATTTTACATCCCTGTCCGTTGTGGTTGTGAGTGACATATACAAAATTAAAATTTTCCTTCAATACCTTCTGGGAGGATCAAGAAAGCATTCATACCAGAGCGTTTCAAATTCACTGAAATACAGAGATTTTGAGCCACAAACTTTTGTGATTCTAACTCATTTCTTTTACTACCCATATTTTACATTTTACATTTCAAAATATAAACATTTATAGAATACTGTTTGTTGTGTGAATCATTTACTTGATCCTTGTTAATCATTTTGTAGGTTGAGATACCCAGAGTGTTTAGGTTCCTAACCGCCACAGAAATCTTCACAGTATGTTTTCAGACCTGGCTAACTGAAATGCCACTCAACATATTCACCTGAAGACATGCTTTTCTGCTTGACGAAATAGTCCTCAACCTAGAATTCTTCAAATAAGAAGTTTCATTTCTCCACTCAGCATGAACAGAATACACAATGTGAAAACCTAGAAATGAATGGTTTGCCACTTTTCATATCCTTTCACACCATGGTAGATTTTTATTTTTTATGAATCCAGCACCATGTATTTATTCAAACCATTGTGATATAGCTTGATAAATAAACACTATATTTATTGTCCCCCAACCCTACCCTTCAGAAGCATCTGGAAGGCTTCCACTGCTCTATCATTTACTTTTTAATTATTTTGTGTTTCAACATTCTGAACATAGTCAATTTCAGTTAATTACACTAGGAAACTCTGTAGAAAAACAAAAACAAAAAACAAAGGTGGATGTACACATTCACCCAGACACACAATTTTGTACACAGAGCCAACATCTGGACACATCTATATATCCACCCCCCACAAGCACAAAGACTTTCTTCATTGCATTTTTTATTGCTCTGTCTTTAATAGTTAATGTTTTTCTATAAGCTATATTGAATCCCCCCTCTTGGGTTAAAAATAGCACAATTTTTAATCTCCTTCATTCCTGGTTTCAGTTTGTTTTTAAATATATTGATTTAATGCCAAATTTTCACTTATAACTGCTTTTTGTTATTTTTTTTGTTATGCAACTACTATTATTTAAGCAGAGGTGTTTGCACTTAATGCCAACAGAAGGCAGCATGAGCTGTCTAGATTGTGCATTAGGGAGAACAGCTGATGGATTACAAATCTCTGCATTTCACCCACAGAAATGAATTTAAATCCATCAATTTTATTCCCTTATGCCAAATTTAGGAAGTTCAGTTTATGCAGATCTGTCAAAATATTACATTAAACACCTAGATGAACGAGTTAAATTAATTAAATTTTGCAGTTTGCCTTGATTGGGTTAGGCTAGTTCCATGCACAAAGCAAAACCTCCCAGGGAAACTGAGCCTAGTCAGGGGCGAGATCATTGCCGTGGAAGCTTTGCTCAGCTGAGTGGTCAGACAAAGTGTTAGAAATCAGTGACAAGGGAAGGGAGGTGCCTAGACTCTCCTTGTGACACCCATGCCTGTCTTTTACTTAACACCTATCTGATGTCCCTGAAAGAAAGTAACCACAGCAGTGAATAAAATTAAGATGAAAACAGGCCACTGTGCTTGCAATGCAGACAGATCAGTCAGAGCGACCAAAATGAAAGAGAAAAGGGAACAATGATCCTGCTGTGTGGTTATATAGCACCTTTCATCGAAACAATGTGAGAATTCTCTATTTTTTCAGGCCAGCTCCCTAGAGGGCTTTGAAAGCAATTCAGGGAGGAAATAAAAGGATTGCAGAACAGATTTCAGGCTTGAATGATAAAATGGACATTCTGCAAGACAGATTTTACTGAATTGATAAATGGATGATTGAGGCTGTCACACATAAATAAATTGAGAAGGAGTAAAATCAAAGAGAAAGCAGAAAATTTTGAAAGGATATAAAAGTACAAAGAAAACCCAATGACCTTAAAAGAAGGTCAGAAAACCAGCCTCGATATTCAGAGACAGTCAAGAGGATTCAAACCTGGAAACACAGGGGGCTTCTAGCAAGTATGATCAGTACTAAAATATGAAATTCATACGTTTTGGAAACAGTACAGTGTTACTACTGCACAGTTAGCAAGGGTTAAGCAGTTATCAAATCCTGGAATAGGTAGTAAGTTGATTTAAGCAATCGTCACCCTGAAGGAGTCTTCTCTTCTTTCCTTTCCTTACTGGAAAGATGGGCCTGGGGAGCATCACTGTGGATGGCTGCTCATCAGAACTGGGCTTCTGCGGGAGTTTTCCCCAGGTGTCTCTAATGGGTAACATTGGGCCCTACAGGGTATGGCTCAGGTGGGCTACATACAATTTCCTAAGGAGTAATGGACAGTTGCTACCTAAACCAGCTCCACGGGTCACAACTTGGACCCTGAAGGAAGATGAAGAATTAGCTATGCCAGAAGAACCTGGAAAGGGAAGGAGTTCCACTGGAGGTCTTCTTTCCTCCTGCTGTGAAGAAATGTCCATCCAACTTACTCTCCAACTACTGGAGACACTGTTAAGTCTTGCTTGGGGCATTATTGTCTCAAGGAAAATTGGGGAGGAAGAGGAGTTACAGGAAGCTGGGTGAGATGTCCAATGTACCTGCTTACCATGGGCAAGGAGAGGTGCCTCTCCCATGTGCCTCCATGTGACCCCAGGTCTTGGGCTGCCTTCTTCTAAATGAGGTGGCCACTTCCTTCCTGTGCCCAAGGAGACTTTGGAAAGACCTTCTTGCCAGGTGAGACAGTTTTCACAGGAGGCACACCACATGCCCTTTTTCTGCTAGTGAAAACACCAGTGTGGAGGAAATGCAATAGTGTCAAGAAGTAAATACAAAATAAACATTCAGTGCCCTCATACCATCAGTTTCTCCCATTATTCTGCAAATGTAAAGATCAATGGGTAAAAAAAAGTGCCATATTGCATTTGCAGACATGAATAGTAAGGATTATGCTGTTTCCCCTTAAGCCTGAGCCTGATCTTTACATTGAGGGAAGACCACAGGCAAATTTCTAGATAAGGTTTCTCTTTAATACTATCTGGTACAAAGTAATGATTTGTTAGAGCTGGTGATAGTTATCCTTTCCTTCTATATGTACCCTATGAGCGTTATCTGGAACTGGATTTCTTTCTGTGATAGGAAGGTAGTACCTTGTGAAATAATAAATGTATATCCACGTGTTTGGACATGCATGTATGAACGAACATGTGGGTGTATATAGACATACAGGTTGTCACTCTGTAATCAAAATATATTGTTACTCAAGAATAATAAAATGATGATATTGCAGTGAACCGGCTACAACAAAATGTTTAGAGTTGGTTACAGTAAAGAACATGTGGCTTAAGTGAAAGGACATGATACTTAGAATAAGAAAGCGGAATATGGTGGGAAAGTGCTGGGCATAGCTCAAAACAGATGTAGTTCAAGTCTTAACTCTGTCAGTGACCTTGGTTAGGAGTCTCAGCTTCCCTCGCTCGGCCTTCATCTCTGAAATGAAGATATCAAAACCTACCTGTCTAGATGAACTGAAATGTTAAAAACTATGTAAATACACTGCCATCATACAGCAGGCATTCAATAAATTGTAGCTACCATTGTTACTGAGAAACAGTGCAATGTGGAATAGAGGATTTCAAAAGAAACTGACTTGAAGTCCAGTTTGATATTGACTAGCTGGGTAACTTTGGGAAAAATACTTATAACTATGACCCTCCATTGTCTCACATGTTAAATGGGCATAATAATAATTGTTTTATAGAACTGTAAGTAATAAACAAGAGGAAATAAGAAAAGAGTTTACTGGGAATATAGTAGCCACTAAAATGAAGTGCATTGCCTTGGTCCCCTGCCATGCAACCAAACAGACTTACTTTTGCATAGTAAGCAACAATAAAAAATAAAAAATGAATAAAATGAAACAATAAAAAGATGAAAAGCATTTCTCACCAGATACCCAGAGAGCCTTCCTATAATTATTCTCAAAATATTCATAGTTTGCAATCAGAATGTTCAATTACACAGAAAGTAGATTGTGTGAATAGCAGCTTCCAGCCTACTCAGGAATTTCTATTGCTTATGAATCATCCTTTCCTCTCTCTGCTTGTTTGTGCGCCTTCCTCCAACACTGATAAAGCATCTGCTGTGTTTAAGGTATGAGCTGGAGCTGGAGTTGAAGGGAAGGGAAAAACCACTGTACCTGCAAATTAACATGTCCTCCCCTTAAGGTAAGACCTTCCACCTGCAGTGTTTCCCTTCCCCTGCTTCATAAAGCCTCTATGTTGGAATTCTCTGCCAAGAATTCTGTTACTCCTCTTTCATTCGTTTATTCAATTTCCATTGTCTTGTCCTGATGTTGTGCTAAGCCAAGCACTGATGCCAAAAGGGAGAGGGTCAGTGAAGAAGGATACATGCCCAAAGCTCCTTGCAGCCTCTCTCTTGAGAATATCCCAACAGCCTGGCCAGGATGGAACAAAATCCCACGAGCAGGTTCAACAGTAGTCCAAGGCCCTGTGAGAATGTGACATCTCACTCTTTCATTCAGGATGCTTCTCTGCTCTCTGCTTTCCTTAGATTTTAGTTTGTCTGCCTCTGGGACTCAGATGCTTTCATAGAATTGATGCAAATCCCTGGGAAATGTATTTGTCCTCTGACATCATCCGTGCTAATGCTCCCCTCCATTAGCTCAGATAATCAAGAGTTGACTATACATAGAACTGTGGAGGATTAAAAAAGCACTTATCATCTAATGAGAGAGAGTGGGAAAATACTGAAGGAATTAAAAAAAGAAAGAAAGCCACAGATATTCACAAATGAATTTATAATGCCCTAGAAAAACACACAAATTAAAGGGGATACGTTATGGATTAACTGGATTAAATGCCACTAAGACCAGGGCAGTGCCCAGTGCCCCTAGGGGATAACAACTCAGAATATTATGAAAGTGGGTTGCGGTTTAGAAGGCAGGTCCGATGCCTTCTGGGGAAAGAAAGTAACTGTCATCCTAATTACTCTTGATCCCTCTGAAATTAGCTCCTTATGTTAAAAGATGGTTTTAGATAGTAACTCATCTTAAGTCCACATGAAAATCAAGGTACAAGGCAGGGCCAGTTGTCGATATTGGTAGTAGCTCAACCATCATGCATTATGGGCAATTCACAACATGAGCACACGGACCCACCTCGTGTTGGTGGTGTGGGTCCCTGGAAATGCCACATTTGCCCCCACTCTTCTTGGTGGTTAAACCTAATCAACATTTCTTCATAATGGAGTGAAAGAAATCACAGGCCCACCGATATCGTAAAAGAGAAGGGATATGGTTAAGTTCTGAAACGCCTTTGAATATTGCCAAAAAAAAGTATGTATGTGTGTGTATATATAAATATACACCAAGACTTAGTGGAAGTAGAATTCATGTCTGAAAAGCAGGTTTGTCATGGCAGCAATGACCTCCTAATTACTGGAACAACCAGGGGCAATGAAAGCCTACATGGTAGTGAACCATTTACAACAAAGTCGCAGGCATTGGTGGTTCAGTGGTAAAATTCTTGCCTATCATTTGCAACAAAATCAAAACACCAACAACAGTTGTGAAAATCTGGTGATTAACTAAACAAAAAAAACCCCACTTAGATAAAGCTAGAAAAAAAGCAGCTGATCTTAGATAAGGCAGTCAACCTGCAAAAAGGAGGCACGAAATCATTAGGATTCTCTGGATATATGAAAGTACGTATCTGTAAGTTCTATCGGAGTCCTCATATCAGAACACGGAAGAGAAAATTAATTTTGGAAATTAATTTCACCGTCATCTCTCCTCTAAGATGGGTTAGGCAAATCTTTTCGTAATTCAACCTCATTAGGCAAAAGGTAGCATCAGCGTAAGAAGAGAAGTGTGGTCTATCTGGGTTATCAGAGGGAGTTTATTATATTTTTACATTCCCAGAAAGATGGTCTCCTTATATAAGAGAAAGAGGATAAAGAATTCATTCTGTGTCCTTGTCCCTGGATAAATTTGAAATGGTGGGAAGATTTAAAGGCTCCAACCCAGAGAAAAATGTATTTAAGTAACACAGTCTACCATATAAATACTGGTCTAGACTAGGGTGGCAAAGTAGGTGGAGATACTTAGAGGATTCGGTAAATACAGAATAAGTGTGAAAGGGAGAGCAAAGAGATATACGTCATGTACTTATAGGATGGCTACCAGAGGAGTATCAGCCCTTAGCAAACATCACCCCAGGAGACCAGACACTGTTGTGATGAGAGGAAATTTGTGTCGGTCATCTTGATGTGACTGGCTGTGATCCCCCCATAGTGGTCTTGACTGTACAGTCATCAACAGGAGACGTGACGACCTCCCTAGCCGACTGACCATGGATAAGAATGTGTCCACTGAAGGTAGGCTGGGAATAAACACTTGAGCAACTGCTTTGGTGGGAAGAGGGTAAAGAACTACAGTGTTGGAAGCTGAGGAGTGTAAAATGCATTAGCACATACACTTCAAAAGCCTCAAGAGCTGAATAGGATATATCCAGAAGATTGTTTTCCTGGGATTTTTAAAAAATTAAATCTGGATTTCTTTTAGTATTTTAAAGGATTCTGATACAGAGTTGCATGGTAATTAATAGCAATATTATTTTAAAGGCTTCATAACTTTTAAACTTAAACTTTGATTTTGAGATAAATGCTGAATTACATACAGCTGTAAGAAATGATGTAAAGAAATTTGTGCACACTGTAACCAGGTTCCCTCAATGGCAACATCTTGTGAAATTGTAGTTAAGTATCAAAACCAAGAAATTGACATTGATCCAGTCAATATACAGAACATTTCCATAACTAAAAGGATCTCTCATTCCTTTATAACCACACCCATCATACTCCGCCCTCTTCTGTCCCTGGCCCCAGCAATCATTAATTAGTTCTCCATTTCTATAATTTCATCCTTTCAAGAATACTATATAAATAAGATTATATAGTTTATATGTTTTTGAGATTGGCTTTTTCTCACTCAGCATAATTTTCTGGAAATGTATCCAGGTTGTTTCATGTATCAATATTTGTTGCTGGTTTTGGAGGGTTTTTTGTATCTAGTAGTAGTATTCCATGGTATG
The DNA here is from genome assembly GCA_030848825.1 of Tadarida brasiliensis. NCBI lineage: Eukaryota > Metazoa > Chordata > Mammalia > Chiroptera > Molossidae > Tadarida > Tadarida brasiliensis. The sequence continues at coordinate 62,016,363 of CM061262.1, forward strand.
GAAGTAACTCAGTTGGTTTAATCCTTTAACTATCCAATTGTTCAAAAATATGCAGATTGTTTCCATTTTGGCTATCACAAATAATGCTTCTATGTACATCTGTGTATGGGTTTTGTGTGATCATACAATTTTTGTTCTCTGGAATAAATACCCAAGTGAAAATGCTAAGTAATATGTCATTGCATATTAACTTTTATAAAAAACTGCCAATCTGCCTGGCCGGTGTGGCTCAGTGGATTGAGCATTGTCCCATACACCAAGAGGTCACTGGTTTGATTACCGGTCAAGGCACATGCCTGGGTTTCGGGCTCGATCCCCAGTGTGGGGTGTGCAGGAGGCAGCAATAGATGTTTCTCTCTCATTGATGTTTCTTATCTCTCTCTCCCTCTCCTTTCCTTTCTCTATAGAAAATCAATAAAAACATATTTGAAAAGAACAAAAAACTGCATATCTGTTTTCCAGACTGGCTATACCACTTCACATTTCCACCAGCAATGAATGACTGCTCCAGTTTTGTTTTTTTTTATATCCTTATCAGTATTTTTTATTTTCGGTATTAGATAGGTGTATATTAATATTTAATTATAGTTTTTGCTTTCCTTGATGATTAATGATCTTAAATGTCTTTTCATGTGTTATTGTCCACCTGTATTTTTTTGTGTAAAATATCTATTCATGCCTTTTGCCTATTTTCTGATTGGATTGTTTCTTTACTATTGGGCTTTGAGAATTCTTTAAATATTCTAGGTACTTGTCCTTTGTCCAATGCATAGTTTTCAAATATTTTCTTCTAGTACTTAGTTGTCTTTCCATCCTTTTAACTGAGGTATGTGCCCTTGATCGGAACTGAACCTGCAACTCTCTAACCACTGAGCCAAACCGGCCAGGGCTCAAACTCTTTTTTATTCCAATTGCCACTCTCCTCTCCTTCTGGGACTCTAATAATACAAACATAAACTTTTCATGATTTTCCCACATGTCCCTGAGACTGTTAATTTTTACTTTAGTCCATTTTCTCTTTGTTTAGATTGTGTAAATTCTATTGATCTGTCTTAAAGTTTACTGATTCTACTCTCTTTCATCTGCCAGTAAGCCCATTCAGCATGTTTTTAACTTTGGTTATATTTTCAATCCTATAATTTTTATTGAGTTCTTAATTATAACTTCTGTTTCTTTGCTGAGGATTTGTACTTTTTTTCATTTGTTTAAAGAGAATACTTATTTGCTTGTAGAAGCGTATTTATTATGGTTGCTTTCAAATCCTTTTCAAGAAATTCCAACACCTATGTTATCTTGGTGTTGGCCTCTGGTCACTGTCTTTGCTCGTTCATGTGATATCTTCTGTTCTGGTATAATGAGTGATTTTTTTTTTTTATTGCATCCTGGACATTTTGGACACTATGATATCCTATATGCTCTTCAGTCTTTGGTTATTTCTGTTAGCAGGCATTCCACTTTTGAGGTGTAGTATGAGGGCTGGATAGGTGTTTATGAGCAGTTTCCCACTGAATCTCACCCACAGCATCCTAGTAAGGTGCTGAGTCACTGAAGTGCAAGATCAGTTCCCAGTGAACACCACTGACAGGTTAAAATGATCATATTTTGTGTGATAGGGTCAAATGAAATATATCATTAAGTTTTCAAAAAGAAAATAACCTTAATTAAATTTGTTGCCATTCTTGCCAGCTCTTGAACTCAACCCAACCTGTTGTCTGTACTAGCTCAAGAGCTATAAACTGACCTACGCCTGAGTATTGAGAAAGCAGCAATGATCATCATTGTGCTACATCTCTAGGCTTAGAACTTTTTGGTTATAAAAAGGAACATTTAGAATTTCCATGCTTAATTATTAACATCATCACGGGTGATTTCAACCACATATTTGACGGAGAAATACACTACATCTAAACAAACTCTTCTGGAAAATTGAAGAAGAAGAAATACTCCCCAGATCCTTTTATAACATTAGCACCACTCTAATAACAGAACCAAAGGAAGACTTGACAAAAAAGAAAACTACAGATTAATATCCCTTGTCAACAAAGATGTGAAAATCCTCAACAAAATATTAGCAAATCAAATCCAGCAATATATAGAAGTAATCATAGATTACAACCAAATGGGGTTCGTTTCAGGAATGCAAGCCTAGTCCAACATTAGAAAATAAATTAAAACAATTCACTCTATTTACAGGAGTATGGGTCAGCCATTCTGAAACTACTTTTCTGCATAGTAGGTTTGAAGAAATCAGTAAGTATATTACAGATAATGGGCCAGGCTTCTTAAAATCAGAGAAAAAGTTACAATTGAAGAATATAAGAAAGTTAGAGTGAACTTTTGTTGGATGGAACCAGAGGAACGCATGGTTTCATACCGTGCACACCGATACATAGGTACAGAAAGAATGTAAGTGTGTATGTGTGTATGGCTGTGATACTATATATACCTAATGTTAAGTTCTGTCTACTGTGAGGCCTAAATGCAATGACACATTAATAACAATGAGCACACCTAGCATCCAGATCCTGATGACTAAATTACTCTCTCATTAAAGGGAACAGGACTCTGGTAAAACGTTTAATTCCAGAGGTGGGCCAAGAAAATGCGAGATGAGCCTAAAGTTGCTCTTGGTGGCACGAAGTAAGGAAGTTCTCAGACTGAAAGATCATAAAAACCAGCCTGAAAGATCTCCTATTGGCCGAAGCTGGAAAATTGTGAGAACTAAAATTAACAAAGACAGCATGAGATTATAACCTATAGAATAAAATAAATGCCACACACTCCACACTGATATCATCATGTCCCCTTTGATATGATACACTTTCAAGAACACATCATGTCTTTAGCATTCTTGCCAAACATGCATGTCCTAAATATAATTATGAGAAACAATGAGACAGGCATAAACTATAGGGCATTCTACAAAATAACTAACCAGCACTATTCAAAAGCATCACAATCACTAGAGACAAGAAAGATCAAAGGACTTTCACTGATTGGGAAAGACAAAGAAGACATAACGGTAAGTGCAATGTGGTATCCTCGGTTGGATCCTGGAATAGAAGAAGTACATTAGTGGTAAACATGAAATTCAAATAAAATCCACAGTTCAGTGATGAATATTGTACCAAAGTTAATTTCTTAGTTTTGACAATTATACTAAGGTTATGTGAGGTGTTGGGAAGTGGGTCAAGTATATGTAGAAACTCTCTGATAGTTTGCAACTCTTTTTTAAGCCTACAATTATTTCAAAATGAAAGTTTGAAAAGTTACATATCAAATGCCAGTTATAATATTAGCATCATACTGTTATTCCTTTTCATGTTTTATCTGACTTTTTTATTGATTCTTAGGATGTACAATATTTTTCTATCCCTTGGGATAGTACAATATTTTGAAAGTGGTTGTCACAGGTAGTATGATAATGATGATCATTCTATGTGAGAGAATTAATGAGTTTATTCTTCTTTAAGAGGTGAACATCTAAAGTAAAAGTAAGAAAATGCTTTCCTTACTTATCTTCTATCCTCCCCTCTGATAGAATGGATTCTATTCTATTATAGAATAGATAGCCAATTGCAGGGGTTGGGGGTGGGGAATCGAATGTTTCCTATATTCTATAGAATCATATGTGGTACAGCTAAAATAAAATTTAAAGGACAGGTCCGGGGTCACAGAACTAGCAAGTTGCAGTGCTGTTGTTTACAACCCCCGCCCAGGGCTTTTTGACCATCCTTTGTTGCCTCCTACATAGAAATTTATACAGCATGTTAAGGGTTTCAGTTGGACTGTTTTAATGAAAGTAATAAAATGTGTAATTAATTTTAAATTTAGTGATTGAAGAACAAGGGAAATGTTCCTTCAGTGAAATATTCTTGCTGGATTTCTCAGATGGTCTTGCCAACACCAGTTTCATTAAGAACATCACCCTGTTGGAAGCTGCAATCTGAACAGATGGGGCACCTTTCAACCTGAGCAATTACCTCCCAGAGCTATAAACCCTCTGTGTCCAACACAGAACTGAACCATTAAACTATAAATTACCCTCTCTTCTTTTTCAAATCTATTTTAAAAGAAAATTGTTGGCCTGACAGCTGACTAGGAGGCAGAGGGTAGACGAAATAGGAGCAGAGAAGAATGTTGGCCTGGAAAGAAGCTTCTCCTCCTGCTGAAAACCATCTGAGCTTTGAGGAACACACTGGGGACTGAAGCGAGAGGTGGGGATGGGACGAGAAATGAAGAAGCAATCAAACCAACAGCAGCTCCCCACCCCTTCCTCTCTTTGGCTTTTCCGCATTCACTCTTGAAGATGGGTTTTATAGCCCTAGTTGGTTACAGATCAGAAAAAAACGAAAACAGTCACCATGGAATTCTTTTTTTCTTCCAAAACACTTTCAGTACAAATAACTTCAGGACACAAACATCTCAAACATTAAATTAACAGCCTTTTATCCTCTGCTGCCATCAAGATCCCCGAGTTGTACAGAAATAAGGATTAGAAACAATTGCCTACTGGACCTCTTGGGCAACCCGAACTTCTGAAAAACAATAGCTACAACAGATGTTTCTTTCATATGATCTGTGCTTGATCTCATAAATAATGTGTCTCTACCAGGGGCTTGGCAAAGGGTCAAAAAATGTGTATAATTTAAGGGGAAAATATGGAAACAAAGAAAAATCCCATGATACCCTGAAACAACTGCTACAAATTCTGATGATCAAAATATGGTTTATGTTACAGCAAATAATCTTTGTTTTAAATGTCTAATTTCCAAATATACTTAAGCTTTCAAAGGCAGGCAGCCGTTTGCAATAAAACCACACCATTTCATTTTGCAAACAATAGGAAAGAAGTCCTAAGACAATAAGACACACACAGATGTCAAAAAGTCAGGTCCTCCCTCATGAGGTCCACCAACATTTTCAAAATCAGCTTTTGGAAATCTGGTCTGTGACTTCTCCAACCTGACTTTCAGAGTTTATTTCAAGGTTCCAGCTAACTTTCTTCTTATTGATCCCAGGCAATTCTTCTTCTGAGACAAGAAACAAGTCACTCGTAATGCTTAAGGAGTACCACTGAATTATTTCCTATCAGAAAGTCTCTTCCTCACATAAAAAATATTTCTCCAGCTTTTTATCCTTTATTCAAGGATCGTTTTCTCTTTCTCTGGGGTCACTGTGAATATTAAAACCTGTACTCTTGGAAATAGGCTAAGAAAATATTTTCTTTTATTTGAAAAGTTGTCTACAACCAACATGGTCAAAGAAGTTTAGACGAAAAAGCCTGAATGTAGTCTTCTTCCATTTTAAGTACAGTGAGCTCAAATAAGTCTCTTTATCATGAGTCAATTCAATTGCACCTTCATTTGGTGTCACTCAGAAACCTGTAATCATTAAAGCACAGACTCTCCAGGATCAGGTTTCTGGGAGAAAAAAGAAAATGTGTGTGCCAGCAGTTTGAATCAACGTACAGTGATGCCACACTTACCTTCGTAAAGGAATGCACATGGAATCAATGTGGTCTGTCATGCAAAGCATTTATACATATAAAATATGAAATACATGGTCACAATTTGGAAGCATGCCAAGCTCCTGAAATAATACCTTACCCATCTTTGTACTGACCACTCACAGTAATAGAATACATGTAGTATAAATCGTAAAGTGAAACTATTTTAAAGACCAACCAGAGATACAAAGTTATTTCAGTTAAGAGTGAAGAGAAATCTGCCCATACTCAAAAGCCACAGTGTGGAATGTAAATGTGCACTGCTGTTCCTTGCAAGAGCCACAGAAATGATTGTTCCCCCATTTCTTTCATAGGGCCACTCTCTCGATTTCATGGTTAATTCCAGCTCCTCCGAAGAACCTATGCTTCCCTCAGGTGTCACTCAAAGCACAATCTATCACACTTCCAAACTGTGGAAAATAGTAATTCTTTAGCCATATGGTTTTTAGTAACTGAAATGAGATCCCAGGAGTAAAATTCCTTATATTCAAGATCAATTTCCTTCTCAAACTTAAGGTATAATAAGAGTTGAACTTCAACTGATGAAAGTGCAAATGCAATTGTGAGAAAGTGATTTTTTTAAGTACTGAGAAATTCCCTATAAAATAAAATCCCATAGGCATCCTTAAACTCAAAATGGGAATTACTGGTTTTCAGAGTTCATCTATCCACAGGATTGAGGGGGAAAGTGGGTTTACAGTTCGTATGGAGAATAATACAATAATTAATAAATAATAATACAAGAATAAACTCACATGCTCACAACCGTAAACCAACTTTTGCCCCACCCTGTACACTAAGTGAAAAATGGTGCTATGTTAAAAGATGTGGATGCTTGTTAGTTAAGTTGTCATTATATGTCACTGCTTTATAAGCACCACCAGTTTTTTTTTCTTTTTTTTTTTGAATTAAATTGTGAGGGGAGTATATTTTAAATGTGGCTAGGTTTAATAGGATGCCTTCACTTAAATTAGCTTTGTTTTTTTAGGGTGCTTTCCTATTTAATACTGAATGGATATCTTTACTCATATTTAAATAACTCATTTTTAAAAAGAAAAAAAGTCATTTATTCACCTTTAAAGTTTGATCTGAAAAAACTTTTACATGGTGGATAAAGAGTACTACATTTAATAAGTTTTCCCTTAGGTGTCAATTATTTTAAATCCAGATTTCACTTATTTTTATAAGACTGTGGTAGTTATTTGGACCATGAATACCTTTAAAGAGATCAAAGGCCTTTAGAAGACTCATGTATAAAGTAGAAATAAACTTTTCTTTTTTAATAGTTCTGAAAAGAGCCTTTTCAAATCAAAGGCAGCAGAGCCCACTACTGGCATAGTTGTTGAAACTTGTCTCTAGTCAAATAATTGGATGTTGCTTGGAGTTAAACTTTTACTGGATAAAAACAATGTCTAAGAACATAACATAAATTTTCAGTGAGCATTTAATTTCAATAAGGTATTGCGATCTGTTAAAATATCAACATTGGATGGTCCCATCACACATGACATTGGAGACATACTTTTGGGAAAATGATTCTTCTGGACAACTAAGGACTAGCTGTGACATACGTCAGCCAAGTTGCTGGACTAGAGCAAAGAAGGTAACTCTCAATGAAAGTTTAGGAGCTACATGACCCTCTTCCAATTCCATGGACTATGTTTTACCAATGGTGTGATCAACATGAATTTAGTCAAAAAATATTTGCTACTTGGCATTATTCCACAGAGAAAAATGGCAGTGAAATTTGTGGTGGCTGTAAAAATCACCACAAACTAGGTCCCTTAAAATCACAGAAGTGTATTCTCTCATAGTCCTAGAGGCCTGACGTCTGAAATAAGTATTATTGGGCCAATCAAGGTGCCAGCTGAACCATGCTCCCTCCATAGGCTCTCGGGAGACTCCGTCCTTGCCTCCTCCAACTTCTGGTGGCTGTTGGCCTTCCTCAGCTCGTGGCTGCACCTCTCCCACCTTTGCCTCTGTGTCTACAATGCCTCTCCTCTACTGTCTATACGAAAATCCCCCTAGACCTCTGACTTATAATGGACATGTAATTGCATTTAGGATAAGCTCATATAATCCATAACAATTTCCCCATCTCAAGGTCCTTAAATTAATCACATCTACCAAGACCCTTTTCTCCAATAAGGTAACACTCACAGGTTCCAAGGATTAGGATGTGAATAACTTTTAGGGACTAATTTCAGCCAACCACAGAGAAATAAAATATATCTCCTTAAAGTTATAGCTATGAGCTTATCTCCATCTTATTTGGGGATCTGAAAAATACCCAAGGCAGGACTTAATTTAGAATTATCATAAAGTGGCATGTTTAAATTCTTGCTGTAACGAACTGTAAATTCTCTCTGGAGAATACACCTTTATGCCCAGACCCACAGGAGAAAAAAGGGGGGGGGGGAGTGATAAGCTCTCAAAGAAGAGGAAAAGTCCTCATCACAAGAAAAAATTAGTTTATAACTATGTATGGTGATTTAAGGTATTGATCACTTTACCAATATCAAACCATTATGATGTACACCTGAAGCTAATATGTTATATGTCAATTATACCTCAATAAAAAAAATAAATAAAATTTCCTTAAATTAGTGTTGATAGACATGAACATAAGAAAAATCACACATTTAACAATTAGCAAAGAAGTGGACAAAAAGCAGAAAGATGGGCAAGAGTTCACTGAAAACAGGAAAAAAACCTAAATTGATGATTAAATGGTATGCTAGCTAAAGGAAAATAGAGTTGATGGAAAATACAATAAGGGGCATTGTGGAGGTTAATGAGAAAGCTCAAACCCATCAGGGTGAATGTGATAGACATGGATGATATGCAAAGAAGATGTAATGAATGTATAATTGGAGCCCATGAAAGGAAGAAAAGAAAATCCCATAGGAATATAAGTAACAATTACAACTACAATCTAAGGTATATTTTCAGAATAAAAGAAAGTCTACACCTAGTTATTGAAAATGTGGACTCTATACCTAGAAAACTGACCCTGAATGTCCAACTGCAGGTATAAATATACAATAAGTGGATAATAAACATTGGAATGGAGGGAATTTTAAAACTAATAGAGTGCTATGCACTAATCTATGGTAATTAATATGGAAACCTAGCGGAGATGGAGCATTTCAAGGGAAACACATTCTACCAAAATTGAATGGAAAACAGATAAATGTCTTAAAAAGATCTGTTTATTATAAATAGAAAAAGTTATAAAATAATTGCATTACAAAATATATATATATATACCAGGCCTGATTATTTCACAAGGAAATCCCGACAAGCTTTCAAATACCAGAAAACACCAATGCTTATTGAAGTTCTCTAAAATATAAGAATTACATGTAGAAATGATAGCTAACCTGATAAAGATATCATAAAAATTACATAATAACAAGTCCATTTTATTAGTGAATATGAATGTGCAAATTCTAAATAAAATATTAAAAATCAGAATCTTATAGTACCTTTAAAAAAAAGCTTCATAGTCAAGTGAAATTTACTTCAGGGGTACAAGAATGGTTCAATATTGGAAAATCCATGAATATAATTTACAATATTAATAGATATGAAGAGAAAATATGATTATTTCCATAAATGCTAAATAGGTCTTTAACCAAATTCAATACATAGTCCCAATTTAACAAAACACACTCAATAAAATAGAAAATTATATATACCTCCTTAACACCATATAATATCAATTTTTCAGTCCTAAAACTATTATATTACTTAATGAATACACCTTATTGTCATTCCCATTAAAGCCTTTTTAAAAAGCAAACATTCCCATATTTCCATTATTTAATGCTATTTTGAAGGCAGGTAGTATGACTGCGATCTATCTTTGATTCACTGAATTAGGAAAATCACTAAGTACATAGAGTAGACTTAATATATATTTGTTAAATTGATAATGGTGAGCCAGTGTGATTCTGGAAGAAATATCTTAATGCACCTTCAATAAAATTAGCAGCTTGGTTTCAAGAGTCACAATATGTAACCAGTGGCTTCACCAGGCTCTCTAATCTTGGACACATTTTTTTCACAGATTCTGTTTCTCAGATCCTCAATTGTAGAATACTTTTATAGTAGCTTTTTATAGTAACTGTAGAATACTTATTATATGCTAGTCACTGAGCCAGGTGATATAGATAATAAGATTAAAATGACCCAGTCCCTGTTTTCAAGAACCTCTCACTAAAGGAAGAGAAAGACAAGTAAACTGAAAAGTGCAATAGATTCATGACAGGTGCTTTGTTAGGAATGAGCACCCAGTGTTGTGGTTGCAGAGAGAGTACATATTTAACAATCAAGAGGAGGATGGAGTACAAACTGAATCTTAATGGACCAGGAGGAGTTAGGCAATCTGACAAGAAAATGATACAAAAAGAGGACGCTACATATTCAAAGAATGGAAGGCATGTTAGCACCAGTGTGGCATGTTAAGCGTAAGTAGTTTTGTGAGCCTGGAAGGTGAGATGCACATGGGGGAAGAGTGCAGGGTGCACCAGTTCCAAGCTTGCAAACAAATGTAGAGTAAGCAGCTCCCATGTCCCCAGCAGAATCATGATACAGCATCAGTATGAGTATGAAACCTCACCACTAAATGAGGAGGGTGGCAGGACACCAGGCTAACTTGGGTTTTAGGGAAATATCCACATTCTGCTGCTTTCCCCTTGCTGGCAGCCAGCCAGTTACCATACTGGATTGAAGACGGGAGATGTTCTGAGAACCATAGGGCACACTGGATTAGAGGCAGAATAAAGAGAGAAAGAAGAAACGCAAATTCAACAAGACTTAAAGAATAAAAGGGGAGCCTGGACCAGGAAGTTTCTACATTATAAGAAACAGAAACAGTAACTGTCTCCCAGACCATGGGAGTTGCAGCAGGAGAGTAAACCGAGGGTCTGGAGCACTTGTCTAGAGCTGGAACAAAGGATGGAATATGAAAGGTCTCATGTACAATGGATGTAAGCCACTGGTTTATCTGGATGATTCAAGAAAGAAAGGAGTACAAAGGGAGAATAACTAAAGGCAGAAATCACCTGTGTTGTTATAATCCTCAAAATGCACAGTCATGGACAGTTTCACTAATATTTTGCTTCATTTTGGTCAGATATTTGGTGCAGAAAAGACATAGCTTTGGATGATATGGAGATTCTATTAGAATGACATAGTTGCCACAGAAAGTCATACTATCTTTTGTTAACTCATAACAATAAGAAATAAAAGTGCCAGTTAGTGAAAGCTAGCATGCTGCCCTTCAGTGGTTGACAAGACATTCATGGAATGTCAAGGCCATCTCAGTGCCAGCACAGGAAGAGCTGCACCTTGGTGCTCAATATCTTGATGCATTACTTTGAGCACTGGATATCCTATTAGGACACATGATCATTTTCCTAAGTACAGCTGGCACAGTGTATACCTGTGAAATAACAGAATAAAATCCAAACATGGCAACAATCCAAAACACATCAGCATCCCTGAAATAGAGAATAGAGGGTGCTAAAATCCCATTATGAAATTCTGTTAAGGGCTGCAATATGGCTTCATGGCTGAGCTAGTGATATGACTACTTGCCTTTTTACACAGAAATGCAGACAGAGCCCCATTCCATGGAATGTAGAATGCCTAGCCATTCTCCTCAGTATGTTTACTGCAAACACAGCTTCTGAGTCTATCGAAGCACATGCGCTATGTTATTCTTGTGTATTTTGGATATCGTGAGGAAACAGAGTAACTAATTTACATAATACATATTTCATGTGTAACTTACTGAACCGTGACTTCACATGGATCATTATGTGTCTAACTCAGCATCTCAAACCCATGAGGTTAGACACAGCAAGAAAACTGTGGCTTGCAGGTTGCCTGCCCAAGGTTAAACAGATAGTAACTGGTAAAAATACGATCTAAGTCCTTTGACTCCAATTTAGTATTCCTTTGATTTATAAAATGTCAGAGAGGTAGAAAAAACATATTTGTAGTATAAAACTTAAACCAATAAAATATTCTGTATACTTTGAGCTTTATTTGTGACATTAAAATACAATATAAAGACAATGTGTTTGCAAAATTGGCACAAACTGACATTAATTTTCCACTAAAATGACATTGGAGTGGGAAAATTATATAAATAAAATGAAGAAATTAAGTATAATAGATTTTCATTACAGATATAAAGTAATAACATCACTGTTTCAAAATCACCTTAGAAATATTAAGTATTTTTTTATAAGGAAGGATATTGCAACTAAGGAACTATCCCCTGAGGACACATTTCATGTGCAGACTTAGACTTCTAAAGCAGTAAGTTGAATTTTCTCTCAGATTCCAGGTGCCTCAGCACCAAAAAATGGGGTAAAAGTCTTTATAGTAAATTAATAAGTAAATTTACTTTCTGAATAAAGAAAATTATTTCTTTGGGTCTCTTGTCATCTGATTACGATACTCGTTTTCTCCTTTCTCACGCAGACCCTTGTTACAATCTACTGACACAGTTTTCCCCCCTTGTTTCTTGGTATTCTCACTAATTCTTGCCATCTTTCTCAGTGACTTCAACATCCACTTAAATTAACCATCTCATATATGTCTTTCAGCTCCTTGACATCATCTCCATTGAGATTATCTTTTTTGTTGTTGTTGTTAATCCTCACCCGAACATATTTTCCCATTAATTTTTAGAGAGAGTGGAAGGGAGGGAGGGGGAGAGAGAAAGAGAACCATCCATGTGAGAGGTATATGTCAATTGGTTGCCTCCTGCACGACCCCGACTAGGGCTGGAGATCGAACCTGCAACCCAGGTACGTGCCCTTGCCCAGAAATCAAATCTGTGACCCTTCAGTCCTAGGGCCGATGCTCTAAACCCTGAGCCAAACAGACCAGAGCTGAGATTATTGTTTATGTCACAGCAGGTACACATTGCCTTAGTAAACAACCAACTTTGTCATCACCTCAAATTTAAACTGCATTGAAAACTTGACTGACATAAAGCAACTCCTTCTCCAGTAAGTACCTCTAATCTTTTTAACTCACTAGTACAAATTTCAGCTTTTCTAAATCCCCAATACATGAATCTGCTCCATATCTCACTGACATCAGCGTCTTGGCTTCTCTCTCCTCTGTTCAGTTTAGATTCCACAATTCATTCATAACTTTGCATAAAGTCTTATGTCTTGAGCATTTTATCTTTGATTTTACATACCCTGGACAAACTCAACCATTTATTTTTACCTGTACCCATGGACCTGAACAGTGATCGCACAAACTATCCCACAAAGTTGATTGGTTTTCCTTGACATTTATGATCAGCAATTCCAAATGCATATTTAACATGACCTGGAGGTTTTAGTGTATTTGTGAAGTACATCTGTCTTTCTACTCTCAAATAGAATCATTCCATAACCACTTCTGAAACCTATGCCACCTCCCTTGCACTTGTTCGCTCTTGGTGACATAACTACATTGAACAATTAACAACAGAGGAAGTGCTTACTCTTTACACCACCGACACAAAACAATCTTCATAAAAACCTGTTTTCTACATTGTTTTCTATATTCTGTAAACAAAATTCTTTAAAAATGTTGAGTGTTTACTATTTGCCAGGCATGAAATGATTTTCTTTTTTGTGAAGGCCTGGATCTCATTACTGCTTATTTTCTCAAGAATCTTGTTGACACTGGGCCTTTGATTGGATCCTGCCTGTATCTCCAATTCCACTTCAGGCCTTTCTTGATCACAATTTTTCAGCATCTCTTGACTTTTTTTTCAGCACCTCTAAAAGACCAACTCTTTCTTGACTCAGGGAATTTGGAGCCCTTGATTTTTTGAGATTAGTTAATCGTCAACGTCCTGTGCTCAGAGAGGCCTTTCTCTTGACTACAAAATATATTTTTACCTCAACCTTATGAGTTATCTAAGAACTGTTTCCTTTATAACACACATCATAACTGAATATATTTATTTGTTGTTAAGTTACTTAGTGTTTTACTATACTTCCTTTCCATCTGTGTGTTCCATAAGGACATGAACAAAGTCTACATTAATTCATTATGGTTTCTCCTACTCCCCAGATCACGACTGGCCACTTGGTTTGTGCTAAATCAGCATTATGCTAAATGAGTGAATGAATGAATTCTTTGTTGTTAAGTTTTTCACTTCAATAACTGAGCATTAGTTTTGTCAGAGGTAATACTGATTATGGTAACAGTGGCCCCTCTCTGTCATATGCAGGTATCCACAGGAAAAATTTGTGTTTCATGTCTTTCTTCATAACATTAGGCTCAACCAGGTTAGAATTCACATTCCTAGGAATATAAACCAATCCACTTGGGGCAGAGTAAATTTTACCAGTCTTGAGACTACAACTATAATCTACTCACTCTGGCTTCCAGGGCTGATATCAACGGGAAAAGTAAGGATGTTATCTCCTGATATGGACCAATGTGAGGCAGTAGATGGACCACATTGCCAGATATATGACATGTTCCTTCTCTGTCCCTTGTGCTGATGGACTGTTGTGAGGCAATCTTTTCAAAACCACCTTACTGGTGATACCCCTAAGGGTTTTACATACCAAGCAGCTGGCTGCTTTTTCTGCAACTCATCAAGAAACAGTAGCCAAAATGATAATATATTATATTGTATTTATTTTTCTAAGCCTTGCTTCAGGTCTGTTTTTTTTTTTTTTTTTTAAGGGAATTTAGGCTTACAATTACTTAATAAATGCTAAGTCCTGTAAAATTCCAAAATGCTTGTGATTTTAAATATATTTATTTATGAATACTTACACATATTATTTTTAAAACACATGATGATTATTTGCTTAAAATTATATTAATATTAATATATTAAGTTCTTTTAAAAAGTCTCTTTATGAGCTTGGACAGTATTATGTTATACTGTGTCTGTGGTTTATGTGTTCATTTTAAATTCTTCTTTGAAGTAGTAGCAAACTTTATTCTGATACTCAATAGCTGTCTTCTAAATATGTTATTAATAGTTTTATCATGATTATTAACAAAATTAATAAGTGTATTATTAAAATAAAATTATCACTATGGAAAGATCCATACATTCCCACAGAGCTGTGTGTGTGTGTGTATTTCCTCAGCTTACTGTATCACTCATGAGAACTTACTAAAATAGACATCAACAGATACTAATGGATAACTCATAATTTGACTTCTTGAAAATTTCAGAATTACTAGGGAAGAAAGATACACAATATAACAGGAATTGATAAGAGTTATAATAGAAAAATGTGCCACAAGCTAAGAGAGCAGAAGATTGTTAAGAAAAAAGGTAACATTTGGAATATGTCCTAAATGTTTAAGAAAAATTGTCTAGAAAAAAAGAAGAAAAGACCATTCTCAGCAGCAAAACAAAATTCACACAACAAATACTTCACTGACACATGCAATGTTTCAACCAGTGGTTTCTGCTCTGGAAATAGTGTAGTAAACAGGCCATGCAAAGTCTAAAGTTTTCATTCTAATGAGAGGCAGATACTGAGCAAACACAGGAAAAAATGAGTTATAAGTGTAAAAAGGACATGATAGAAAGTTACTGGAGGACTACTTTAGCGTGGGTAGTCAGGGACAGCCCCATTGAAGAAGGAAGTGTCATCTCTGACAAGCAGCACTGAGCCATCAGGGAGAGGAATTAGGGGAAAACTTTCATAGCTATATCATAAAATTTGTGTGATGGGAGAAATTATAGGATAGTTAGAGACTTTTATGTTGAGTTAAATTCTAAAAGGATAGTGAACATTTTATGGACATAACAAGGGAAGGGTCTCAGAGTTTCATTAGTTGAAGTGCAGAGTCTGCAATTAGGTGAGAAGGACCTAGAAGCAGACAGTGAAGACGAGGATGCAATTGCCCATCCAGTTGAAAGAAGATGAACACCTGAGCCCAGACAATGGCAGCAGTTACATTAACATGGAAGGACATTTCTCAAGAGAGATGAAGACGATAGCTCTGTTAAGACTTGCTGAGTAAAAACTGTAAGATTTAAAGGTAAAAATGTTTAAGGGATTGATGATGACAACTAGGTTGATAGTTTGATTATTCCCTGTGAGTGATGATGCAATTCACCAAGATAAGGAATTCAAGTTCAGGAGCAGTATTTGTGTGTGTTCGCTGAAAGGTGAGTAAGTAAAGAATAGGAAGGTATGTTAGCTTGAGGCATGTTGATTTTGCAGTGCTTGCAGGATGCCCAGTAGTCAGCGTATAATTAGAAATACAAATCTGAACCCTAATAGACAAAGTAGAAGATTTCAAACTCAGTAATAACGAGGAGAGAAAACCATAAAAAAAAAAAAAATGTCTGGGATTGTTAGGATCTATGTAAATAAACTCAACACTTAATCACCAATCTCAAACTCTTCCAAACATAAATCAGACGCTCTCTTATACATTCCGTCATTCTAAGGTGAGAATGCTCTGAAGATATCACCCCCATCTAAATCTGCAAGGAACTCTCCCTCCACGAAACAGACCATTCTCCAGTCAGTTGATATTCTTTTAAAGTTAGGAATAACAGATCTAGCAAATAGGCTCTCAATTTGGAAATTCTCAACCTGCTTTAATTCTGTTAATCTCCAGAGTAAATGTCATGGGTACCTAGACTCCAAATTCAAATCCTAATCTGTTCTCTGTATTGTGCCTTATGTGTTTGGATATTCCGCATATAGTAGCGCTATCCCCCTGCGTCACAAATACAAACGACGTAGTAATAGAAAACCTATTATTGAGACATAAGGAGAAAAGTAGGTTCCATTACTACAGAGAAAAAAATGTGCCATTATGTAGTTAACTATACGGTGAGTGACTTCCATTTTCTGATCATCAAAAATCAGAAAGTTGCAAAATGTATCACTAAATGTAAATAATAATAATAATAATAATAATAATAATAATAAAAATCACTGCATGAGATAATTGCAAAATCACTGGGTTTGGGGTCAGAGTACCATATCCAAGTTCCAACACTACCATGTATTAACTTTGAGAATTTAGGCAAGAAAGTTAATCTTTCTAAATTCCACTCTTTATTTGAAAAATGAGAAAAATAGTACCTAATTTATGAATTTGCCATGGTAATTAAATGAAAATCTATCTAAAAAGCAATGTATAAACCACATAGCTTTATTCCATGTAAATTTTGGTTAAGAATGGACATTTTGACCAAGTATTAATTAAACAGGTAAATAGGAGAAAAGCCTGACTGAAATTAAGACTCAGGCATGCCTTGAGAACCACAGAGGATAAAATTTTATTTCTACTAAAAACTGTAATTCAATAGCCCTAGGAGTAGCAGAAAGTTAAGACAGTTATTTCTTATAGTCTTTCAAGTTAGATGGGGTGCTGAGAAAAGGAGAAATGTGAAGAAAAAGAGGAGTGTGAAGTCAATCATTACATGGATTATAATTGAGCTAGGACAACTCAATTCAAATGTCTTAAGTATCCCTTAGTTAAATGACAAATATAAACTGCGATCCCTTGTTTAAGGGTAAGGTGAGCCCTAAAAGTAGTAGCTTGAAACCCAGAATACAGGATTTCACGTGACTTTCTGAGACTCCTCATATGTTGAGGCTCATAAGCTACTACTGATTGCTAAAAAAAAACCCGATATTTGGATATAGAAAGGATGCTTCTCATCGAATGCAAATGTTAGATCATATTGTATAATGTCTTGAAAATTAATATTACATTATTTTTAAAATGCATTTACCACTACTTGGATGATATGTCAAAGTTATTTTAAAGAATTTAAAATAGCTGTTTCAGTGAATGAACAGGATTGAATACAGAATTGAAAACTAAAAAGGAAATTGTAAACCCTTTCATCTAAGTCAGAAGTTTCAAATCTAGTTGCCCATTAGAATCACCTGGGGAGCTTTATGAACCTACCACTTCATGAGCTTCAACCCTGGAGCTTCTGATTTAATATATGCGGGCAAGACCTAGCCAACAGCCATTTTAAAACTCCACAGGTAATTCTAATATGAAACCGATGCTACGCATCTCTGATCGTGACGTAAGATGTATGGTCTTTCCATGGATCCTAGAGCTTGAACACGTTTACCCACTTTAAGCACAACCACCAGAAGTCACTGAATAGACAGAGTGAATTATGATAAATAGTATTTTCATTTAAAGAGAGATCAATTCATGCCATGCCCTCCCCTATTTGCTGACCCATCCAAATATTGCCACAAACAATACTCTACATTGGCTTTGTCAAAATCATCAAAATCATTACTTCCCCATACAAAATCAGCTCAGGAAGTTAGCTCGTTATTTTTATTTGGAAGTAGATTTTGAAGAATATTTACCCTGGGAGACCAATGAGAATGCAACCGTCCTCAAAGGTATTCGTTTTTACAGGAGTCAGGTTCAGGTTTTCATGGCAGTAGTGAACAATTGATTGTTGTCTTCCTTATATTTTTCCAGAACTCTTGGTCCTTCTGTTAAATAATTTTCAAAGCACAACACACGATTAGCAGTACGTCATATAAATACAGGGTGGGGCAATAGTAGATTTACAGTTGTTTGTATGGAAAAATACAATAATTAATAATAAAAAAGAATACAAGAATAACGTTATTGTTTAGGCTGTTTTCCATCCTCCATTCGTGCACTCTTTAGCCCTCCATGGAGAAACGAGTTCAGTCCCCCATCCTTGATGACACATGCACACATGTTACTACACACAGAAGCAGCGACCTTGAAGCCGGGCCCACTCCATGTGATGTGCTAAAGCTAACAGACGGCTTTTTACAGCATTACTTAAATTCTAGTGTACTAACCACTCAGTAATTTAGATTATAAGGTCTGCCTGTACAACAAAATTGTTTATGAAAAAGATAAGTAACTGATCTGGTTCTTAGGAAGTTTTAAATTATGCCATCATATCATGTTTGCTTATAAGACAATAAAACATTTTAAGCATGTATATGCTTTTAAATAAAATATATAGCATATACAAATATTTTATGGCATATGCAATATTTAAGACCAAGTTATTGTCCTGCTGGTGTGGCTCAGTGGTTGAGTGTCGACCCATGCACCAAGAGGTCGCCAGTTCGATTCCTGGTCAGGACACATGCCCAGGTTGTGGGTCCAATCCCCAGTGGGGGGCATGCAGGAGGCAGCCAATCGATGTTCTCTCTCATCAATGTTTCTATCTCTCTCTCCCTCTCCCTTCCTCTCTCTCTAAAATCAATAAAGGGTAAAAAAATAAAAATAAAAAGACCAAGTTATTACGAGATTCCATAATATTAAAAGCATCAATATCCCACAGAACTTTCTGCAGTGATGGGAATAATTAAAATGTTGTATGCTGTATGAACCAATATAGTAGCCCCTTGACAGGTATCTATGTGACTACCATATTGACCCTGGGGAGTTGTATTAAACCACCATATTATGAGCTTCCCATACATCTAACATTTGATATGTGCCTAATACAACTGAGAAATTTAATTTTTAGATTTATTTAATTTGAATTTACTTAATTTTATTTTAAATAGCTATAGCTAAGATTTAGACAAATTTTGAGTTTTTCATATTAAAAATGATGAATACTGTTATTGCTTAAATTATGTATTTAATACACAGCTTGATTTGTCAACAACTGTACAATGACACTATTAGGAGTTTTAACCAAATATATATTAAAATGTAGATTATGTAAAGATATGAAAAGTTGATAGCTATCTGTGTTGTATATTCTATCTATTTTATTTAAAATCTGGTGTCTGAAATCCTGGCATTTTGTGGTTTTAAAGTCACTAAGATTCTGTTTATAATTTTCAGGTATTTTTTTTCCAAACTATGACTCATGAAAGAAAAATTCAGCATGATAATTCAAAGTTCTTATCCTCAAATAATCAATTAAGGGATTTGTGAGTACTCTTTATTCCCAAGTTGTATAAATCATAACTATATTTTCTCATTGTAACTATTTCTGTTCTTTTGAATACTAGAGACTTCCTAATGTGCTATAAAATAATTTTGATGAAATATACAACATGTTGATACAGTAAAGAAAATCATAAAAGGGATTATCAGAATTTGCATCATTTTTACTCTCCTAATTAACTTATATTTCAAGAACAATCCTTAACAAATGGTTCACTATTGATATTAATTATTTCATTTAGAACTCACAATAAAACCAGTCAAAACTATTATACAATGGCCAAAATCATTACTCTGGTTAGAAGTGCTTGGAAGAGTATTAAACTGATTGACTGAGTGATAAATTATGCACCTACTATTTGGTATTCACTCAGAGACAACTCCTATGGTTCCAATTCAAAAACTATTTTTAAAATCATCCTTCTCTTTACCTCTTTTTAAAAATGGAAGTTTCGAAAACAGGATTTTTAACAAGTCAGTCCCTGGAAACCTTTTTAAGAACCTCTAGATATTCTCTATCCACTGGTTAGGAAGTGCTGAGACCTCCTGGCTGTGATTCACTTGACTTCCTTCCAAAGTCCCTTTAAACACACTCTGCATAAGAGCACATCTCCAGATGCTGCCGAGTAATGTCCTAGTCAGAGGTCTTCCTTCCTATGGGTGCAGTTTAGAGACACACACGCATGGCCAAGGCCGCTTTCCAGGAGATCAAAAGTTTATTTTGGATCAGATCACATTTCCTACCATTTTTGTTTTATTTCTTACTGACTTAGTACTTCAAAGAGACTTGAGGGTACATTTATTTTTACAGGTGAATCACTCATACATGGAATTTTTGTTTCTTGGTAATATGTTGGTTTATATTGACAGTGACTTCTTGTTCCATTTCGTCTTTCATTTAAACTATTAAAATTAGTCATAAATATTGAGTGAACAGATTTTCTGGATCTGTTCTACATCTAACCCTCAACTTTTAGGGAAATTAAAATGCAATGCGTATTTGCTCTAATATCTAAGAAAAACGCAATTATGAATAATTTCATTTAAATTTTAGAATGGCTGCTATTTACTGGAAACCACATAAAATCCAGGAAGAATCTTTGAATGTAACTTAATTATCATCAGTAATTACACATGGGGAAAAATGCTTCTAGTTTATTTTGAGAGGTAGCTCAGTACAGCACATGCTGATTACACACATTGTCTTTGCTTAACTGAACATAAGCAATCCATCTCTCCATCTTACATCATAAAGCAGCCTCCATTTAGAGTTACTGAGATAGTTTCTGTTTCCATACTGTCTCCATTTAAATGCTACTTTTGGAACATAGAGTTTCAACAATAAAAATTCATAACCTTATGTACGTGATTAGAATAAAATTATGGGATCTTAAGAATGCTTTTCAAATGGATCTAAGGACTAATATATTATCACTGTATTCCTCCTTTCTCACTCCTCCTCACTCCTATGGGAGATGATATAATGTAACTTAATGGTTACTATTATAACTTGTATGCAAAAAAATGCATACACATTTGAGTATTTTATATTTATATTTTATGAATTTTTACAAAGTATAGTAAAAACAAAATGCCGAAGAAACTTTAGAACTGTGAATATATGTTTATATAAATTCTTCTTATAGATGAAACCTTTAAAATTTTCACAAATATTCTTCTCCTATGAATACTCAAGTCCCAATTAACTGTTTTTTCTTATTTTGGGAAGGTGGAGAAAAGTACACTAGTTTGTGCACACACATATATTGGCTTTTAGGCTAGTGACAGCTGTTTCACAGAAACAAGAAGAAAGTACCTCCTACCTCTGTTAGTGTTAAACATGTAACTTTTCAAAGCTCCTCTGTTGCCTTTGCCCTAACTCTAGCGCAATGTTCACACTGCTCTAAGGTTGGGGGTTGGAGGTTTATAGGCACTAGAGTAAGTAAGATAACTCTTTGACCCCCAACGAAAAAGGAGTCCATATACTATACAGACAAAATGTTAACAAACACACAAAACAAGAGGCACCTGAAGATTTAAGTGGGGATCTACATGGCACTTTTCTAATTTGGGAATTTCCCCCCACTTTTTAGGTAAATATATTATTTTAAGATATAGATATTAAAAAACATGAATCTAAGTACTGGCTACACCTAGATAAAATTAATAAAAGCATAAACTTTGCACCATTCTGCCCCCAAATTAAAGGATGTGGGGAGAAACTGTGGTTGACCCAATTAAGCAATAGTTCACGTTTCTGGGATGAAATGTTGTTATAATGATTCCCATTGAGTTTGCTCTAAATGCAGGCACATGTAATTTGCAAATAATTCTCCCAGTCACAAACTAATCTCAGGCACACAGTCAACATATCTGTTTTAAAAACAATGTAACCTTTGCATTTCTCACTTTCTCTTCACAGGATAATTTCCTTGCATAGTTTGTTTCAATCACATTTGGAAGCACAGAAAACGTAATAGAAAAATAATTTTTAAAAAATAAAAAATGTTATTGTCACAGACAAAATCTGAGATGGAGATTTGCATCTGAGATTTTTTATCAGGGAGCAGTGCTCTTGGTTACACACCTTGCGAGGGAGTGGGGACTGGGCAGAAGAACAAGGTGGACTGTGATGGCATTTCAAAAGGGGCTCAGCAAATTCCCTGGCTTGCTCTGCAGTTGGGGTGACTCTCCAGTGAAGTCTCAAATTTAGTCAACAGAACCATGAATTGCATTCCCCACAAGGTCCTGTCATTGAATGAAGTATTCCCCTATCCCCTTAAGAAGGTACGGCCTTGGATGAAACAACTGTGCTTGGTCAAGGGAGAAAGACTCAGCTTTAAGCTACCAGCAGCCTCACTGCCAGCCGCTGGGGACGTGGGTTCTTGGATCCTGAAGGCACATCTGGGCAGTGCACCTCAGCAGCATGACAGTTATTTAGTAGACATTTGAAGTAGCCAATTGGATGCCAACAGCACACAAAGAAATGATGGGTGAGTTCAAGGAGAAGGAGTCAGTCACCTTGTTAAACAGCTTCCATTGCCTTGCACCAGTGGAGTGTTTACTCGTTCTTTTGGTAGCAGTGGTGGAAGGAGTAAGGGGCGATGTTTGGACAAATTCTGAAGCCACTGTCATTTGGCTTCACAGTCTTTCTAACATTGAGGTACAACTTAACAATATTTAGTGATTAATGCCCCCTGCCATTTTGCATCTATGGACGTTGAATATATACAGAACCAAGAAAGTTAAATTAGCAAAAGATCTATAACTGAGACAGTAAGCGTACTAAAATGAAGGTTTTCTAAGAAAAATATATGTTGCAAAATAAGCTAATTATTTTTAAGAGTTCATTAGTTAGGGAATGCAGAGCAACATATATGTATGTATATGAGTCTACATATGTACACATATATACATGTGTGCATAATGAAACAGCATAATAGATCACAGTATAATAATAACAATAAAAATAAAAACTGTGATGTTAAAATAAGCAGACAAGGAGTCTTTATTCAATATAACACACCTAGAACATGTTGGCATGATCTACGGCAATCAGAACAATATTAGGGAAAAAATCATTTCCCTTGTCGATCATATACAATGTTAAATAATTATCAACTACTACACATAAATTTAGATTAAAATTGAATCGGATAAATCAAGGAATTTAGAGCCACATCTTATTTTTTTCCTTAGGAAGAGCTATTTTTAAACCAAGCCTTCATCTCTTTGTGGGCTACCTAGAGAGATAGTGTGAGCAATTTAAAACTTAAAAAGATTACATAACCCTGAGTTTCATAAACGTGATACTGGAGTACACTGGATCTCTTCTTGGATTCCCTTCTCTATTATCAGACCAGAAACACCTGATTTGACCTCCTTTTCACCTTCTTTCTTTCCCCCATTCTAGCTGTTGGATTTTGGTAGTTTCCAGATTACTGAACGCCAGTTTTTGATTCGCTAACTATCAGGTAGCTTGTGTCAGAAAAGAAGCAAAAAGGAAATGCAATTTCCTTAGGAAGAAAGCGATAACATAAATTGAGCCTGCCCTTTCTGACAAGAAGAGAATAATTGTCTTACTTTTTGAAAACATAAAGCCTATTATTGTTAGTGTGGGTTGTCATATAACCTTTAAAATCAAGTGTAATATAAATGCATTTCAATAACAAATGACTATTGTTACTATGGTTACAATATGTTTCTCTGATGAGAAATGATGTGCTAAATCAATTCTAATGAAGTAGCTCAAGGCTTTATGACACCACAAGCCACAGACTTCATTACAACTCCTTCTCCTCCCACTTCTTACCTTGAACATCATACTCACCTGTTGCTAAAATCCCGTGGACTCATAATCAGCCCTATAACTTATAACCACGCCTTTATTTTCACCGTCGCTGCTATTTATTTAGTTGAATCTTTGTCCTTTCTTACCTGGCTTCTGCAGTGGTCTTCTAATAGACTTTGCCTCTCATCATTTTCTCCTCCAAAGTAGCCTTCCTATAACTTAGTAAATCAGAGAGTGAATGTCTTCTACTGCCTTTTTAAAATCTCTTACACAGTATTTATAAAATGAAGTATAAAAGTCTTTAGCATAAAATTCAAAGCATTTCTCAGCTCCGTGAATCCAACTGATATTATTTTCTACATTCTCTCATATGTTGTCACACAGTCTCTATCCTGATCACACCAGGAAAATCAATGCATCTATGGCATTTTGTATGTGATCCCAAAGCAAAGCATGTCTTGTTTTTTATCTGTATGTCTTTGATCCTATTCAAGGTTTAATTTAATACCTAATTTCCATTAGTTCTCCCTTATGATCAAGAGCATTTCACTGCTGGCTGGCCTATAATTTGTTTACTTTTCACTTGATATGAATTTCATCATTATGTCTTATAATATAGATTATAAATACTTTAGAATAACTACTGTTTGTACCAATATTTGTGTCCTTCTTTCTCTCAGAATCTAATATTTTACCTTACATGTGAGATGCAGTATATCAAAGTGGTAAAGTACATAGGCTGGAATCACGTAAACCTGGGTTCAAGTCACTCGTTTGGTAGCATCTTGAACACATTATTTAACTTCTTTAGTTCGAAGTGTGATGCTAGTGAAATGAGTATGTTTATAGTGCCTATATTAGAGGATTCTTATGAAGGTTTATTCAACAAATACTTTTTGAGACACTTTGGTCCAAGCATAGATTGGGGTATACGGTGAAGATAAAAACTGGCTGTGCCTACCTCCAAGAATTAGTATAAAGATCGAACGAGATGATGTATATAGCACTTTATACTTACATTTTATATGCTAAAAGAATGATTAGCAATGAACAATGTAAGAATTTATTGAAAAACTACTAAATGCCAGGATCTTGGTTACTCTAGAAAGAGAAGTATGGCTCTTAAATTCCAAAGCTTAAAGCATAACAGGAGAGCAAACCAGTAAGCCAGCAACATGGTGCAGAGAGCTGGGTATTCATGTACTGAGTATTATGAGAACACAGGGGTGGGGTGTAATTCAGTACCAGTGGAGGGCAGGAGGTTAAAGGAAGACACCTATGTCAACTCTTTATGGTCTGATAGGATTTTTCCAGATGGAAAAGAGATAAGTGTATTCTAGGCAGGAGAGGAGCCAGTGCAGAGGTAGGAGACACGAAAGACCAGGGGGAAAAATAAGATCTACACGTAATTGGGTGAAACTAGAAAATATGGCCAGGGCAGGGAGGCCCACGGGAGCCAGGTAATGATGAACTCTGACGGTCATGCCAAGAACTTTGCACTGGATCTTGAAATGAATAAGGAACTACAGGAAGATTTTAATCAGGTTAGTAATATGAATGGATCTGCATTATTGAAGGACTGTTCACTCTAGTGGTGTGGAGAATGAACTGAGGGGAAAAGAGAAGTTGAGGGGTATTACTCTAATTCAGGCAAGATGACTATACCTGGAAGGCTTTCAATAAATGCGTGTTGTATAAATCAGCAATTTTTAACAATTCACACCCTTCAAATCTAAAAGCAGAATTTGTTATTATTTTATTATTGTTTAGAATTGCCCCACACTACAGTTATCTATTTGTAAACATTTAGGATATATCCACTTAAGGCCAGCCATTACTCAAATGTTACATGGTGATGTGAACAGGTAGGATTATAAAATATAGTCTTAGCCTTCCAGAAACATATTATTTATACACTAACTTAACACAAAGATATAATAAATGAATATTAAAATAATAAATAGATAAATATACACATAATAAAATAAATATGATAGATTATAAAATACTAGGTGGACTTGAAATACCTGTTGGGTGATAGAGTGTTAGAGACTGGGCTGGTCAGGGAGCTTCACGTGGCCTAACCATGAGGAAATTTGGCTAAGTAGATTTAACTTAAAAAAAATGTTTAAAGCTGAATATTTTCATGTTGCTCCCTAATTATTAAAACTATGCATATATGCATAACCAATGGACACAGACCATAGTGCAGTGAAGGCCTGGGGGGTGGGAGTGGGTCAATGGGGGTGAAAAGGGGGATATCTGTAATACTTTCAACATAAAGATGTTGAAAAAAGAAAAAGTGAAGCAAATAAAATAACTGAGAGCATTTGGTCAGGTAGACCATGTAATACTTTGAGTTGAGATAATATTAAGTAACTGCTGCTACCTTTGACATTTTTAAGGCAGGTACTGTCACAAACATAGTTGGGTAGTTCCTGATCAATCATCTTAGTCCCTTAAAAATATGAATTAGCCTTTGTCAATGTTAATAATACAGGCAATGAAGAGCAACCGGCATCCTGATCAAAAAGCGTGGCTGTTTTCCTGTCTCACCAAAGGACGTGAGCGATGTCTCTCAACAAGGGCCCGGCAGAGAAATGGGACGCATATCTTCTATCTAAAGCTGCTGAAAGGCATTTATGGTCAGGAAGGGCCATAATGGTGATGCCGATGTCCCCCGTGTGGAGCGTCCTGAGATAACAGCAGGGCATCTTCTGCAGGCCTGCCGCGGTACTTGGGGATAATCTCTACAAAGCGCGGGATAAGCTCCCCAGCATCATTCAGTTCTCTGCTCTTAGGATCTTCAAGAGCTTTAGGAACCAGGCTGGACAGACACTAATCCAAATGCGCTCCGGTGCTCCACACACATGGGATCATTGCCACCAACAAACACAAGGAGAGGATTTCCCTGTGTTCACCTGGAATGGCCATTTATGCCCTGTGCACTGCCTGCTGGGACGTTTGATTTCCATCTGCTTGATCTGCGCTCACTCTTCCCCTTCCTGTCCACCTCCCCATCTTGTTCCTGTGCCAGTAGGAACAAAGCATAGAGAGAAGGTACGTCAGATTCTTCAGTAATACATTTAACTGATAATGTTGCAACAATACACTGTACACGAACGCCTTCTGAAATATGTTTCTTTACATTCACCTGCCATAGAAATGCATATTGCTTATTTTGAGTCATTCATATAAATTCAAAGACTAAACTCTCAAATGACTCTAACTCCCTGATCATTAAGTATCTCGAGTACCTGTGTATAACTGCTTGTGTATTTGGGTGGACAAGGAATTTAGGCACATCCTTGTAGTCACAGAAAAGGCAAAGTTTCAGATGCATCTGTCTGGACCTACAGCAAACTTAAGCCAAAGTACTACACTAGCTCATTTATTTTTTAATTTTTTTTAATTTTTTATTAATTTATTTTTGTTACAGATGTTTCTCCTTTTCCCCCCATTGTCACCCTCCCCCCCTCCCTCCCTGCCCCGTCCCCAGTTTTGTTGTCCATGTCCATTGGTTATGAGTACATGGGTACAAGTTCTGTGGTTCATCGCTCCCCTTCTCCACCCCTTCTTCTGGCAAATGTCAGTCTGTACCCTACTTCCACATCTCTGGGACTACCTTGTTCCTCAGACTGTTATGTTTATTATATTCCAGAAATAAGTGAGATCATATGATATTTGTCTTTCTCTGCTTGGCTGGTTTCACTTAGGATAATAGTTTCCAGGTCCTCCCATGTCGTCGCAAAGGATAAGAGATCTTTCTTACAGCTGCATAGTACTCCATTGTGTATATGTACCACCGCTTTTTTATCCATTCGTCTACTGATGGACACTTGGGCTGTTTCCAGATCTTAGCTATCGTAAATAGCGCTGCTATGAACACAGGGGTACATATATTCTTTCTGTTTGGTGTTTCAGGCTTCTTAGGGTATATTCCTAGGAGTGGGATCACTGGATCAAATGGTAATTCAATTTTTAATTTTTTGAGGTAACACCATAGTGTTTTCCATAGTGGCTGCACCAGTCTGCATTCCCACCAGCAGTGTACTAGAGTCCCCTTTTCTCCACACCCTCGCCAACACTTGTTGTTTGATGCTTTGTTCATGGCGGATATTCTGACAGGTGTAAGGTGATACCTCATTGTTGTTTTAATTTGCATCTCTCTGATGATTATACACTAGCTCATTCAGAAATGAACTTTCTAAAGCCAGCACAGTGGTGTCCAGAGTGAGATCACTTAGTTATACATTCATACAATTTTGGAAATTTTCTCTCTGAAGTTGGACAGGAAAGGGCTGAACAGCTGCTCTTGGGCACGATGTGCCTGCTCCCGGACACGAGACCAGGTGAATGATGACGCGTAGGTCTTGTTTTCACAGTCACAGAAGCCTTCCAGCCTCTCTCCCTTCCCCAGCTACCAACACGCCCTCCACTCTTCAACACACACAGTAGTTATTTTATTTCTTACTGACTCACAGCCAGACTGAATGTCCCAGTTTCATGGACTTTGGCAGGGACATGAGCCTCAGTTCTAGGTAATGAGGTATGAACACAAAGAATTGGGACTTCTTCCATGCCTTGCCCTCAAAAACTCCCATGTGTGATCCTCAGGTTTCCCCTGCCAGCGGCTCGATCAAACAAGCGTGCTGATCTTGAAAGCCAAGGGCTGAAAATGTAAGAGACACAAGAGAGAAGAAGCCTGGGTCCCTGATTGTCTTGGTTTTATTCTTTGTCAGGGTTATTCTAGCTCAGTGTGGTTCTCCCTCTTCGAATAGGGCTCTTACTCTGGGAATGGTCCTTACCTCTAAGGTTAGGCCTTGAAGTCTCAGCGGAATCCCTGAGTGTTCAGTGGAGGCTCTCCGCCCCAGCTGTCCCAGAACTCCGAAACCCGCCTCACAACCGGTGGCAGTTCTGTTCAGATCTCATCGCTGCAGGAGCTTCTCTCTGCCTAGGCCTAGGGAGTGTCTCCTGTTCGTGTGCAGGCCAGCGCTTGGGCAAAAACCTGTAGTGAACTATGACTATCCACATGGACATCTACCTCCACCCCAGCCCTCACAGAAAGCTTTCTCTCCCCTTGTGCCTGCCCTGCAAATTCCTGTCCTCCAGCAACCCTGAGATGTAGTCTCCACTGCCTACGTCTCAGTGAAATCCTCACTCTGCTTGGACTCCACTTCATTGCCCCAAATTACTCACAGAACACTCTGAATATTACTGAAACATGTCAATCTACATTATTCTCTACTTCTATGTCACGAAATGTGATTCATTTGTGTGGTTCTAATGCTTCATTTTACTTTTTATAAAATGTATGCTTTTGTAACTTCATGAGCATCGAGTTTGCTGGCATGTTCTAAGAATCACTTGAGAGTGTTTATAAGTCAGGAAAAACAGTAGTTGCTTTAAATATCTGTTGTTTTAAACATGGAGAAAGCGTGGTATAAACAATATGTTCAATTGGAAATAAAAAAGAAGTGATTGATTGAAAATGCTTCTCATAAAGGCAAGATCATTTGCAGACGTGATTCTACTTTAGAGTGATGGGAGAGGAAAGAGGCATTCTGATATTCAGAAAAGGACGCGGAAGAGCCCATAAATGAAACCTTAAAGTAGAGTTTAGAAACACATGAAAGTGGCCATTCTCGTTAGAAAAAAGATGAGTCATAATTATTGATACAAACATGTTTTCGTTAAAAAATATATTAATATTATCTCCCAGGTAAATTGTTAAATGAATGTGTATCACATACATAATAAAAATGCTGTTTGTTTTTTTTTGTTAAGAAGGGCATGCAGTCATATATTGATACTAGAAAACCTTTATAATGAAGATAAAAAATAGCTAAGATATAAAAACATAGTGTATTAGAGTCCTTGAACAAAATTTTATAAAATTCCTGCTGTCATTTAACGTAAACGCAATGGTTAGATATGTAAGTAACTACTTAGACACTACAGTAAGCCATCAGGATCTCCAGTATATCTTGGGTAAAAAAATATATTAAATGTATTGATTATGTGATAATTTGTAGAAAAACTACATTGAACATAAATTATATAAATTAACAAATAATGAAAATTAAGTTTAAATTGTTAAAATTATCCTAATTTTTGTTATTATTTGTCTGTCTTTTCATTCTTACAGTAACCATGGTTAATTAAGTGGTAATTTCCCATAGAACCTCTATTCTTATGTTTCAGAAATTGAACAAGATATTGGAACTGAAAAGAAGCAGGTGAGCAAAGCTTGCATTTTAGGTGTCTTAAAGATTAGTTTAAGAAAATTCAGCTCAATTATATACTTTTGATGTCTCAGCTTTTAAGTCAACCCAGCCTCTGAGCTCTGGTCTAAATGCAAGGACATCGGATGCCTCCATTTCAAAGCTTTTCATTTCTCGGGATGAGGTGTTCAATTTTTGAAATATTCCAATTCCCTCATGATCAAATGGTTTTTGAAAAAGAACAAAAGCTTCTGAAACATTGTTATAATAAAAAAAAATAACTACAAAAGAATAGATTCTTGCTTAACCAAAACTAAAAGGTAAAAGGACATATTCCAAATTATTCCATCCAAGAACAAAAGCCAACAGAAAAGCAGAAAACCTTTCAGCAGGGCAAAACACAGCAAATAAAAGACGTGTCCCAAGCTTATGTGTCTAAAAGAGCTAATGGTTATTTAAGCTTTTTATATAGCTAACTAAATATAAAGAAATAGAACCACTTAGCAACAGAAATTGGGCAGAGAAAGTATGAAATGTTAAAAAGACTATCATTATTCTTGTATTTATATTAATACAAAAAAGAAATAACTAATTTCAGTTAAAACTCTGCAAAATTTATAGTAAGAAACAGTGCTACCAAGGTGGTATATATGTGTACTATACACAAATTACACACACACACAAAGATATAAGTGCTTAATTAAATAGCAAAGATTAGTCAATTCACAGCCCCTGTTTGCAGCTGTTGCTCATTCATTCCACAAATGTTTGGTCTTCTCTAAGCCAGGAACTGTGTAAGGCACTGAGGACACCATGATGAATGGAACATCCATGATCCCTCACTTATGGTTCCTAGCAGTCTATTAGGGGAGATGAAAAATATTCACATAATCAAAATGATACGATAAATTTTCAGGTAATTAAAATGGAGAACAAGTGTTCCCCACCCCCAAAGTGAGAATTTTCATGGTTAGAAAACAAAGGCATTTATGGAAGCAGTCTCTGCATCAGTCATAGCAAGTCCAGTCATTCCTGAGCCTGAGTCCAGGTGCATATTCTACACAGTCTATTGAAAGGACTCAGTGATTGGCGGGTGACATCAAACTTGTCTTGTCAGAGTGTTATAGCTTTTCATCTTTATATTGAATTAGAGTACAAATAATAGTACAATTTAATCAATTAATAGAATTTTTAAAGCTTTTTATAAATAGGTACATCCAGTATTCCACATGGACATACATTTGGGAATCATTAAGGTGGTTATTATTATTATTATTACAATCTTTTAAAAGAAATATTAATATTACAGTGACAACAAACAGCAGTGTCACATTCTAGGGACCAACATGCACAGTGTGATTGTCAGATCAACAATGCATAGCAACATCTCATCTTCTGAACACTGAAATACAAGTTCCAGGCTTGTTGGCAGAAACAGCCCCTGAAACAGGTGGGCAGTTAAGAATCTGCATAAGCGGCCTGAGGCTGTCTCTATGGAGCATGCCCAGCCACTTTCTTTCCCCAGGGCACTCTCTCTCTCTCTTTCTCTCTCAGGGTATCTCTCTGTCTCTGTCTCTCTCTCTCCCTCTCCCCCTAAGCGCCAAGGGCCTTTTGCTTTAACTTGTTTCCTTCCTGAACCCATTTCTTCTCTGGTTCACTTCTTCTACCACTGTGGTTTTCTAAATAAACTTTCTCTTACAATTAAAAAAAAAAGAATCAGCATAAGCAGTAGTTTCTAGTTTTTAGTTGTAAGCAGGTCCTAAATAATCTGTTTGATAGAAAGACAATTAAAGGCCATGAAAGTCATGCCGTGAAAAGGCTTCCTGCTTCATTGTCTCCACGCCCTTTGTTCCTCAGTTAATTCTGCAGAGTCGTTTCTCCTCCAAAGACCAATACACGGCCGTTCTGCCTTCTCTTTACAGATTTCACTCACAGAATGCTCAATCAGTTGTTTAGTAATTATGTGAAAACAAGATTGTTTTATTATAAATGCAAAAGATGCTTAAGGTCAAATTCTAAACAGAATTAATGATGAATAGGTGCATAGTCGCTCACATATTTCTATTCAGGTTGGCACACTTGGAGAAGAGGTGCCTTCCACAGACTCAGGAGTCTCCTTTCATCCCCACAAGCAGCCTCCAGTGCATGATCAGAGTGGTCTTTCCAGTCTGGCTGCCGACTCCCTTGATTAGTGACAGGTCAAGGCTCCTCTCTGAAAAACTACCTACAGACCAAATTGGACAATGTCCCATTGGACAGTTTCTCTAGACTCTCTAGCAGTGGTTCTCAAACTGTGGCCCCAACCAACCAACAGCATCAGCATCACCAGATATCTTGTTAGTAATGAAAATTTTCAGGGTCCACCCTAGACCTACTAAATCAGAAACTTTGAAGGTGGGGGTCCAGCAATCTGTGTTTTAACAGAAACTCCCATTGATTCTGATACACACTCAAGTTTAGGGCCTCAAATTAGTTTCCCATCCTTGGGCAAAAAGTTGCTTACCAGATCCCAAACATCATCTACAACTCTTCTAATTTTCAACATTTGACCAAAAAAATTCATCTCTTCTAGAGGCTAGTCTTATCTCTCTTTTCCAGGGTCCATATTCTTTCTGAAAGATTCAAGTTTTGGCCGTATATCTACCACATGAAATCAAATTACCCTGAGACTTTCTCCTCCACTACAGACTCATCCTGAGCTCCTTTATATTAATGAAGGTAATAGCACCAAAGAGATTAAAAAATACAGTGGTCTTACCTTAAATAATAACAATAATAATCTTTCTCTTACTTAAAAATCTATAGGAATCCCAGGCAATCAAGTCATTCAGGAACTCCAGTGTCTTTCATCATGTAGCCCCACCATCCCCATGGCCCTATCCTCACCTGCATAGTTGAAGCTGGATGTGAGTAACTCACTGTTCCAAATCAGGAGAAAGAAAAAAAAGGAGACCAGGGAAAGGAATTTTTTTTTAGGTGACTCAAAAGTTGCAATTCCCTTTCCTGTACATTCAACTGGCCACATTTTGCCTCAGGGGAGGCTAGTCAGCCATGTGCCCAGGAAGAAGAGAGAGAAACTATCATCTCTTCTCAGACAAATTTCAGCATGACCATATCTTAATCAATAATTTGCTATAACTTAATTATTTACAAATCTTTTTTTCTATGATTCCAAGTCATCATGAGATAACTGGCAGGGGTAGAGCCCTCCATAGAAAGATGCAAAAGGTCTGTCTGCAAGGTGTAGAAGAAAATAAATGTCAAATTAGAAGCCAGAGAACCAATGGTTACACAGTACAAATGTCTCGCATTCTGTTCACAAATCATCTTCAACTTGAATTTTTATACATATATATACACACACGTACATATGGCAGATAAGTTGTATTTTATATATTTTATAATTTAAATTGCAGATAATATGGATAGGTCCAGTGCTATTCCAGTGGGGTCTGGGGGTACACCATAAGCTGAGAGAAGTTTACATGCATTGTAAAAACAATAGTACTAGAATTTCCTCGACAGTTCACCACAAGAGGTAGTGTTAACAATAATAAAATGAAATAGGCTGAGTCCAGCCAGTGTGGCTCCGTGGACTGAGCATTGTCCCATGAACTGAGAGGTTCCGGTTCGATTCCTGGGTCAGGGCACATGCTCAGGTTATGGGCTCGATCCCCAGTAGGGGGTGTGCAGGAGCAGCCGATCGATGTTTCTGTCTCTCCCTTTCTCTCTCTCTAAAAAATCAATGAAATAGGCTGAGATGGCTTAAGTGGGATAAGGTAGGGAAAGGAATAAAGAAGCCGCAATAATATGTAAGAAAGCATTGAACTAAGAGTGGAAAAAAAATTTAATTACAACTATAGGAATATGTAAAAGTAAAAGTTTATAAAGTATATGCATAGCATCACATGAATATGTTTTGTGTAACTTTCACATGTGCATACTGAAAAGTCAACCCAGTGTCTCAATGACATCATGTCCACATATTTGTGGTAGCTGGTGGAAACAAATAACAAACACACATATAAAATCATGCTGTTCAGTGTGGGGGAAAATGTTGAAAATGGAAGAAACTATTTTCATTTTATTTTAAAAGTTCTGATAAAAACATTAAAACATTACTCAATATGCAATATATACATTTATATATAACTTGAATCACAATTTAGACACCTTATTTATTAAATTCCACTAGTTCTGAGGTTTTTATTATTTATTTAGGTTTAAATGTATCTTAGTATGATCTTTTCAAAGAAAATGCAAGCCAAGAAAAAAACCATAGGTATTCTGAAAATGTTCTTACCCAAGAAAATAAAGTATTATGTAGTATATGGTTATCTATTTGCTTGAAATTCACGAATACACTGATATCAAATAATCCTCTTTGACTCATTAACTCCATTGTTCAAAATATCTACAGTGAGTGTAACCTTAATTTTTCATTTAGCATTATTTAACAGTAAACATATTTCATCAATTAAAACTTCTCCTAGGATTCCTATTTGCTGATAACACCAGTATCTTCCAGACCAGGGTTCTAACTTTAACTCAGGTACACATATACTTACAAAGATTTTCTACTGGATGCCTAAAATCTGATTTAAGAACACTAATTTTCAGATCTTTACATTTCATATGCTCTCTTTCCAAAAACTGATCTGCTCAAGAGAAGGCCAGCCCTCAAGTTCTTCTTCCCTACTTCCTCTTTCACAATCACATACCACCCCCCAACCCAATGCAATAAAAGGGGTGCCCTGGCTCAGCTGGCATTTCACCAGCATGCAGAAACCTCTAGGTGCAAACAAAGGAATAAGTTTGCAATTCCTTTAAGAGAAGTGCTGTAAAAACATGCCCCAATAGTTTTAATTAAGAAATACATTCTCGCCCTGGCCAGTTTTGCTCAGCGGTTAGAGCGTTGGCCTGCGGTTCAGAGAGACCCAGGTTCGGTTCCCGCTAGGGGCATGTACCTCGGTTGCAGTTTGTCCCCAGCCCTGGTTGGTCGTGTGGGTGGCAGCCACTCGATGTGTCCCTTTCACGTCGATGTTTCTCTCTCTCTCTCTCTCCCTCCCACTCTATCTGAACAAAAAATGTCCTCGGGTGAGGATAAAAAAAAAAAAGAAAAGAAAGAAAAGAAATACATTCTCATCCTGGATGGTTTGGCTCAGCGGTTAGGGCATTGACCTACAGAGTCACGGGTTCAATTCCTGGTCAAGGGCACATGCCTGGGTTGCAGGTTCCATCCTTCACCCCGGCTGGGGTGCATGCAGGGGGCAACCAATCATTGTGTCTCTCTCACATGAATGTTTCTCTCTCTCTCTCTCCCCCCTCCCCTCGACTCCATCTAAAAATCAGTGGAAAAACATTCTCAGGTGAGGATTAACAACACAAAGGAGATATATGCTCAATAAATTTACTTTTCATTTTTATTATAAAAATTTCATTTTTATTATGCTTTGATTAAGTGTGTAGTACTAACAATGGTTATAATAATACAAACAGGAGCTTTAAAAAACAGAGTTAATGGCTGCAGGAACTTAATAGAAACAATTAAATTGTCAATCTACCTTCTTTTGATGTACAGAAAAATAATAGCTAGTCCATAAAATTTTGCAAGCATAAAAGGATATTACTTTAGGATAAAAGGCTGTGAAGAATTTGAAATTGAAATATAAGTTCAAGGAGAAAAAGAAAAGGTATAAAATTTTCAACTATTTAAGAAGCACTTGTTCATGTAATGTTAAAATGCATAGTAGAAGATATTAAATTACTGTGGTATTTGTATTCCTTTTGTTGCACTTGAAATAATGCAACAGTTCTATTTTTAAAAATCTCAATATTTAGTGCATTCTGACAATTAAACTGTTAACATTTATCTAAACTTTTTTTTAAAATTTTAACTTAAAAAAATGTGCAAGGAGTAAAATAATTTTCAATATTCTCTTAGGTTCTAATTTACTCATTATTAGTTCATGTATCCAATCAACATATACAGAGAAATAATAAATGCCAATAATTGGGATAAATGTGAGGGCTGGGGAGTATGGGGTTTTCTAGAGATAAAATAAAAAGTTCTTAAAATCTAAGGGTTCATAGTCTAGTAAGAAAAATAGCAGGTAAAGAACTGGTGTCAATACATCATAGTGCCGTGATGATTGTATAGGCAAGCTGCTAAGGAAGAACAGGAAGAACACCAAACTCAGGCTGTTGTGGGGTGGGCAACCAGAGAAGACATCGAGATTTCACAGGTCGTATGATGATCCATTTGCTAAATACTAAAAGACTGTTAAAAGTTAGCCAGGTGTATGTGTGTGTGTTTTGCAAGATGGATAATGGAAACACATCCAACTAGAAAAATTAAGCTGGAGATGAATGTATGTCACAGTAATAATCTGAAACATTCACTTGTGGATGCTCATCAATTCTTCTTCGAGCTGTGTCCCAGCAGCATCTCCCCCTTACAACATGAAGCCTGGGTCACCCACACACCAAGGGCGAGAATGTCCTCCAATCTGGGAGGAGAGCGTGTTTAGAGAAGGAGAGGGTAGTTAGATGTATTGTAGGATCCCCTTTGCCCCACTCTGAGATAAATTAGGGACTTGATAGATTTATTTACTTTTCTTCATATTGTTAATTTACATAATCTGAATGCAGGGAATAGTATTTCTTTACCGCTGGAACTTTACCTCACCAATGCACCCCTTGAGGGGGTACAGAGAGGGTGGCGGGAAGAAGTTCCAGGACAAGCCCTGCCGAAGTGTCTAACTCCTCCTGATGAAGTGGGCAGGGGTACTGAACTTCCCAGTGACCCCAGTATGATGAAGTTAGTGGAGAGAAAGACTCTCTGGGACTTGCCAAAGGC
The DNA here is from genome assembly GCA_030848825.1 of Tadarida brasiliensis. NCBI lineage: Eukaryota > Metazoa > Chordata > Mammalia > Chiroptera > Molossidae > Tadarida > Tadarida brasiliensis. Next base: position 62,053,199 of record CM061262.1, read on the forward strand.
ACTGCCCAGCAGATTGTGGGGTAAGTGGTTTCCAGCAGGAATCTAAAGAGATCTGACCACTCATTTCAGAGACCCAAGGTGGGAGTGACATCCGTATCCCCTGAGAAGCCAGCCTGGAACCATAAGGGTCTGAACTCACACACAATGCACTCTCTGTTACACTCTCCATCCTGCCCCAGACTATCCCACTGAGGGTGTGGTCAGAGGAGAAGACATATAAAACACCCTGGTTATGGTTGTATTTCAAATCTGAACTCACTAAAAAATGGATGATCTGAACAGAGCAACCTGGAAAATGTCTAGATTAAGTTGTCTGTCATAGCGTTCCAAAGTCAGAAAATCAAATTGAGTAATTGAAATAAAGGAAGTTACATTTTTGCACATCAGAGTTTGTGACTTGGGTATTTATAGCTACCACAGATGAAAGGCCTTGTATGTCAGACTAAGGAATTTGGGTTTTGTCCTGAAGGCAATGGGAAGCAATTGAAGAATTTTAAATAGAACATGAGAGAAGAATACGTGAATTTTATAAAACTCATTTTAGCAGCAGAGTGGAGAATGGATTGATGAGTGAGGGGATGGAGATGCAGGAAACCAGAGGAAGGGGGCCCAGCAAAAAGCCTTTGACCTAAACATGGGAAGAAATAAGAGAAACCTATGGATGCAAAACAGCAAACAGCCATATAATTCACACATTTCTCGTTAGTCTTTGCTCTGATTTGGTCATATACATACTGATATTTTTTCTCTCTCTTGAAAACTCTAAAACACTTTATAGAAGGGCAGGGTAGAAGCTGTTCTCTGTATTTTATGAGTTCAGAAGTAAGCATTCAATTTACAACAATAATAAAGGCAGATAAGAAATAATCCAAATGGAAAGAAGACTCTTGCCAGTTGGGTTATTTCTGCTGAGCAGAATGTTTATTTTTTTCATAGAACAAATTAGAAGTTTTCCAGATGGTTTATCTAAACTATTTTTCTCTCCTCCAGGCAAAGGATAAATTAGAAGTGTTACAAAAAGGTCATTCCCACCTCTCCAAGGAGCACATTGTCACAATAGAAAGGAACTAAAGTTCAACCACGTGTGAAGTGATCCCTATTCAACATATGAGTTACACTTGTATGTATCGCAGGTAATTGTTTAAGTTGAGGTTTATAAAAAATATTTTAAAGCAAATAATCACCTTTTGTGGTCCTTTCTTTCTTAGAAACACTACTCTTCATCTTAACATCATAACACTGGCAGACGAAATGTGTTACACTAATTTGCCAACAGCAACAAATAGAGGATTTTTTATTCAACTGGATAGCTAAAAACATCTAGGTGGGCACAAGCTTTGTCATATAACAACACATTGTCAGGGTGTTATCGGAGAGAAAAGGGGTTTTGTCTCTGGGACAATATCTTCCGATTAAGTAAACAATTTATTTCTGACTCAATCCTCTGGAGATGGTGAAAAGGGAAGAATTTAATATTGAGTTTTGCAGGAGAGATTTTTATCACTTGTCAAATTAAGATAGCTACCTTTGTGCCATGGAAAGTGAATCAGAAAACAAAGCTGTGAGCCGGCAGAAATTCGTCTGGATTCTGGGACGGTTGGCAGAGAGCCTCTCGGTCTGCAACTCCAGGGGACATGTGCTCCAGAAGTCCGAGCAGGACAGGCTCTTTGCCTGCCCGTCAAGCAGAAGTGGCCCCAAGCTTACAAAACTGCCATGAGCTCCTGTCCCGGCCATGAACACGTCGTAAGCTTCTGTTCCTGGTCCTGCAATCCAGCAAAAGGAGCAGGAAGTTAGAGCAGACCCCTTATCCGCAGGGGATACATTCCAAGACGCCCAGTGGACGCGGGAAACTGCGGGTAGTACCGAACCCTATACCTACTGTTTTTTCCTATACATACATACATATGATAAAGTTTAATTTATCACAGGCACAGTAAGAGACTAACAACAATAACTGACAGAGCAATGATAATAACTGTAATACGTGTTAGGTGCACGCGGTCACTTTTTGAGGGGATCCCTTGCTGACGTCTGCACAGGCTCAGCGCTTCCTCCCGCGTCACACTGCAGCAGTCGGGACGTTTTCAGTTCGCGTGCTCCTCCCTCAGCTTCACTGCCTTTCCCATCTTCACTGAGCACGTACCAGGCCCTGGGGCCGTAACTTTCGCATGTTCAGGTGCGGCAGCAAAACCAGTACGGTTTCTTTTTCCTAATTCACAATTTCACATAGACAAAATGTGTTCATACTGTGGATCGTAGCAACCTCGGCAAACTTTTTTCTCTCCTCAGTAAGTGGAGAGCTTCCACCTTTGCACGGTAAGGAAGCACTTTCTCTTTGGCACATCCGAATGGCAGCATCTGAACTCTTCTGCTTTGGGACCATTGCTCAGTAGAACAAGGGTTGCTGCACACAAGCACTGAGCTACCAGGACAGTTGTGTGACAACAAGACAGCTATAAGTGACTAAGAGGTGGGTAGCGTAGTTGATGTGGAAACGGTGAACAAAGGGATGAGTCATGTCCCAGGTGGGATGTGGAGGGGATGGTGTGAAATGTCATCAGGCTACTCAGTGTGGCACCCAATTTAGAAGTTATGAATTGTTTATTTCTGAAATATTCCATTTTCAGACTGAAGTTCTCTATGAATAACAAACTGTGGAAAATGAAGCCACGGATAAGGAGAGACTGCTATATCACCCAGTAATTAAATATGCAGGCAAAACAGGATGATTCCAACGTACAAGTGTTCCTCTTTTATTGACAATCACGAGGGAGTTGACATTTTAACTTAAGAGATATTGTAGAGGCAAATACGGAGTACATCTCTGCTCTTCCATTGTTGTTTGGGGGCTTACGTGCACTAGAGGTACACCTTATTTTTGGATAATGAATTTACTTATGGTTTAAAGGGAATGGATTTACTTATGGTTTAGAGTCAGTTTTGATGGAGGATGATTTAGGGTCATCTCAGCATCTTCAAACCTCAAATTCAGGAGAGTGAAGACATAGTAGCATCATCTATGATCCCTAATTGTGAAACTTTCTCAATGAAATTTTTTCTCATGTAAGTTACTATCGATGTACCAATTCATTAAAATGAAAGGTGAGCAGAATTATTTCATCTACAAGTAGGAAGGATCAATCTGTTTCTCATTATTAAAAGTTTCTCCTCTCTCCCTTCTATGATTACATGTGGCAATTTATTGGAATTCTTCTATGAATCTTGCTATGTTAAAAAGTAGACAATGTTACAGTTGTAACATTTAAGCCTAAACGATCCAGGGGAATTTTAGATACTGTTATCACATCTCATGAATAGTTTGAACACAAACTCCAAGTCAATAAAAAGACTCCATAAGCCCCATTGCAATATCTCAACTAGGAGCTAATAAAATAAATTTTCTTAGCGTTATTTAGCTCTTTGAGAAAAAGATGTACTTAAAAAAAAAAAAAAAAAAAAAAAAAAACATATGTAAAAGAGTCCCTTCAATGTTTCCCCGACTTCCCTTGTTTCTTCTTTATCCTCAAAATGAGAGAAATTGGAGCGCGTAGCCTCCCAAATAATTTGGCTTCAGCAGAGCCCGTCTGTGGTTGTTATGAGTGTGGTGGGAAAACCTCTCGGCCTTTCTGAATCCAAGCTCCGGGCTCTCTGCAGGGGGCAATATGATGCTCCACTCCCTCAGCAGCCTCCACAGTGTCAGTCCTCACCCTCAGAGGAGGGGGCCAGCCTCGGAGTCTCTGCCTAATAGCCATTTGGGAGAATCTTTGGGAAAATACTTGATTTTCTATATTCACCTATTGCTTACATGGGAGGGTCCAGGGGGAAAGCACGGGAAGGGCAAGTGGGTGGGGCTCTTTCCCCACGCTCACACTAGGACCCCAGCAGCCCCTCCCCATGCCTTCGTCTGCATGTGTTTTATAAACTATTTCATTTGAAGAAAGTGTTCCCCAGTTGACAAAATAAATATATTAGCTCTTCTACATTGAATTTCAGAATCGGATAGTTGCCAAATTGCCTGTGTAATGTATTATTATTCCTGGTGAGAGGAGGAAAGAGATCCCAATGTTGAAATCTTAACACTATTGTGTTAGACTATAAGATGAGTCATTATGGTTTTTATAGGGGTTGAAAGAAAACTCTTGTTTCTCTCCACTGCCTTACAAGTTGGACTTATACACTGTTTAGAGTAAACTATGTAAAATTGATATACTATAAAAGTTACATACAATTAGGTTCTATAAAGTTTGCTTTTTAAAAAATGTTAGAAAGGCTTATGATAACTGGCAAAAAATGAATTTCCAACAATTACAATTTTATCTAAGAGTAAAGATGAAGTTTTATACTAATGATTTAGTTTCAGGATATCTCCACCCCAAAAATAAGTACTCATTATTAATTCAACCTTGTCAGAGCTCTATAAATATGTAAATATTATTCCATAGGATGGGACTTAAAGGACAGATTGATGAAGGTAAAAAATGACTGTAAGAGTCCCAGAGTGTGTCCTCAACTTGTTCAGAAGACACCTGGCACTGGGGTGCTCTTTGTGGAACATCGTGGAAGACTTAAATGTTTAATGGCCTCATACAAATGTGGGATCATTTTACTAGCAAAAAAATAAGTCGATACTGCCTGCCAAAATATGGCATCACAACCAAGGCATGTTTTCCTTAAAATCATAAGCTGCTTTGGGTTGTATCAGAATTTTTGCATTATTTGTAGAATTTATTTATTTATTTATTTATTTATTTATTTATTTATTGTCATCTGCTAACATATAGTGGTAGGAAAATAGTAGCAGTCACAAAAGGTAAAGAAAAAGTAGTTAAAAGAAAACTTAAAGTTCAGCTATTTAAGTGTCAGGTAAAGAACACCAATATTAGATCTCATTAGAAGAAAAGCCAGACCAATTCATAAAACTTTGGTGTTCCTAATTGTGTAGTTTCAGAATCACGGATCTAATTTATTTGCCACACTTTGTAAATGTAGCGAGTAAGGTCCTGAAAAGTGAACAAGTCACTCAGTGTCACCTGTTACTAGAAAAGCTAGTAGAACCCAGAACTTCAGCTGCCTGTTGAGCTGACTTGCTTTCTTTTGCTCTCTATGTCAGGATTCTTTCCATGTGGAAGCTTGTAATAGTTTCTTCTCAATTTTACATCCATTGCTGGCTCACAGATTATACCCTGACGTAATTTCACTAAGTACTAATACGTCTGTACCAATTTCATACCCCTCCCTCAAAGTTCATGATTGTCTCCATTTCCCCCCACTCTCACAGCAATGTGGCAGAAGCAATACTTACCTTCTCCAAAGTCCTCTGTCCATGCTTTTCCTCACTAATTTTGTTTGACTTGACCATGAGCTCAGCCCCAGGCACAAATTTCTCTAAGCCAATTTCTCCTTGCTAGATACACACTTGTCCAGCATCCTTGCAGCTCAGGGCTGCCTACATAACATACTTCTGACTAACAGGATGCAAAAGAAACTCTTCTAGGAAAATGTTTCATTTCCCAGTAGAAAGCAGTAGGCATGCAAGGAGACCCTCTTTCAACAGCCCTATTTCTTTCTTTCTCTGAATGCTGTCATATGATGAAAGAAGGATGTCTTGATGGCATTCCTGAAGTTCTGTACCAATCTAGAGCCACTGAGACTAGACTTCATCAGCTGTGTAAGATATTTAGATGTCTCTGTTGCTTCGATCAATGTTAGATGGATATTCTGCTACTAAAGTGACAGGAAACAGTAACAGATATGCTTGCAATTACATGATTTTTCAACTAATCATTCTAATAAATTTAAAGTCGTATCTCACTTTTTGTATTCATTTGAATTTCATTAATACTTAGTGAGGTTAATCATCTTTATCATACCATTCATTGTTAACCATTTAAGTTTCATCTCTTGTGAATTTACCAATTTAATCACTGACTACTTTTCTATTGAAGAGTTGCTTAGCTATTCTAGATGTTATTTTTTTATTGCCTATTAGTTCTTTGTATGTGTATTTTGTTAAAGAAATTAATTCATTTTAATAATCAAATTTAGTTTTTCTTAGAATATGTGTTTTTGGAGCAATGTTTAAAATGTTCTTTCCCATCCCCTGGCAATAAGGATATTTTTCTATATTTTCTATTTCGTTTATAGCTTCATCTTTCACATTCAGTATTTAATCCGGAGGTTAAAGGAATTGATTTTTTATTCTGGTCTCAGGCAGGGATTACACTTTATTTTTTTCCATGCAATTAATCAGTTTCTCCATACCATCTATGATACCATCCATCTTTCCTTCTCTGATTAATGATATCACCATGCTCTAGTCTAAGGCAATATTACTATTTAGATATGAGTCTTTTCTCTCCCAGTGGACTAGGTATCATATCTTAATATTTGATAGAGTTTGTCTTCCTCTTTTTTTCCCCCCTTTATTGATTTTAGAGAGGAAGGGAAAGAGAGAGAGAGACAGAAACATCGATGAGAAAGAACATCGACTGGCCGCCTCCTGCATGTCCCACCCCTGGGGATTTGGCCCACAACCTGGGCATGTGCCATGACCAGGAATCAAACCAGCAACCTCTGGGTGTGTGGGTGGACGGCCTACCACTGAGCCACACTGTCTCCCTCTTTAACCTAACTAATCATGAATGTGTTTTTCTTTACTTATTTTATAATCAGTTTGTCGGTTTTCTCAAAAATTTGTATTGCAACATTAGAATGGCATTACATCTGTAGATTAATTTGAAAAAATATTGTATTTTTCATTTATATCATCTATTAATGTAGTTTAATTCTTTACTTAGTTCTTTATTTACTTTAATATCTTTATTTTATTTATTTTCTTTAATATTTAGTCATTTCCCATTTATTTATCATCTATTGTATTTAGTTTTTTATTTTGTTTAAAACATTTTAGTTTTTTTTGGTGAAGTTTTCAGGCATTGTTTTATTAGATTATTTCTTAATAACTTTCTAGTTTTGATTCATTCATGAATGTTTTTAATTTTCTATCATATTTTCTTGCTTTCTGTTCTTAATTTAAAGAAGCAGTCTTAATTTGTAAATGTACCTTGGGTCTAACAATTTTGCTGTATTCTCTTATTAGTTCTAATTGCTGACTATTAATCTGATGAATATTCTATGCAGATTATTTGCATCTGTAAATAATAACCATTTTGTCCCTTTTATAGCTATTATTTCTTTTCTTTTTTCCCCCCTCATTTTGGCCAGTGTTAAATTCAGTAACAGCTTTCCTAGTCAATAGCATTCAGCTATATCAAGATTTTTACCCACTCAAATAAGTTTGCAGTGCCAAGGAGAGCAAGAAGTAAAATAACTCCCACTAAAAGAGCTATTCAAGATAACAAGCTGGCCCAACAGAAGACGACAGAAGACATAAAACTTCAGGGTCAGAGACAGAGAAATTTATTATCCATAACAATAGCAGTAGCCAGAGTATTAACATAATCACAGTAGTTCCCCAAGCCCCAAATTCCATAAGGTGTCATAAGTGACAGGTGGACACAGTAGACCCAATGCTTAGTAATCAGCCACTTTTATCACAGTTAGGAAGACTGCACTCAGTCTGAAGGGAGACCAGATGCATTTATTGCAGGACTGTGTAATGTATTCCTGGAAAGCATTACAGTATCTGCAACAATCCTGACCAATAGCCCAAGTGAAAACATAGTCAGGGCCTTGCCATTTTGGCACTTGGCAAGATGGATAGGAGAGCCATGGCAGTTCCCCACACTGTGTTCTTGCTGGTCTCCAACAGAATGACAAAAAGTGAAGTTTTCTGCTAACTATCATATTACATTTTTTGCTAGATACAATCTATAATTTTAGGATATTTCCTTCTATTTTTTAAAGTGGTTTATTCTAAAGAGACATTGAATGTTTTTAAGTGCTTTTGCTGTATCTATTGAGATAATAATGTGATTTTCTTTTTAGGTCATTAATGTGATAAATTATAGGTATGTGAATGTTCTCATATTTGTAAGATAAATAGTGCTTAATGACAATATATTTTTATATACACTCCTGGATTCACTCAGCTAATATTTAACTTAGAGTTTTGTATCTTGTTTAATGTGAAGTGGGCCTATAATTTTCTTTTCATGGACTATATTTGCTCTAAAATGTTATACTAGCCTTTAAAACGAGCTCAACAGTTTTCTCTTCTTTACCAATTTTGTGGAGCAACACATCTGTCTCTTTAAAGTTTGTTAGAGCACACCTGTACAACTACCTGGGTGTTAAGTAGAGGAGCGTGAAGTCTTGGTTTGTTAGGATTTTATTTTATTTTATTTTTTGTTAATCCTCACCTGAGGATATTTTTCCCATTGATTTTTAAAGAGAGTGGAAGGGAGAGAGGGAGAAAGTGGGGGGGAGTAGAGAGAGAAACATTGTTGTGAGAGAGATACATTGATCAGTTGCCTCTAGCACATGCCCCAACTGGAGCTGGGGGTCGAACCTGCAACCTAGGTACATGCCCTTGATGGGGAATTGAACCCTTGGCCTTTTAGTGTGTGGGTCAATGCTCTAACCACTGGGCCACACTGGCCAGGATGTTGGGATTTTGTCTTTGGATTTCGTTGCTGAGGAGCTCTGATTACTATTTCAATATTCCTTAGTGACCATCAGTTAATTCAGTTTTATCTTTCTCTATAAAGTGTTATCTACTTTGTCTAAGTTTAAAATTTATAGGGTTGAGCATATTTTTAAATGTCTCATATCATAGTTTTTCCCCTTTTTTCTTTATGTACAATTTAGTTGCTGTTTTTGTTCTCTGTTCCACTGAGTTCTGCTCTCATTTTTATTTTCTTCTTGTTTCTTTGGACTTATTCTGTTGCCATCTCTCTAGTGTCTCACCACCACCAACCACAGGTGGTGAATAAAAATTACGCATTTGTTTTTATTTATTCTTCATTGTGTATTTAAAGCTTTAAATTTATTTCTAAGAACTGTTTTGATTGTGTCTCACAAATTCTAAAAAATAATGTTGTCATAGTTGTTCAAACATAACTATTTCCTTGTTTACTTTATGAATTTCTCTGACAAAATGCTGATGGTTTTTAGTTTCTTGACATAAAGACTGTTTTATTTTGTCACTTTGCATTGTTATTTATTTTTTAATGTTAGTACATTATGGCCCCCAAAACATAGACTATACGATGGTGTTTTTTTCTTATTGAAACTTCCTTAGTTGCCTAAGAAATGGTTGACTCAACGTTACCTCAAAAATAAAGTATATTCTCTGTTAGGTATAAAATTATTTCTATTAATAAAGATATCAATACAGATATATATATATATATATATATATATATATATATATATATAAATATAAACTTGGTATATGGATCAAATCTCTCTTTTTTTTTGTCTGCTTGATCTTTCAAATACTGATAGCTACATTAAAACCCTTTAAATATGATTTTTATTTATCTACTTCTTCCTACATTACTGTCCTTATTTCTTCATCTATTTTTATCTAGTATCTAAATATTTGATATATCCTATATCAAAGGATATATTGTTAGGGACATTTGATTTAACTATTATTTTATTTATTTAACCTTTTGTTTCTTTCCAGAATTGAAAAGTCTAATAAATATCCATCTTAAGATAGGAAATATATTGAGGAAAGACTATCTTCCCTCAATTTTAATATGTAGCTTTTTAAAAATGTTCTTTGTATTTTTCTTTGTATTGATTATATTAATCAGTATACTATTAGATGGCATTATCTCCCAAACTAATCAATGTATATGTGGAACATGGAAAAGAGAGATAGATAGTGAATTTATTTAAGAGTTAAGTCCAGGACTTTCAGTGATGATGACTGCATGGTAAATGCAGTACTCACATCCTCCACAACCACATCAAAATTAAAACTAAACTACAGAACAACCGTCATTCAAACCACCTGAAACTGAGCTGAAATGGAAGTCCTATAACTAGGGAATTAAAGGAGAAGCCATATCCAGACTGGCAGGAGGGGTGGAGAAACATGAATGAAGGGGCTGATCCTACAACCACAGGTGGTGAATAAAAATTAGGAGGCATATCTCAGCTGCAGAGGTCCCCCCTGAGGAGCAAGGGGTCCCAGCCCCACACCAGGCCCCCTGGCCCAGGGTTCTAGTGCCAGAAAGAGAAGTCCCCAAAACTTCTGACTGTAAAACCCAGCAGGGATTGAGGCTGAGTTGAGACAGAGGGCTAATGGAGACCCAGGCAGTTCCTCTTAAAGGGCCCACATATGGACTTACTCAGACTCACTCCCTCTGAGCTCCAGCTCTGGGGCAGCAATTCGAAAGGCACCAGAGTCATACAGTGAAGAACTGAATTGTCTGGCTTGAGGGTGAGAGCTGGGGGGTCAGCTTTCTCCTAGACAGAAGTGCTACCAAAGGACACTATTCCTTTGATGAACCCCACTCCCATCCCTCTCCTGCCCAGAGCCAGCAGGTGGGAGCTATATATGAGACTCCATTTACTTGGCTCACGCTCTTTGCCCCACCCTAGTGATTTCCTGAGGCCCCACCCTAACCAAATTTCTGGCCCATCTAAGCTATTTCCAGTGGCTTTTCCATACATATGGCCTGTCTTGGCTCATGCTTCAGATTTTCCTAAAATCTCTCAAAAAAGCAGCATCTGGCCTCAGTGTGCCCCATTCCTCTTGCTAAGTCGCCCCAGGCTCAGCTCTCACAGCAGCCAGCCTTGTCCATAGCTTGGCTTTGTCTGGGTACCTCCAAGCCCAGCACAAGTAGCACCCATCTGCAGATCGCTTTTTAGCTCATGCCAGGTGGCCCCAAGCAGAACACAGGGGGTGGATGACCTTGGCCTGCACATCCTGAGAGGCTCCAGAGCCAGCTCACCCAGTGGACAGCTTCAGACCGTGTCAAAGCACCAACTTCCAACTACCTCCACAAGTGACACATTAAAAGGGACTAAATCAGGAGGCACCAGAGCCCTGCTAGAGTAAGTCCTGCTCTGTGGGGTGGGCCCCTGCACAGCTGATCCTCCACAGTTGTTGGAAGTCAGTGGTCAGTGGTCACAGCCAGTCCTTGCAGCTGATCAGCCTGGGGAAAAATCCCTCCCATGATATGCCAAAAGCAATCAAGACTCGACTACAACAGGAAGGTGTTCATAGTCCACACAGCGGGTGCATCTGAAGTGCCCAGCTTGGGTGATCAGGGAAGCTGTGCCACTGGACCTTATAGAACCTACTACATTAGGCCACTCTACCAAGCCTGAAATTTATCACTACTCTACCTAATACATAGAAACAAACACAGGGAGGTGACCAAAATGAGGAGATGAAGAAACATGTCCCACGTGAAAGAACAGAACAAATCTCCAGAAAAAGAACTAAATAAAATGGAGACAAACAATCTACTAGATACAGAGTTCAAAACACTGGTTGTAAGGACGCTCAGTGAACTTAGTGAGAACCTCAACAGTATAAAAAAGGACCAGTCAGAAATGAGAATACACTAACTGAAATGAAGGCTAATTTATAGGGAGTCACCAGTAGAGTAGATGAAGCCAAGAATCACATCAGTGATTTGGAATATGAGGAAGCAAAAAAAAAACAACCACCAAATCAGAACAGAAAAAGGAAAAAAAGAATCCAAAAAAATGAGGATAGTGTAAAAAGCCTCAGGACAACTTCAAGAGTACCAACATTTGCATCATAGGGGGTGGCAGAAGAAGAGACAGAGCAAGAGTTTGAAAAAATAATGACAGAAAAGTTCCCTCACTTAGTGAAGGAAACAGACATACAAGTCCAGGAAGCACAGAGAGTCCCAAACAAGATGAACCCAAAGAGGCTCACACCAAGACACATCATAATTAAAATGCTAAATGTTAAAGACAAAGAGATAATCTTAAAAGCAGCAAGAGAAAAGCAGTTAGTTACCTACAAGGGAACTCCCATAAGACTGTCAGCTGATTTCTCAAAAGAAAGTTTCAGGCCAGAAGAGACTGGCAAGGAATATTCAAAGTGGTGAGAAGCAAGGACCAATAATCAAGATTACTCTACCCAGCAAAGCTATCAGAATCAAAGGACAGATAAAGAGCTTCCCAGTAAAGAAAAAGTTAGAGAAGTTCATTACTACCAAACCAGTATTATATGAAATGTTAAGGGGTCTTCTTTAAGGAGGAGGAGGAGGAGGTGGAGGAGGAGGAGGAGGAGGAGAAGAAGAAGAAATGAACAATAACATGCCAAAAAATACATATCTATCAACAATTGAATCTTAAAAAATAAAATAAATGAACAAGCAGAATAGAAACAGACATAGATTCAGAGAACATTTTAATGGTTATCAGATGGTAGGGAGGTTGGGGGATGGGTGAAAAATGAAGGGATTAAGAAGTACAAATTGGTTGTTACAAAATAGTCATGGGGATGTAAAGTACAGCATAGAGAATATAGTCAATAATATTCTAATAATTAACTATGGTGTCAGATGGGTGTGAGATTTATCGGGATGATCACTTAGTAAATTATGTAATATCTAATCCCTGGGGTGTACACGTGAAACTAATATAATAATATATGTCAACTGTAATTGAAAAAAAAAAATTTTTAAAGAGTTAGGCCCAATATCATAACTATCGCACAGAGTTTCTAATAGTCCACAGTATTCCATTGTAACACCTTATATTCATTTTCAAGGACTATATCCTCCTCCACTGTAGTTATCAGTATAAAAGAATCTTTCAAGGGCTCTTATCACATTTTCTATATGTTTGGTCTGATGGCTTTCAACAATAGTGGCAATTTGTAATATGGTAGCCTCTCTCTTCAATACTCAGAAAAATCAAAGCATATAAAAACTATTTCTCCTGATGCAGGTTAGGATCAAATAAAAGGAAAAAGAGTTTGGGCCAATCTAGGAACACTATTCTTTACCTTACAAATTTTTAGGAGAAAAAATGTTTCTGAGATGCAATTCTATGTCTGTTTTGCTGTATACACACATGAGAAAATATACACTTCAGTATTATATGGCATGTGTATTTAGAGACTTTAAAAAATAAATGTTCTTTTCTTTATCAGACTATGAATTAATCAAATATCAGAGATTTACTTTTACTTTTTTTATTGATTTTAGAGATAGAGGAAGAGGGAGAGAGAGACATTGATGTGAGAGAGAAACATCGATCTGTTGCCTCCTGTATATGCCCTGACTGGGAATTGAACCCACAACCTAGGTATGTGCCCTGACTGGGAATTGAACCCACAACCTTTTGGTGCATGGGACGATGCTCCAATCAACTGAGCCACCCGGTCAAGGCTACTTTAAATTCTACTGTAATCAAATATTTGATATGTGCCATCTGAGTGTATGTCTTCATTCTCCCACACAGAATACTTCAAATAACTGTATAAATTTAGAACATGTGAAAATCATAAATAGCAAAAATGCTTTCTAAAAATAAGATCAGTTTTGATTATCAAATGGAATTTCAATAGCATGTTAAGTACCTGAGAGTTCAAGCATCTCATGGACCTAAATTACTATTGCTTTCCATAAATCTGTTCTCGCTAGAATTCTGAAGACCTACAAACCATAAACATGTAAACTCGGTTTAACAAAGATCAATCAGTCAATGAAAACTTATTTACCAACAATTATTATTCACCTGTCAAGCAACTCAGTACCTACATATCATATGCACACTAATAAAAAGCTGCATGATGCCTCCCTGTCCACAGAAAGCTCACACTCTAGTGGAGGTACAAGGCATGGCACTCAGTGGTATGAGTACATTTGTGGGTATGGCAGGATGATTCATTGATAACAACCAATGCTTTCATTTCAAATTTAATCATTCCCTTCTGCCTTGTAACCCATTCCCCACTTTTCTATTACCACATGGGAACAGCTAGGGCTCCTCTTTCCCACAGCCTCAGAGAGTTCAGGGGACAGAGAAAGGGTTTAGAGTCAAAATAATCTTGATCAAGGATCATCAAAAGTCAAATTCCTGCCATAAATAATGGACTTAGAAAAAATTAATGATGATATAAGAGTAAGAGTCAGGTTTTTATTTAGCTTGTGTGTGTGTGTGTGTGTGTGTGTGTGTGTGTTTCCCACGGCCAGAAAAGGGAAGTGAATATTCTAAAGGACCAAGAAAGTTGTAACTAACTGGGCTGTTTGAGAAGGAGCTACGAACACCATCTAACATCCCAACAAAGGGTTAATCTTTGTTAATAGGAGGTTGTGGCAGGTGATAAAACCACCATCTAAGTGTGGAGACTCTTAAGACAAAAAAGTTCATTTGGACCTGCTTCTGGAACAATGCAAGGTAAAGGCAACACGTCCTCGGAAATTCTCCACGTCACCATGGTCAGCAAAGTAGAGGAACGACAAAGACACGGCATGACGTGCCAGGTGTAGAGAGAGCCTGAGGCAGCACTCAGTGTCTCCTGCTGCACAAAATGACTTCGGAAAGCAGCCAAAGTGTTACTTCAAGGGCCTTTAAGAGGGATAAAAGTGGAGAGTGAACGAGTGTGTGTCTACAGACCTGAACGTGTTTTGGGGGACAGACAAGGGGATTCACAGAAGAATAAGTCATGTACCAGAATCTGGAATTAAATGGAAATATAGATACGCAGGGGATATAAATAAGGATAAAAGCAAATAATTGCGGACCAGATTCTGTGGTCCCTGTTCCTCAGCCCACTCCCAATACTCCCCATGCCACAGTCCTACATTAAATATCTAGAAATTTAGGTGTCACACTGGATAATTAAAAAGGGGGAAAAAGTCCCTAGATAAATGAGTTTAAATCTGAAATATACTAATATATCACTGGGAAACTAATAACTGAGAAACCGGAATATGTTAGTTTTTCTTTCTGGAAGGATAATTTGGTAGGGGGCTTAATATAGAAGCAAAGCTGAGTTATAGTAATAGAACATTTCTGCACCTCTAACATTTGTGAGTATTTAGAGAATTAAATGAGAAGAATTTTTCAAGATGCTTAATATAGTGTCTCCTGCCAAAAATTGTTAAGGTTTAAAAATGTTACCCTTCTTCCAAGTTAGCTTGCTACAGTTACATGCAAACTGGTAGAAGACATAGACTCCTAGTGTTAACAGTGGAAGTCGAGTACCAACCAGTGGAAATGGGGTATCCCCTTCCCCACTGAGTGCTCAGGGTCAAGTCCTTACAGTATCTCAAGTAAAATAATTTTCTAAGACTCACATGGGAAGATGAGTGATTTTGTTGTTGTTAATCCTCACCCAAGGATATTTTTCCATTAATTTTTAGATAGAGTAGAAGGGAGGGAGGAAGACGAAAGAGAGAGAGAGAGAGAGAGAGAGACATTGACGTGAGAGAGACTCATCAATTGGTTGCCTAGGGCTTGGGATTGAACCTGCAACCCAGGTACATGCCCTTGACTAGGAATTGAACCTGGGACCCGTCAATCCACAGGCCAATGCTCTAACTACTGAGCCAAACTGGCCAGGGCACAATGAGTGATTTTTATTTGTGTGGAATTACATCTCTAGGTTTAGAAAGTCCCATTTCCCTTAAACTAGTCCTGGAAAATGTGTAGCTGGAGATTCAGCAGAGCTAGAAGCAAAGCCAGTGTCCAGAGTTTCCTTTCCGTGGTGGAGCTGGGTCCAGTGTAGTATTAGGGTAGTTGCAGTCCATTAGTCCATTGTGTGTGGGGTTCACATGGCCGTGGGCCATATGGACAAATGCAGGAGCGTGAGAGTCCTGCAAGCCAGTAGCATGAACCAAGAGCAAGAGCAAGAGAGAGTAAGAGAGGAAACTCCTTTGTTTAGGAACTTACGTATCTCAAATCTTCCTTCACTTGCAGTGGCCATGCCCATTCTGGCCAATGACCTGTTCCCAGGTGTGACTAATGGGCAAGTACCTTCCCTATTTCTTCCCCTGTCCAGTCCCTTCTCCCAGGATCTGTGGGGAACAGACTGAGGGCTCCCTGGGGAATGCCTATACAACTTGGCCTTCCCTGTGCTCCTTTCTAGTTAATTAATAATGGGGCTTATTACAATAATATCACTAGATCAGTGATGAAAGACCATTCATTACTCACAACAATAACAGTGACCAGAATGTCAGTATTTTGGGTGCCAGCCCTGAACCCCAATTCCCACAAGGCGAAGCTAATAGAGCCAAATGACACAAGCAGTGGGTTGCACTACAAGAGAGGAATTCTGAATTTAGGAAGCCCAAATCTTTTATAACGAGCAGTAAATATGCCCACCTTTTGCTCTGGAGAAAGATTCTCTATTCTCCAGGGCTGTTCACAATTAATCATCATGAAAAGAGGGTTTGAAACAAAGGGTAGTCTGTGCCTTGCTCACAGGATGCACAGAAACCCGAGCGACACCAAGCCGAGCAAGTGCTAAGTAACTATAGACTATTGCTATAATTATGATTGCCATTAGAAAGTTGATAATGCCACATAATCGACTAACTGTATCAACACTTCCTGACACATACGGACACAACTGTTTCATGGGCATAATAAAAAAAAAAAATCACTAAAATTTGATAAAGAATTTTTTAAATCTATGAAAGTCAGATTTCCCTATAAGGATTGGAAACATTTATGTGATTTAAATGTTTTGAACAGAGGGAAAAGGAACTTTTAAGATGGTTCTAATCACTTTGATGAAAGAAAGATCGTACTCTACTCAAATAATCATTGTTTTAGAATAACAATAACCTATTATTTTACCTATAAAAGAGATTTACTAGTCTGCGGAACTACAGGCCAGAGTGCATAGCTTTCTGATACAGCACTGAGAACTCCTGACAGGAAGTCATTTCTGTGCCTCAGAATTTCCACTTCTGGGCACCCTCCTGGACTCTACTGTCCTCATTTCAGGAAATAAGCCCTTCAGAAATGTTCCTGTACTGAAAACTGAATTTTCCTAAATGTAAGCACCTCCTTTCTTCTTTCTTTTTTTAGGCCTAACTTAGTTGCAACTTTAATATAATCTCTTTAATTCCTCTTATGCAGTAATACAAATTTGTGCCAGCAGAGTCGATGGTAAAGAGTTCAGAACTCTTTGTAGCCAAATTGGTCATCTCCGTTTTACCCAGAACTCAAGTCAAGCATCAGATTCTATGGTAGGTCCAGAAAATACATAAAGAAAACTAGAAAAGGAAGAGTACTTTAGTATTAATATATATTTTATTAATCTAAATTAGACTTTTACAGTATTAACAATTTTGGAAAATGAGAACCTAGGAACTCTGTCCCCAAATTTTTTTCAGCTGAATTTTAGCCCTTGGCATCATGTATTTGGTCTTTGATGAAATGCTTTATCTTATAAAATAATGCTCATGAAGATAAACATTACTGTTTATCTTCATTACTGCAGTATCTCTATTGTTCAGTTTAAATTATACTTTTAATTAGAGATGATTCTAAAAATTACCCTAAGAAAACTCCCTACACCTTTCTTCCCTCTCAAGCATGCAGCTCCTAAACTCTAAGGGTCCCCACGAGACTCACAACCAGGGAGCAATGGGCATTGGCAGCTCATCCTGTCCTAACCCCTGAACCTGATCCAAGGCCCCTTTTCTTTGACTTTTCAGTGAACCAATAGCACTGTGACTTTGATTTCTCAGTGAGCCAAAGCAGCCCCACCCAGGCCCTCTCCTATTGCTACTTTTATCCTAAGCCCTTCTTTTTTCATTGTCACCTCAAAGTCAAAAAATAAAAATAAAATTTTAATATGTAGTTTGTATGACAGTAAGAAGTTTTAAAAAATGATTAATTTCACAAAAGTAAAAATTTGATTTATCCAGAATAACTAGGGAATAAGTTCTAGCGATTAATTAAATACTGTGTTTTAATCAATAATTAACAAAGATGACATTTACATTGATATTTTTCCAATGAAAAGAAATTTAGAAAAGATAATTGAATGAATAATGACAATAATTTTTCTAAGTTATTATTATTCCTCAGAATAAGCTTATAGTTACTCAGGGTCATAATTCTTATAAAAAAAAAAACAAAAAAAAAAAAACTGTAGCAGGACTATAAAGAGAGTACAAAAGATTCAGCTAAACTGCCCGGCCGGTGTGGTTCAGTGGTTGAGCATCGATCCATGCACCAAGAGGTCACCAGTTCGATTCCCGGTCAGGGCATATGCCCAGATTGTGGGCCCGATCCCCAGTAGGGGGCATGCTGGAGGTGGCCAATCGATGTTCTCTCTCATCAATGTTTCTATCTCTCTCCCTCTCCCTTCCTGTCTCTCTGAAATCAATAAAGAAAAAAAAATTAAAAAAAAAAAAGATTCAGCTAAACTAATCATGTGATTGAGTATAAAACAATTTTTTAAATAACCTCAACATTTGTTATCTTAATTTTTATTTTGATAGTGTTCTTACTTACTATCAAAATCGGTTAGGAATAAATTCAAATATTGCAAAGATATTTTTTTTTAATCCTCAACCAAGAATATTTTTTTTCCATTGATTTTTAGAGAGAGTGGAAGGGAGGGAGAGAGAGAGAGAGACATCAGTTTGAGAGAGACACATCGATTGGCTGCTCTCTGCACATACCCTCACAGGAGCCAGAGATCAAACCTGCAACCCAGGTAAGTAGCCTTGACCGGGACTCAACCTGTGACCCTTTGGTACACTGGTCGTCGCTCTATCCACTGAGCCATGCAAACCAGAGCAAGAATTTTATTTTTGTTTTGCTGATTGATTGATTTATGATTTATCTGAATAAATAAAATAATATGCACTCATAAATTCTAAATATTTTTTTAATTCCACAAGAAACATTTATCTAACTACCTAATAACAACACTATTTTTTAAAAATCTGCTGGCTAGAGACATTAGCAGAAATTGGAGCCATTGTATTGAAAAGCAAAGAAATAAAAAGAAAAATATTTGTGACCTAAATAATCTATTATTTTAAAAGGGAGGTGGGGTAGCATTTTTATGCACAATTGGAGACTATGTGACATATAAACATCAGTTAATTGATCAACACAAGAATTTCTAAAATTGTGAGCGATATTAAGAAGTACAAATGGCAGGTTTTCAATCTTTTATTTTAAAACTATATACATGAAGCAAATATTGTACTGTGTTGTGGACTGAATTTTGGCCTATCAAAGTTTATATGTTGAAGCTCTAACCCCAATACCTTAGAATATGACTGTATTTGGAGATACGGTCCTTAAAGAGGTTAAGTTTAAATGAGGTCTTAAGGGTGGGGACATAATCCCATATGTTTGATGTCCTTATAAAATGAAGAGACAGTGGGAATGTGCACATACAGAAAAGGCCTCGTGACCACATGCAAGGAGATTGTCTGCAAGTCAGAGAAAGAGGCCTCAGGAGAAACTAAACCTGCTAACATCTTGATCTTGGACGTCTAGCCTACAAAACTCAGAGAAAATAAATTTCTGTTGTTTAAGACACCCTGCCTGTAGTATTTTGTTATGGAAGTCCTAACAAATTAAGACACATAGTTTCAAAATTTGTGTTATTATGTGATAATCTAAATTTAAGAAATGCTATGATCTTAATCTAGAGTATTAGCAAGTTACCTAGGGATGGTTTGTTTCACTGTGTTCTTTTCATCCTTTTTCTTTAAATAATAGTTTATTTTTTTCTAAAATAAACTATTGACTTTTGTTCTGATATAATGTTTTATTCTGATATACATGAATCGAGTTTTCACCATTTCTGCTGCAACAAATGTATCTGCTATATAGGTTTTACAATCAACTTTAATCCAATGTGCACGTCTCCTGGTATTTTATCAACGTGGTAGTTAGCATGCATTTTAAAGTGCTCCTTGGCAAAGTCCATGTGGGAAATGCTGATTTAGCATGCGTAAAATGCAGGTGCATTCTCAGCAAAATCCATGCACTATAATGTTAAGTGAACAAACAATTGACAAATAGTAATAGGTAAATGTGTCCTTTCCTTCCCAATCAGCCTTGCATACACGCTTTCTAAGCAATGCCTTCAAAACAGTGTTGATGCAAATACGTCTTAAGTGGGTTCCTAGGAACTAGTACCAATTATCCTAACTCACTATAATTTAAATTACCTCACCTTTAACAAAGTATTTTATAATAATCACTCACAATACTTGAGGATATATGTTGACTGTAGTTTCACCCATCCATTATTTTAACAACAGAGACCCTAAAAAACTGCAATTCATTTGAAAGGTCTGAACATTTATAAAATCCTCCTTTCTATTCATCAACAGCAAGTTTATTTTATACTATACTATACTAGTAATATACTATATTATACTATACTATATACTATACTATATTATACTATATTCACATACATACACATACACAGTGGGTATTAATATCATTGTGTCCATGTCCTTTTAGCAAGTACATACCTCATTTACCAGGTCTGCATATATTAACTTTTCCATATTAAACCAATCCTGCCTCAATAACCCTTAAAAAAGAAATTTCAACAGAACCATCTCAATCCTAAATAATTTGGAAGTGCTTTCCTTAAGAAAATTTTTCTTTTTTCAACCTTATCTATATAACTATTTTGTTCCTTAGGCGTGTGTGTGTGTGTGTGTGTGTGTGTGTGAGTCCATGATGTAGAAAACCCTGTTTCCGAAAGGATGAGAAATATATGCAGATGTCAGCTTCCAATTTGCATCATAGATTTTAGGATATGGTTACATGAACTAAAAAAGAAAATAAAAACAAAACTACAGTTACTAAAAAATGGTATTTACCACCTAGTGTAACAAGATAGCAGAGAACGCCAGTGTTCACATTATTTCTACCATACGAAGGAGCCTCAGTGCCATAGCAGACTTTTCAGATCAACAAAATGTTTGGCACGGTGAGTAGATCCAAGTAGATCCAAGCTCTACTGATAGTGCCAAACAATTTTGTAATAAGGCTCCCCTGCATTTCTACCAGGAAAATTAAAATGTGGTCTGATTTACTACACAGCAACTTCAGAACAAGTTGTAACTCTAAGAGAGCATTTTTTAGCAAGTTTCTAATCAATCCAATTGAAATTTATAGCTTACCTAGTGATGAAAAGAGTGAGGTACTAAAAATATTCCAATTTTCTCTCTAAATAATAACAATAATGGAGTATGTGCCAGATACATATATTATTTAACTCCACAACATATAAAATAAAAACAATTATAGGAGAGGTAGGTTCTATTATTATCCTCATGTGGGAAATACTAAGGAGTCCATAAGAGGAGGGAACATTTAAAATAGAGGCAGTGGTGTGCCAATGAGACTCCAGAACCATGTACATTATATGAATATATATATATATATATATATATATATATATATATATATATATATATATATATAATGAGGTCTGCATTGCATATAGAGATGGTAGGTAGGTAGGTAGGTAGGTAGGTAGGTAGGGAGGTAGGGAGGTAGGAAGGTAGGAAGGTAGATAGATAGGCTGCATTGCATATAGAGAATTTCAAAATAATAAAATTAAAAGCCAGTCTTCTTTATATTATGAACATGCACTGATGGTGACCAAATATTCTTCCAAGAAAATAATATTGTTTTAAAAAATCCAAGTCCTAATAAATTGCTACAAAAACAGTTGATGTTTAAACTAGCTTAGTTTTATCACTTATCCTTTAATAAATATTGTATTATACATGGTCATTTTAAAGTTGAAAACACTAACCATGTTTGGTTGTGTAACCCAAGAGAATCATCATACCATGAATAAAAGTCATATATTACACACTGCTGATAGCCGTTCACAGCAGGTGAGTTGTTGCTCTTTCTCTAAAAGCATTCTGCTTTTTCCCTAGGACACTGAGACCATGGTTATCTTTCTTTCCAAATTTGTACGACATAAGTACATGCATACATACATACATAAGGCAGGGTTGGGAATTGGATGGAGGTTTGAGAGAGTTTGGCACTATTTTACTATAGGACTTTGGACTACCCAAGCCACTTGTGTGACTTTTACCATATCTATTTATACTGATCCCACTTCTGTCTGCTCTCTTTAATTTTTTATGTCACTGAAGATGAGGAGTTATATCACTGAGCAGCCATGCACACTGGTCAATCTATGGCCTGGCATAATTTCCTCTTGTTATCTTCAGTTATTATATGCACATTTTGCATTTTACTCCAAGTTCACTACTGAATATGCTGAGGATGATCTATATAATCTCCCTTCCCTGGAACCTTGGTTCCCAGTCCTATGGTCATGGAAAAAGCTCCCAGCAGAATGTGTGTCCCCTGGGACACCACTCCCTGGGCACACCTGCTGGACCCAGGATGGGGAGCTGACTCAGCAGCTAATCTGAGTCCCTTCCTCATAAAACTGTGGTTGGCAAGAAGAGATTAGATTCTCAGTTGAGAATGGCTTCTAATAAAGAAGACACATAAAATGTGTGAGCTATTTTAGGGAACTTACTTTCTGCATACACACGGCAAAGCACATAAACTGGGGTACAGGGGTAGAGAGAGACTGAAGCAACAATCTCGGGAGTGGGGAGAGAGAGAGGCAGAGATGCATGAACAAATGTGGGAAGACTTCAAACAACTCTTCAGCCCGTGATTCCAATATCTTCCTACGGTCTGTGATGAACTCATTCTAGTCATATAACGATAGACTTTCTATTTCAGCTAGGTCAAGGTATTTTTCCCCCAAAAGACCAAAAAAGAAATATAGTTTATTCCTATACAACTACCAAGGTCAAACTCTGCTTTAAAAAATCAATGGGATAACAATTACAAATCCCTTTCAAGTCCATAGAACAGGCAACTTGCTTCTATGACTTTACAGATCAACACCAAACTTTCCCAAAACTGTCTAAGTTCATTTACCTATGGATGGACACACACACACACACACACACACACACACACACACACAACATACCTATGTTTATAATTTATATGCCCATGTGTCTTTTCCTTTCAAAGACAGATGATGTGTGTGACAACATGACATTGCCGTCCTCCCCAAACTGAAGGTTTATAAAATGGTGATGAAATATGATCATTTAGGTGATACAGACACTGTATTTAACACTTCCTTAAGTAAACAATCTCTTTCCGGAGAACTACAAAATGGGATGGATGGCAGGAAGCTTTTCAAGGATGAAGAATAAAAACAAGGCAGAGAAAAATAGAAAATATGTGATAGGCTGGGGCCGTATATAGTGGACATCGTTTGGAGTGAGAAGGCCTCGAGTTGCTCGGCATTTAGGGATCAGCAGCCTGAATATATTGCGTTGCTGGCCGAGTAGATCATTGAAGAGAAACATAAAAGCACCTAAGTCTTGGTTTGCTGTCATGGCACTGGACTGGGGCAGCTCCCTCGGGAGCCCAGAAAGGTATTTCAACAATGGGCATAGTTCTGTGCCATTTGATCTCCAAATACATGTTTTAGGCCTATTATAAATATCACCTTTACCACCCTTACATCTTCTTCATGATTAAACATAACCTATACTGAACATCACATGACAGTCTAGGGCAGGGGTCTCAACTAGAAATTTTATCCCTAAGGGAACATTGGCAAGATCGTGACAAGTTTTTTTTTGTCATAACCGAGAGAGAGGGGCTGCCGACATCTAATGAGCAGAGCCCACCCATCCTACCATGCAACGGCAGAAGGCACAACAAAACATTACATTCCAAGATGCAGTAACGCCAAGACTGAGAAACCTTGGTCTGGCACCACTCACCCCACGACCCTGAAACAGTTAAGCTAGCACAGATGCACTGTTTGTGACATGAACAGAGATGAGATGGTTTGCAAGACCCCATAGATGGGCTGAGCTGAGACAGTCTTTAACAAAGTGCTTTGACAAAATATTTAAGACCCCAAGGAACAACATAGCTAATAATGTGATATCCATGTGGATGACAGGAAAGCCACATGACAGACGAGCCTCAAGACAGGACCATGACCAATGCTCTTTGACAGAGATCCATGGACCGATTCCAGTTGAAATGTTAAAGCTTCCTGATGCCTTGGCTCTCTACACATGGAAAGAAGTAATCACCAACGTAGAAGCAAAGGCTGTGGCCATATCTCCAACTTTTTTTTTTTTTTTAATCCTCACCTGAGGACATTTTTGCATTATCTTCAGATAGAGCGGGAGGAGAGAGGGAGGAAGAGAGAGAGAGAAACATGGATGTGAGAGAGACACATCGACTGGCTGCCACCCACACAACCCCAACCGGGGCAGGGGACAAACTGCAACCGAGGTACGTGCCCTTAGCGGGAACTGAACCTGGGTCTCTCTGGTCCGTGGGCCGGCGCTCTGACTGCTGAGCCAAACCGGCCAGGGCCATATCTCCAACTTTGCTCTCACACAAACACTACCAGACTACACTCCCCATCAGCAGCAGACCCGAAAGATAGATACAAGTGTGCTTGGCAATACCTCAGCTAATACTCAAGCAGAACGCAATGCTCAGGTAGAGGGGAAATTGATTAAAATAGAATTGAGACAGAGCACAATTCATGGGTACCTAAAGTATAAGCTCTAAATATTAATGTCATTGCACGAAAAAGTGGCCAGAACCTGCAGTCTTTGTTCTGAATGAACTTCACAATGTTCTCTAAAATTTTAGCGCATTATTTAAAAATTTAATGTACCAACTCATGTCAATGACTACAGGTATCTTTAATTCAAGCTGACAAACAGTTGGAAATTAAAGATAATTTGACAATATTCTAATCAATAAACTATTTTTTCCTTAATTGTAGGTTAATTTTTAAATAAATTAGTGTAAACACACCAACAAATACATCCCAGACTTTGCCATAATATCATCAACTTGTTTATTTAGCCTGGTAAGTGTTTATCGCCACATTTTGGCCACAACCCTGAATTGAACTAGGTCTTTCTTTGTAGGCCTTGCAACAGTAATTTTCAGATGATCAGCCACAGGGCTATTGCAATGGGTCTGCCAATCTATACATTTACAACAAGCACAGTCTTTGGAATAACATGTCTCCCTTATAGTATTTTTTTTATTGCATATGTGTTTATATTTGTAATTAATAAAATAAATATTTTCTTCCAATTATTTAATTAATACTAATGTAGTCACAATCAATAAGTGGTAGAAATACAATTATTATCAACTGAGCACTTTTGTATTATTTAAAAATGAGTTCTTGCCTTCAAAATGCTAAAAACCACTATCCTATGCTGAGAGAGCTGAATTTCTGTTTTTATGTTCCTTGCATTTATGTAAAAAAAATGTCAGCTAACCATGGGATATTTCTTCTGATTCCACATTTGCTCACTGTGGCATTCATAGCACAGCTGTCCAAATCTACCTTGGAATTCATATTTTCCTTCAAGATCAAAGCTGAGTGTACTTAGCTGTGGGCTTTGTTGATCCATTCCTCTTGAACTTCGTTTGGGCCCATAATTACATGCCTAATATAGAGAAAAATGTCAAAAAAGAAACAGATTTCAATTTCAGGCTTCAGAGGAGTTCTGATAATAATAATGTGGTGAAAATGATGAAAAATACATTGACAGATGTACCCTTGTTTTTAGGGACAGTATACGCTGTAGTGGCTGCGAGAAAGGATACCTGTCAATTCTGAGATTGGACTGTGGCTAGGGGAAGTTGTCATTTAAAAAAACGGAAAAACTCTTTTTGATGTAGAAAAATATCCAGCCATGCTACTTGCTATGCAAAAACAGTGGGATTGCTTTCTACATGCCAGCAGCAGGGCAAAGGTACAACACACCCACTGCCGGGGCCATTAGCATCTTTTGTCATAATACATGGCAAATGGACCAGTAACTACCCACTGCCAATTAGAGTGATGATGAGCCAACCTAAAATAGGCAGGTGAGCGGACTAAGTGCCCCTGTGGTTTGCCAATTACCTAAATTATCTGCGGTAGTTTTAGTGCACAGCTACCCTGAATACAAATATAAAACACTCCAGTATTCAGGGGAGTTAGCCACCGCTTGGTGTCAAAAAGCAGAGAGAAAATAAGCGGGATTTCCAGAAGCTGAGTCCTAGCAATTGTGATATCCAGTGTCACCCAGATGAAATACTATCCTGCATTTTGTTTGACAATTCTGTCTCCTCCAGGACAGGCTCCTGAAACGAGGAAGCGTCGATTCTGTGCTCCATGTCACCAATCAATCGCACAAATCGTTGTGCGTGATTGTGAGTAAATGGACATCGAAACAATCTACGGCACTGAATGAACAGTTAGTATCAGAAGACCTCAATTAAATAAAACTACTTTTACCAGAAAAAAATATCATGTATAGTAGATCTGGGGAAAGAAAATGAAAGAAAAGGCAAACAAGAGACTTGCAAGTCCTGCCTTTCCCCCCAGGTATAAAGAAAGATCAAAAAAAGAAATCAGCAATGTCCTTTGTCACAAACAGTCAGGTGCAATCATGAAATCTCAGCAACAGCCTGGTGAAAGACTTGTCTTCTCTGGTAACAGCCCCACTTTAGCAGTGGAAGCCACTTGCAATTTCCCATTGTTCTCACATTTGAAGTTACTAGGAACAATGAGAGAGATCAACAGTATTTTAAAGGCAATGCAACGTTTCCTGATAAAATTAAAAAAATGCTAACTTTTAAGTGTTTAACATTTCCTCATCTTTCAGAAAATTACATACATACTTGCCTCCAAATTTGGAGTTGGGTGTGAGCACAGGAGCTGATGCCATTATGTTCATGTTCACTTAAACTTCATAATAGGTTAGCATATAGTAAATTATTTCAGAAGAAGGGTGCTGTGCATGGTGGATAATATGCACCGTGTCTGTGTTTAATGTTAATAGTAGCAGTCAGGAGTCTGAGTTATACTGCTCCTGTACTGAACTAATCTGTGATCTTTGACAAGTCACTTAATCTCTCATCATTCTTAACTGTAACGATAGTTTACCTAAATTATAATAGCAGATAATAATACCTTGCTTGGAGTAGTGTGGTAAGACAATTAATTGTCATGTGTGAAGCTCTTAAAGGTCTTTGGATGAGATGTATTACTAAAGTGCACAGCATTAATATTATTCGTCCATTAACAATGTTTTCTTGTGCAATGGTCCAATATACTATCAGTTTAAGACACATAGGGGAACACTGTTAAGATACAGTAACAGAATGATAAGCATTTCACTGCTCCTTGCCTACGTTTGTGTTGTACAAACTGGTCTACTGTACAGAACATTCAATATAGTTACTAAATTCCACACTGACTGTTTTATTATGCTAATTGATAATCTAGTGTGCTCCAAAGATTAAAGAAAAATGAAATTAAACTGAAAAATCAAAGGGTAACAACTTTATAATGCCTCTTTAATTTAGAGAAATACAATTAAAGTCACACAGCGATAGAATTGACTGTGAATACTAAGATGACTATAATTGACAAAGTGAATGTTACAGAGCCAAGCTGAGTAAGAGCGAAGGAAAATGCCAGTGCCGTTCAGCGCCATGGGGTACCTGTGTCGGCTCACAGAAATGAACCCTAAGACATCCATAGATGTCACTGAAGAGAATGTTCTAAAGAATTCTTATGTCACTGGAAAAGGTTTTTCGAATCAGATAAAAATGCACACTTTTAAAAGTAACACAAAGTTCATTATTTTCTTTATTGAGAAGGAAAACATAACTAAGAAAGAATTAGACCCTACCAACTAAGCTTATCTGAGTTTCTTTGTATTTGTAAACATATAGGATTCAAGCCTGCCTGCCCTACTTTAAATAAAAACACAGACACACAACATGCATACATGTGTGCATGCACACACACACACACACACACACACACACACACACACAAAGCCTATGAATATATAGTTTAAATGTCCAATTGAAACAGTAACTCCAGGGAGTTTCGCCATGAGACCAACAGGATCAGGCCTTTTCTGTTACATTAAGTCCACACTGACGTTGCTCATGTGATTACAGCCTGACTGAGAAAACGACTGTACTTGGATGCTGCTGGGGAGATGGCAAATTGGTACAAAGTCTTTGGTCAGCAATTGTATCATATTTTAAAAATACGTATAAAGCCCCCTTCGTGGGAATTTAGCATTCCTAAAGTTGTATTCTCATTCTCATGTTTTTTCATTAAAAAAACCCGGAAGAACAGAGCAACTTTCATGAAGGGCAAAATAGTTCTGAAGAATACTGTTCTAACTTTTAAATCAGTGCAAATATTAGATTTCGCTCTGTAATATATGCTTAGTTTTAGACATCAGTAAACAGTTTCCCAATTCTTTGAGATATAATTGACATGCTAAGATGGTACGTCTGTTGCTCCTACACCTGTCCGTGTCCCTCAGCAGCCCACAGGCAAAGATATAAGTAGAAATTGTGAGGAGAAAAAAAAAGGCAGGAGGTCAATGAACAGCGGACAGTGACAGAGAGCAAATAATTGGGAATATATCTTATTTTAATAGAATGTCATCTTTGAGAAATAGGCTTGTGTGTGAGGCAAGGGTAACTGAAAGTTTTATTTGGGATTTTTTTTCTATAAATGTATACATTTACTCTTAATTAGCTTATTTATTATAGCATTGTGAGTTTTAAGAATGCATGTCATGTTTTAGCAGGACTGTATCAACTTTCCCTGTGAGAGGGGATAATGGATGATTTTTTAATAAACTGTCTCTTATTTCAGTTTTATAATGTTTGTATTACTTCTATGATTAAAAAAAGAAAAACACTATTAACACTTTGGGCAGAATATACGATGCTGTTGCTTCCTGAAACATTGAGGATTGCTCCAAAAACTCCAAATTTTCTCTCATCACTGATTAAATCTTAGTCAATATGTAGACCTTATACAATTAAAATACAAAAATAATATTTAGATTTACGAACACTAGAGTCCCAGAAGCACCTACCATGTTTCATACTTTTAAAAAACACATTTGTAGCTTTCATAAGAATCATGAAAAAAAAATTTAAAGCAACACTTAATGTCTCCTGAATGTATCAGTTGGAAATTGTTTCACTTCAAAGTGAAATTCTAGGCAGGTTGCTCCAAACTAAAGACAATAAAATATTCTGGATTCAGGATGACACTTTTAGTATTTATTTAGTTAGTTTTGTTTTGGTTTTGTTTTTTATCATTGAAAATACTACAGATGCCCTCATTTTGTCCCCATTGACCCCCTCCTTCCTGCTCCCACACCCCTCCTGCTTTCTCCAACCTAAGGTCTGTGTCCATTGGCTGTGCATATATGCATATTAGTTTTTTGGTTTATCTCTTCACACTCCTCCCACCCCCATCCCTCTGAGGTTTGTTACTCCGTTCCCTACTTCCATGACTCTGGATCTCCTTTGGTCGAGGGTTTATTTTGTTCATTATGTTTCATACATAAGTGAGATCATGTGGAACTTGCCTTTCTCTGACTGGCTTATTTCACTCAGCATAACACATTCCAGGTCCCTCCATGTCGTCTCAAAGGATAAGAGATCTTTCTTTCTTACAGCTTCATAATATTCCATTGTGTATATGTACCACAGCTTTTTTATCCACTTGTCTATTGATGGACACTTGGGCTGTTTCCAGATCTTACCAATTGTAAATAGTGCTGCTATGAACATGGGGGTACATATAGTCTTTCTGATTGGTGTTTCAGGTTTCTTAGGATCCATTCCTAGAAGTGGGATCACTGGGTCAAATGGCAGTTCCATTTTTAATTTTTGAGGTAACACCATAGTGTTTTCCACAGTGGCTGCAGTAGTCTGCATTCCCACCAGCAGTGTGCTAGAGTCCCCTTTTCTCCACACCCTCACCAGCACTTGTTGTTTGAGGATTCGTTGATGGCAGCCATTCTGGTAGGTGTGAGGTGATATCTCATAGTCACTTTCGTTTGCATCTCTCTGATGATTAGAAATGATGAGCATTTTTTCATATGCAGGATGACACTTTTATAAAGTAGCTATATATCTTCAGAACCTGGGTGCCAGAAATGGCATAAAAAGCATTGATAATGCAAAATTTCTCTTCTACACCTAAACAAGTGAATGTTCTTCATGCCTTCTCAGGATATCAGAGGGAAAATGAATTTCTACTCCTCTCACTATATTTCTAGAAGGGAATCATCAGCAGCAGCAGAAATAATGCAAATGAGTGGGGACAACAGCAGTCAAGATTTATGTGATAGTCTGTTTACAGAGGTCTCTGCTCAGTTGGAGTCCTTCCAAGCCAAGCCTCCTCTGTTAAACTTAGCCCCGTTAGCTGCAATTACCCATTTGCTATGGACTTACTCAACCAAAAAAACTCCAGTAACTCTCTATAAATATGTAAACTTAGTGGTCTATGCACCAAATATTTCTCAAAAATTTTTATCTCCCAGATGTGGCTTTAAATTTATATTACAAATGTCTGCTGAAGAAAGAAGTAAAAATATATGTCCCTACACATGGCATTGTACATTTGGTTAAATCAATATTGGGCCTGTGACATTTCTTAGAAATTACTTTCTTGGTTACATTAACTAGGATGTAGTCTGGTTAGCATCGTTATACCGATTAAATGAAAATGTATATAACTCTCTGAGAATGTATTATAGCTCTGTAAAGTATATTACTAAATAAAAAGTTAAACTGGTATTCTAGTAACATAAGGTACTCTTGTCTTCAATTGTAATAATGTCTTGCCTTTAATAAAATCCTTTAACTTCCCAAGAATTCATCCCATTCTCTGTTATTTTGATATTAGTTGTAGCATTATTGGCATCTTATACAAGAAGTTGATGAAGAAAGTGTTATTTCAGTAGACAGTGAAGTGCATTTTTAAGATCAAAGCACTAGAGTGACTCCCCTGAACTCACTCCTGGTTTCACCGCTTGCTGTCTGTGCTCACAGGCAAGTTAACTGGTAATATTCTCATAGGAGCATCAAAACAATTAAGAGAAATAATCCATGTGACAGAGTAACACATACAAAAATTTCATATTGCAGTTATTTTTAGAATTTATCTCTAAAGTAATGATTTTTCCAAAAGAAGAATACTGCTATCTTGCAGACTGCAGGGAAAGTGCTACTAAAGAGACAAATAACAATTGAATTTTTGTAAGTATATACTGTATATAGAAATACAATTTGTTTTGTTTCACTGCTATATTGCCACTTATTTAGGGTATCTTTTATTTCTAAATTTACCACAAAGGAAAGCAATTAAATTATTAGGCTTTTAGATAAATAAATTTAAGATTATGTCTCACACATCTGATAATGTTGGGTTCATTGAAAATGTTAATTAAATTTCATTTTTGACATAAGTGATGATAAAGAACTCTTTGATTAAATCTTTTACTTTTCAGTAATTGTTTTAGAATCTTCTAGACGTTGAAGGAAGAAAACACATAATCTATCAATAGATAAGCAATGCTGATTTATTTTCAATCCTTAAATAATATACCAAATATTTGCATTTAAAAATTATCTTTTAAAAACAATAAACTAACTGTGGTATCACAGAAAGATATTTGGTCTTTGCCCCCAGTTCCTGGGTCCTGGCACAGAGTTCTCAAAACCACTGGAATTTCCTGAGTGGTAAGGGTGACAAAAGCCTCTTTTCTTCTAATGAGGAAATTCTTGGTGGGTCTAAGATAACTTCAGAATAGGAGCTAGTAGCCAGAAAGCCAAGTCTTGATTAGAAGCTTGGACCTTCCAGCCTCACCTCACAACCTCCTGGTTGAAAAAGGGGTTGGAGATTGAGTTAATCAATGTTATGGACTGAATGTTTGTGTCCCCACCCTCTCCAGAAATCAAATGTTGAAATTCCCCCATGTGATAGTATTAGGAGGTGGAGTCTTTAGGAAGTAATTAGGTCATGAGGGTAGCAGCCTCAGAAATAGGATTAGTGCCCTTGGAAGGCCATAGCAGGAAAACATCCATCTGCAAACCTGGAAGCAGGCTCTCACCAGACATCAGATCTACTGGCACATAGATCTTGGACTTCACAGCTGCCAGAACTGTGTAAATAAATGTTTGTTGCTAAAGCTGCTCAGTCTATGGTAAATTGTTATAGCTGCCCAAACTATGACAATCATCAGTGACAATTTCATTAATCATGACGACACAATAAAACCTCTATAAAAACACCTAAATGGCTGGACTCAGGGAGCTTCTGGGTTGATGAACACACCCATGTGCTGGGAGAAGGGTGACCCCTTCACCGTGGAACAGAGGCTCCCGTGCGTGGGACCCTTCTGGACCTAGTGTACGCACCTCTTCATCTGGTTATGCATCTGTATCCTTTATAATAAACTGATGAATGTAAGTTGAGGGTTCCCCTGAGTCTTTTGAGCCATTCTAGAAAATTATTAAACCTGAAAGAGGAGGAGGGCTATAGGAACTCCCAGCTTTGTAGCCAAGTCAAACAGACGCATGAGTAACCTGGAAAACTGATCCTTGCAACTGGCTTCTGAAATGAGGGTGGTCTTAACCCTGGGTAGTTAGGCTCAGAATGGAATTAAACTGTAGGACAACCAGTTTGTGCTAGAATTGGTTGGTGTCAGGAGGACAAAATAACATCTTACAAGACCTTCATTTAATGTCCCATAAACGAATCCAATTGTTTCACTTAGTTCTGAACAGACTGTTTTTCTCCTTTTTTTTCTTAAAAATCTTGCTATTTCCATAGAAAATAACAAAAATTTTGTTAATATTATAATTACTGACATTTGGATAGTTTGGAATTGTTTGTCAAAGTCTTCTAGAATCCTAAGAGTGTAAAATTCTTCAAATATGGTGTCTTTGAAAAACTTCACATGTTAAAATTTAACCTTTTAACCTGAAATAATATGTCTACATAGTATCTGTCTTTCCCTCCATTGCGCAGCTCATATCTTTCTTACATTTTAATTACGGTTTGACATATTTATTTTTCATGAAACATTAATATTTCAACATCAGCTCAATAATGTCATTATATGTGTTGAATTACGTATGTGTATATATACACATACTTTTTTGTTGTTGTTAATTCTTACCCAAGGATAATTTTTCCATTGATTTTTAGAGAGAGTGGAAGGGAGAGAGGGAGGGAGAGAGAGAGGGAGAGAAAGAGGGAAACATCAATGTGAGGGAGACACATCAACTGACTGCCACCTGAACTTGCCCAACCAGGACCGGGAATTGAACCCATGACTCTTAGGTGCATGGGTCGACGCTCCAACCACTGGGCAACACTGGCAAGGGCTACATAAATTTTTTATACATGCATACAAAGGTAAGCAGAATTAACCTTTCAAGTTTTACATACATAACATTCAGAGGGAAAACCTTTTTATTACATACTATAATTGTGACTCTTACAGGATAGCATTCAATGCCTATGGCAACAAAATAATATGGACAATAAAAGATTTATTTGACTGCATATTGCTTGATTTATTTGTAGCAGTTGTAGAAGCTAATTTCTGTTTTCTAGGAATAGTAAAAATGTTACAAACATCTATTTTCTGGTAGAGTTAAGTTAGAAATGCATGAGGAAAAAAAATGTCCAGATTAAAAGCAAAAACTAAAACCAGAAAGTAAGCAAAGAAAAGCAAGGAAGCAAACAAGTAAATAAATAGAAAAAATAGTTTATGTTAATTTAGGGAATTTACCCAGGCAAATGCAAATTTATAGATTTTTAAAAACTTCCTCTTCAAAATATTGCAGCTTAGACTTCCAGTCAGGATGATGGAGTAGGTAAATGCGGTACTTGAATCCTCCCACAACCACATCAAAATTACAACTAAAGTACAGAAAAACCATCTTCAGAACCACCTGATATCTAGCTGAATGAAAGACCTACAACTAGGGAATTAAAGGAGAAGCCATATCCAGACTGGTAGAAGGGAACGGAGATGTGGAATGAGCTGGTCCCATACCCACGTGTGGCTGATAAAAATCAGCAGTGATATCTCAGCCCCAGAGGTACCTCCTGAGGAACAGGGATCCCAACCCCACACCAGGCCTCCCAGCGCAGGGTTCCATCACGAAAAGAAGCCCCCTTAACTTCTAGCTTAAAAACCAGCAGGGATTTAGGCTGATGAGAAAGAAGTCTTCTGGAGTCCCTTTTAAAGGGCCCATGCACAAACTTACTTGGATTCATTCCCTCTGAGCTTCTGTGCTAGGGCAGCAGCTTGAAAGGAACCAGGAACATACAGGGAGGAACTGAATTGTCTGGCCTCAGGATGAGAGCTGTGGAGGACAGCTTTCTGCTGGATGAAAGTGCTGACAGAGGCCATTGTTCCTTTTCTGAGACCCCACCCACTCAACAGAGCCAACAGGCACATGCCGTATCTGAGTCTCCATCAACCTGGCTCACACTAATAGCCCTACCCTGGTGATTCCCTGAGACTCTGTCCCACCCAACTTGTGTGTCCACCCAAGCTGTTTCCAGTGGCTTTTCCATACCACTGGCCTCTCTTGCCTCATGCTTTGGACTTTCCTAAAATATCTCAAAGAAGCACCATCTGGCCTCTGCATACTTCATACCCTCTTGCTAAGAGGCCCCAGGCCCGGTACTAGTGACAACCAGCCTTGGTGTGCAGTTTGGCCTTGCATGAGCAACTCCAAGCCCAGCACAAATAGCAGCCATCTGTAGATTGCTCCAGGTGTAGTTTATTCCAGGTGGCCCCAGGCAGGGCACAGGTGGTGGCTGACTTTTTACCTCCCAGGTGGCCTCAGAGCCAGTGCACCCAGTACACCGCTTCAGACCGTACATGATAACAACCCTAATACCTCTATGAGCAACCCACTCAAGGAACAGACTCGGTGAGCACCAAAGCCCCACTGAAGCAAGTCCTGATCCATAGAGTTGACTCCTGTATAGCAGCTCCTCCACTCTAGTCACAGCCAGTCCTCACAGCCAATCGGCTTAGGGGTAAATCCCACCCAGTGATGGCAACAGCAATCAAGGTTCAATTACAATAAGAAAGTGCACATACCCCACGTGGGGGCACACCTAGAGGGCCAGCTTGGGTGACTGAGAAGGCTGCACCACTGAACCCTACAAGAAACCTATTACACAAGGCCACTCTACCAAGTATAGGAGACATAGCAGCTCTACCTAATACATACAAACAAATATAGGGAAGAAGTCAAAATGTGGAGACAAAGAGACAGGTCTCAAATGAAAGAACAGGAAAATTCTTCAGAAAAAGAGCTAAATGAAATGGAGACAAGTAAACTAGCAGATACAATGGTTAAAGGATGCACAAGGAACTTAATGAGAACATCAGCAGCATGAAAAAGGATATAAAAACCATAAAAAAGAACCATTCAGAAATAAAAGATACACTAATTGAAATGAAGACTATTTTACAGGGAATCAACAGTAGAGTAGATGATACTGAGAATCAAATCAGTGATTTGGAATATAAGGCAGCAAAAAAAAAAAAAAAAAAAAAAACACCAAATCAGAACAGCAAATAGAAAAAATAATCCAAAATAATGAGGATAGTGTATGGAGCCTCTGGGACAACTTCAAGTGTACCAACATTCTCACCATAGGGGTGCCAGAAGGAAAAGAGAGAGAGCAAGAAATTGAAAACTTATTTGAAAAAATAATTACAGAAAACTTCCCTAACCTGGTGAA
Organism: Tadarida brasiliensis; assembly: GCA_030848825.1. Classification (NCBI taxonomy): domain Eukaryota; kingdom Metazoa; phylum Chordata; class Mammalia; order Chiroptera; family Molossidae; genus Tadarida; species Tadarida brasiliensis. The sequence goes on from CM061262.1 coordinate 62,088,780, forward strand.
GAAAATAGACATACAAGTACAGGATGCTCAGAATCCCAAACAAGGTGAACCCAAAGAGGCCCACACCAAGACATATCATAATTAAAATACCAAAGTTTAAACAAAAAGAGAGAATCTTAAAAGCAGCAAGAGAAAATTAGTTACCTACAAGAAAGCTCTCATAAGACTATCAGCTGATTTCTCAACAGAAACTTTGTAGGCTAGAAGGGATTGGCAAGGATTATTCAGAGTGATGGAAAGCAAGTATTAATACCTACAACCAAGATTACTCAGAAAAGCTATTATGTAGAATTAAAGGACAAAGACCTTCCCAGACAAGAAAAAGCTAAATGAGTTCATCACCACTAAACCAGTATTAAATGAAATGCTAAAGGGTCTTTAAGAAGAAGAAAGAAAAAAAATATGAATAATCAAATGGCAATAAATACATATCTATCAACAATTGATGCTAAAATCAAAATAAACGAACACGCAAAACAGAAACAGTCTCAGATAGAGAACATTTTGACAGTTGCCAGATGGGACGGGTGTTGGGGGATGAGTAAAAAACATGAAGAGGTTAAGAAGTATAAATTGATTGTTACAGAATACCCATGGGGATGTAAAGTACAGCATGGGGAATATAGTCAGTAATGTTCTAATACCTGTGTATCAGATGGGTATGAGATTTGTCGGATGGTCATTTAGTAAATTATATAATGTCTAATCACTGGGGTGTACACCTGAAACTAATATAATATTGCATGTCGACTGTAATTGAAAAATAAAAAATGATTATAAAAATAAATAAATAAAATAATTTCCCATAAGGAAAAATATATATTGCAGCACACCTGATACATTGAAACCCTAATTTTATACTTCAGGTCTCAGGCTAAATGTTTATGTAAAACATTACTTAAAAATTAATAATTTGGACTTTCCCCCCTTTATAACATTGCAGTGTTTCTAATAATCACATTGTTTAAAAAATTATAATTATTTTAAAACTGATTCTATACCAGAAAACTATTTCTTTCCTTTCCAGATCCTCCACAAACTCAAAGTTGATAACGCCCCTTCTGAAATATGGTTACCACAACTAAACATGACATTTTGCAATTTTACTGGGTCTGAAAGAGTTTATTCAATCCATTCCCTCATGTGACCTTGATCCCATTCTTCACCATAACATCATATTAAACTTCTAGCAGCTGCATCACTTTGTTGGAGTCAATGAAAAACACATCATTTTCACCTTAATTAATCTTTTGTCAAATTCCTCTCATTTGAGATTCATGGGATTGATTTCTCAACCTAAATGCATAACTTTACAATTATCTATAGAGTCTTACTTTTTATTGGGATCAATTTACATCTTAATTTTATCATCCATTGTATTGGACATATTTTCCTTTTCATATCATCTAAAAACATGGAATTTCATACTATGTTCTCATTCAATATTTTTAAAATCCTAAATTTCATTTATTCCCACTTGAAACTCTCTAAACAACTCTTGAACATTTTGAGACTCTGTAGAAAATGTTCCTCTCACATATGTTTTTTTCCTATTATGAAACATAATAATATCAGTAAGTTCTCTCCAAATTAGCACCATGTTATTAATCAACAGTTTCTAAATATGAATGTCTATTAATACACAGTCAAAATGAGAATAAGCCTAGGAAAACATAATTTGCTCTTAATGGATCCATGCCTGTTTCTACCAACCGCATACTCTATTCTAAGGTCACACAAATCTATAATTTCATCTTCTGCTCTAGATTGTTAACAAAAATCAATATTGAACTTTATAGACTATGTTCTCTGGAATTTATATCTCTATCCATTGTTTTAAAATAAGGTAATTCTTCATCACTTTTCATTTTCTGGGAACTCTACTTTCCCCATGATTTCTCCAAAATTAAATGTAGTGGTTTTGACATGATATCTACAAATTGTTTTAGAAACCTCAGAGATTTAAGATTCAAGGAGTTGTTCAGAACTCTGGCACAAAAAAAAAAAAAAAAAAAAGAAAGAAAAAAGAAAAGAAAACTCATAAAACATGAATTTCCCATAATAAAATTCAGAATGATTGGGAAGTTCTTGGATAGTAGTCAGGAGGCCTAGATTCCAGTCTTGGTTAATTCTTTGAAAATAAATATCACTCATTATTTGTTTTTAGATACCTGTACCTAGCTCAGTGTCTATTTGCAGTAGATGTTCATTAAATGTGTGTTGAATAGGTAGAATCTGAATTTGAAGATAACTCATTGAAAACATGTAAGTACTTCTTTACTATCTCTTTCTACTTGGGCATCCTTCATACCTCTGCCATATTTGTCTTACTCTTAGTAATAAAGATCATTCTTCTCAATTTAGGAAAGACAAAAAAATTAACAGGTCATCCAATTAATATAGCTTTAACTGCTTTCTCCATGCTATCTGTTGTGAAGAGTTGAGAAACTGTATCTTTCTGTATTTTATATGAAAGCTATCCAGAGATCGAGCTGCTAATATCCTTTTAGGTTTTGAATGAAAAAGAGATAGGTGATTTAAAATTAAATCCAAATACTTTACAAAATATTAATTAAGTTTGGCTGTGTAGTATACTTTCACATTTTCCAGCACCTCTAAGACGAATCTCGAAAAATATCTCCTTTTCAGTGTAATAAAATCTGCAAGCATTCAGGACTTGAGGTTATTAAAGTGAAATGCCTGAGTACAGTTCAAAGTGAAGATGAGAATTTAAAGTGAACACATGATATGCTAAATATTATATATTTCAAATATAATAGTCTATATGGATTTTCCTACTAGCATAGTAGAATTCCCCAAAATGATTTAAAATATGTTTGGCAAGGCATTAAGCAGCAGCAAGTCAATGATGAAGATTCAACATTGCACTTTTAACTGATTTTAGCAAACAAGGAAATATGAATAAAATAAATATAAATCTGGCGTGAAAACTGTGACAGTTGAAGTGATACATACACCTGCACAAAAAGGAGTAAAAATAATCCTGGTCAGGAGTATTGTAGGCAAATATGAGAGCTGAAGAAAATGTCAAGATGAGTTTTAAGGGAACAGTGAAGTTGACTGATAGAGAAAGGTGGGAGGGAAGGCATTCCAGACTATGGAAGAAGCAAGAAGAAATAACCCATGATGAGTATAGGAGTTAAGGAAGTTAGTTCACTGGGTGAGAGTGACTTGAAAGGAGACTGTACGTGGACATGGAAGGCACACTGTGAAGTTACATACCCCACACTAGGAGTTTGAATTATTTTTCACCTTGTAAGCAGCAGGAATTCATGGCATATTTTAATCAGTGAAGAGATAAGAAGTAAAATATAGTGTGTTTTTTAAAAAATCACCCTAAAGCTTATTTAAGCATTCCCTTCAGGGAGGGAACTGAATGAATGTAGTAATTAAAGAGAAGTAAGTATTGTGTTTTCTAGTTTTCTTTCCAGATTAGGTATCTTGGAAGAAGGAAAAGTTATGAAATTATTTTATGTAGAGTTCAGGGAGGAGATAGGATTTGAGGATGAAGTAAACTTTATTTGATTCAAAGTCTGTAATCATGAGGTCTAGAGGGAAAAATGCTCTTCAAACTCAGATGCCAAGTGGCAGATTGTTGGTTTCCATAGAGTAGACCTGGGTGGTAGAAGGGGTATCTGAGAGGGAGGTATGGGGAGAACCTGGTCTTTGACCACTTCTTGGTAGGGGAGGAAAGCTCTTTACATAGGGATTATTATTAGAGCAATCAATACTTTTGGGAGAGATGAGAAAGGGTAGTGACTATTCATACCACTGGAACTAGACTTGAGGTCCACAAGTTATTACATTGTCCTCCACACTTTATAACTCAGGAACTAGTACAATGATTCTGGATCCATCCCAAACATAGTGTGTGTGTGTGTGTGTGTGTGTGTGTGTGTGTGTGTGTGCATGTGCGTTCAAACAACAGAAGGACTGATTGAAATGAGAATGATGATTTACCACAATCAAGCTGCCATATAGATTTAGACAAAACCTATCCATTTAATTAATAGTTACTTATTAAAGACCAGGTGAGACCAATGAATTAGAAGACCCTGCCATCAAGGGCTTCTCAGCCTAGAGGAGGTGACAGATAGGCAGGAGAAATAGAGCATTTTAAGTCTAACAGTTAATGGGGACTTACTCTGTTGCTCGGATTTCTCATTCGTTTGTTGATGGCTGAGTCCTACAACCTCAGCTGCACATGGTCAGGGATTTGTTCTGTCACCACCGTATCTCAGGCCTGGAAGAGTTTCTGGTTCATAGTATGCCCTCAGTAATGTTTACCTTAATTGATTAATACATTATGAAATGAGTATTAGGATAACAATCTCAAAGATAATGAAACTGATGCAAAAAAAAAAAAAAAGTTAAATAACTTGCTATGTGTATGTAGCTAGTAAGTGCCAGAGTTAGGACTCCAAGGCTAAGAACACTTGTATAAGATTTCCTATTCCAGTCATACATTTGCCTTTTAAATATCATTCACATATAAACACTTTGAAACTGATACGTAGAAAAAACAGGTGTGGTCTTTACTTAGTATGGGTCAATTTGTACAGCTGAAATAGGGAAAAACTTTAATTGTCATTCAATCCACCTAAAATGGCAATGCCCTTAAACATAGGGGCTATTAGTAATACAAATATGAGGTCTCCACGGTTGTGAAAAGCCCGCTTAACTAAACAACGGGTCTCCTGAGGCAGGCCTGCTTCCAGAACTCTTTCTGGCTTGGCTGTTCTCCATTTTCATATAAACGGACAGGCCTTGCCAACCCCTGAAGGGCTAAACATCTATAGCTTGTGACAAAGGTTCTGCAAAAAGAAACACTATGTACTGTGTATTCAAACTCTCCCGCTTTTCATATATTCTGATCACTGCATGTTAAGTAATATTTGAGCATCTAAATGGCCTTTTAAATCTGGCCTGGACTAGGTCTGGAAGATCCAAACCTCCCATTTATTTTCACTGGAAATCCATAGAGCAAGATATATTGGTGTGGTACAATCAACCCTTCAAGCTGAACAAGATGGAAAGTATATTTCCTTGAAGCGAAACTTTTCCAGGGCTCAAAGACATTTGGTCAGCATTTCTGAAAATCTATAAGAAATCAGATAAATTTATGCTCTATAAAAGTCTCATATTATAAAATGAGCTATAAATTAAACCAAAAACACTGATCACGTGTTGTCATTTCCCTTTCTCTTGGTTCTCTCTTTTATTTGTTTTATTAATATCCTCTTGTGTTTAATGGCATTCAGAAGATTTGTGTAATATATCTTTCTATGATAAACATTGATTTTCAAAGAAAGAAAAATCAAGTTAAATAAATGATACATGCAATAACATTTTTCTTGTTTACAAAGTTAAGTCAGAGAGATACATTGTTCCTAATATTGATTTAAATGGGAATGAAAAATGTCACAGTTTTCATGTTGGTCCATGACTCTTATTTCCAGAATTAAGAATCTAAGGACAATCCAAACTAAAAAAGTAAAACTCATTGAAGAATATACACAAAAGATACTTAGAATTATAATTAATTTCATAGCAAACAATATAACTATTTATAAAATATTAAAATCTATTATTATTAATACTTATTTTACTTTTGTTTTTAAATTACACCATTTAGTGAGTTGATGGGTATTATAAATGTAGTTATTCTCTAGCCCAGGGGCCAGAAACTTTTCCTCTAAAGGACCAGAGAGTATATATTTTAGGCTTTGAGGGCCACATATGGGCTCTGTTGTATGTTCTTCTTTTCCATTTTTTAAAGAATATTTATTAAAAAACATCCTTAGCTCACGGTCTGGATCTGGTCAGTGTCTTGTAGTTTGTCCACCTCTGCTCTCCTGTTCTAGCTTTGTCCCTACACGGTCAAGCTTGAAAACCTTTGCTGATACTCTTAACTTGTATGTGTGGAGGAGGAAATGTTTGCTAAGAGGTGAGAAAAACAAAGCATTCTCAATTTAATTGCTTTTATTTTTCTTTACAGTTGCGTGCACAAAGACTTGTACATTCCAAGTGTAGACAATTTCAGGGTCTGAGGGGTGACAGCAACAAGGTTCAGGGCTTCCCCAACACAACCTCCCAGAGCATGAACTCTGAGTCAGAGCAAGACTCAGTTCTAATAATACATGCAAATGAAATATCCAGTTTTATAGTGAACCCTGTGTGTGTGAATGACACAAAATCTTGGTGGCCTGAATCTGTCCTTTCATTTGGTAAATGGCCATTAGGAGTTCACACATCTCAGGCACTATGCAAGGTCTAGGGGGATCCAATGAAGATCAAACCTGGAAGGCTCCTTCCCATGTGGCCCTTGAAGCAGAGAGAAGAGAGAGAGAGAGAGAAAAATGAACATGTGTGCAATGAGGAAATTAAATAGAGTATGTGATGGTGAATAACAATGTGTAGGGGGAGGGTCAACTGTTTTTTTTGTAATATAAAGTTTGTAGATTGATTATTGAACTCAAATGTAGAATGTTTCCAAGCACACTCAATTCAAGTCAACAATAGTCACTCAAATTGAGGTTCCATATGTGAAAAAAATATTTTAATACATTCATTGCTTTCATTCTGGGGTGCTGAGTGGAAATAAGACAGTCAGGGGAGAGTGCTGATTTGCTTATAATGCTAAATATCACATGAAAAATACCAGCCTCTAATGTGAAAATTATCAAGAAGAAATAACAACTGCCATAGACTTTAATAACTCTTTCTAATACCCTGATAATCTTCATAATTTTCACAGAAATAACTTGTCAGCTTACCCCAGTTGTCAGCAAACATGTAATACCCAATAGATAATACTATTGAGAAAATCTCCCCAATTTTAAGAAGAGTATTATATGAATGATCAGAAATAGGTAAAAATCGGTCTTCAAAATAAATGTAGAATATTTGATATCTCTAATTTCACATCCCTGTGCTTTTCACATTCTTGCTAATTTATAAAATAAAATATCCTGTAGTAGATCTCTTCCTCATTATTTCAAACTAGCCAGCTTCCCTAGCATATTTCATTTCCTTACCATTAAGTACATTCAGATCATGCTACTTATTAAAACTGGCATTCATTCTAGATTGATTTATTTTGCTTTTCATGTCACTATTTAAAATTTGTTCTAAATATAATCTTAATTAATCAAAATAACAAGGTACAGCTTTTCGCCCTAAATGCTGCCTGGGGAACTTTCTTGAATTCTTGAGGTACTGAGTTACATTTCAAAAAAGGTTTCATAAACCTCTAAGAGAAAAAGTTGAAGAAAAGTCACTAAGATCAAGTTTTAAAATGTGTCCTTCGCTGAGAAAGCAGAGGATGGAGACAGGTTGGCAAGGAGAACAGAAGCTGAAGCCAGCCAGATCTTCTCAATACAATGACGTGTAGAGAAAAGAGTAAATGGTCTTATTATTCACAGACTTTGGATCATGGGGATAAATGACATATAAGATGGAATGGAAGGAGAAATTGCAAGAAAACTAGGAAAATCTATCTTAAAGACATTATAAAATAGGTCCTTATGTATCATCATTATATATGAAAATTTAGTAAAATTCAATTCCTAGATTTTTTTTTTTTTAAGTGTATTATAAAGTTCTTTCCCTTCTCCTTCCTTTCTGTTTCCAGAGTCAGACTGGTAAATCTGGGTGAAATTGAGTCTGCTCAGCTTGGGCTCATCTGTTATTTTCTTCCTTTTTTTTTTTTTCTTTCTGGCAGGCCCTCCCCTCTGCCCTGTGCCTTAGGATCCCAGAAGAGGCAATGTGCCCGCCCGCCTCCCGTGGCCCAGCCTGTCTGTGACTCCTCTTCCTCCTGCCTCCTGGGTCTCAGCTGGTTCTGAACTGACAGTAGAAATGTTGCTTGTCCCACCAAACTCTAAGTGGAGAGGGCGCCCCACTAGAATCAGCGTCGGGAATGTGGGGTCTCAAGGCTGATTTTACCACTAACTTGTTCTATCACCCCACAGAGGGCTGCCCCAACTTCTCCAAAGTTTATTTTGCCATAATGGTGATGTTTCTACTGGATTTTTCATAAGTTTCTTCTCATTATTGATTAATGAAAGCGACTTAAAATAATATCCCAATCCAAAAAATTTTTATTAAATCTAAAAAGGCATTTAATATTTAATTAATTGGCTACTCACTATGTGCTAAATTTTCACAACAATCCTGAGAGTATCAGTCTTAACTCCTTTCTACAATAAGGAATCCTAGTATTAGAGACCAAGCATCTCTCCCAGGCGGATATAGCTATTAAAATGTAGATCGGGGATTCATCTAAGTCAGTGTGTCTTTAACATTCACATGATCACTTAACAAATAGCCTTACACCAAAATGTATTGGTATATATTTTATATACAAGTTAAATGAATTGAAATATTCTGATACTAGTCATACGATTTGTCCCTCAAAGCCCATTGTCATTTTTCTTCTATGTACTTATTTGTACATACACACACTAATATAGTACAAAAAATTCACAAATGTATATTACATATTATATATTGAATATGTAATATTAACTTTATATAGTAAATGTAATATCAGTTATATATTGTGACTATATATGTATACATATACTTTTTTTTCTTTCCTCTGTCTTCAGTATTTTCTTTAATCAACATTTACAACTTTAAAGTATACATCATGACTAACTTCATAGATTAAAATCACTGCAAAATAACTCTTTTGTAGTTTACTCTGGATGTAGTAAATAATTCACAATTAAATTTAAATCATAGAAGAAAACAATTGACAGAAAAATTACTAATACTTTCTCATTATATCAATTTATCTTCCTAAAATATTAAATGTCTTCATACATAAAAGTTTGTTTAAAAAAAAGACAACACCTGAAATCCTCAAAATGACTAAATCTAGTAAAATTGGAGACTATCAATTTCCATTTTTTAGTAAATAATAATTAAATTTCACTTATAATAAAGTTTAGGTTCCACATGAGACACTAATTTTCTTATGCACTCCAAAGTCAAAGAAAATATCCCCTTAAGAATTTTAATGTTTCCTAAAGCAGCAAAATATAGTGCTTGAATAATGACAAGCTTTATGCTTTTGCAAAAAGATAGAGTGACTTAGTTTTTATTTCCTTTTATGTAAATCCACTTTGGATTCAAAAGTAATGTGATCTGTAATTAAAATGCCTGAAACATGAACACACACCATGAAAAGTGTTGGGACGCATCAGCCCCCTAAAAATCATTGTAGACTTAAAGCCAACAGATTTGCATTAACTTGTAGAAAGACTAAACATTTATGAAAGAAAAAGAAAGAAAGAAAGAGAGAGAGAGAGAGAAAGAAAGAAAGAAAGAGAGAGAGAGAGAGAAAGAAAGAAAGAAAGAAAGAAAGAAAGAAAGAAAGAAAGAAAGAAAGAAAGAAAGAAAGAAAGAAAGAAAGAAAGAAAGAGAAAGGGAGAGATAGAGAGAGAGAAAGGGAGGAAGGGAGGAAGGGAGGAAGGGAGAAAGGGAAAGTAAGAAAGAAAGAAAGAATTTTAACACTGTGTAAAGCAAACTGGAAGAGTGGAATTGGACTCTCTGGACTCCCATCTCAACTCTGACACTTACACGTGTGTGACCTCAGGCCAGATAGTGGATCTTGTGGTGTCTAGTTCCTCCCCATCTGCGTACTCTAAAGGGGGATTGCAAGGAAACAGGTGAAAATTTCCTGCAACCTACAAAGAGTGCAACAAATCACAGTTATTATGTTGCTAACAATATAATGTTATATATCTCCAAACAAATGCCAATGAAATCTCAGATTTCCCCCAGAGGATAAGGAGCAGTCAATAGCTTGATAGTTCAAACCAAAACAATTTTTCCATAAAAAAAGCATTAACCATGTATTGTCCTCCCTTCTTCCTAAACCTTTAAATAGCTCTCCCTATTTGTTGTAATATAATAGTCACAACTTTAAAATAATAAAAACAAAAAAAGCGTGAGTATTCCTAGGTCTGAAGAATCAAATTTGGAAAGCATGAAAGAAGTGAAACACTGTGAACATAACGGTTTACTACATTACACTGAAACATCTCTATATGTTCATGTGCTTTATACATAATCTCAGAGTATTATTTGTTGTGATATATTCTAAGTAAACTGGTCATTGTAGAAATAATGGTTATGTTTTCCATATACCCACATAAATCCATCCATAAATAAAGTAACTCTTACGGGCTAGTGTGGAAGATTTTGGACTTTCAGGGCAATAATGAAGAATATATATATATATATAACATATATATATAAATAATTACACATCACAAGAAAAAACATTTTTGATGTATAGTCCTATCACTGACCTGATTATAAAAAATAGAGTAAAGTTTCAATAAATAAATTTAAAGACCAATATTAGATAGCAATATTGAATTGTTATGTCCCATTTCCTAGCACACAGGTTGTCTGATTTTACCCAGAGGGTGTTCCATATCTGGGATTCTAAGTCTAGTTAGAATATGTTGAAGTCTACACCTACCATGAACACTTAAAAAACCATAAAGATAATACTTTCCACTATACAAGGACACAGAGGCATTCCAGAAACATGTGCTGTTTTATACAAAATCTACATATCAAAAGTCATCGCGTCTTTTGAAAGAGAGCATCTGGAGTATTATCTTCCACAATGAGTTCACCAAACTTTGGTGGTCTGTTTGAATTTTGTTTTGTTTTGTTTCTCCACTTCTTTCTAACCCTGTCTTCCAATTGTCGTCCACAAAATATATACCTAGTATATTTACAGGTATGCACTTTATGAAGGAACAGAGATATTTCTAATTCTAAACACACAAGCCATATATTTCTAGTGCTTTATTTTTACTTTTGTTCTTTATAAAATAATATATATTTTCTGGTTTTTTTTTTTTTTTTTTTTTTTTTTTGCACAAAAGTAAGCAAATATAATCATGGCCCCTTTATTGTGCAGAAAGTTAATTTATTAAGTAGCACATTCTCTTGAAAATTCAATTACTGACTTTCTCAAATATTTAGGTTTACATATGTTGTAATATTTGGTATGTCCTCTGCTGTGCATCAGTTCTCAGAGGGATAGTGAAATATTTTATGGGATTGGTTGAGAACAAATACACATGGAAGGGATTTGCAATCTATGAAATGCTCCATCTGTCCCAGTGCCACACACCAAGAGGGAACACAATAGGTAACTTAATGATCAGAGAGAGAGTAATGATGTTAAATCCAAGTTACTCTTAATCTTTAACATTCAATCTGTGTGTGCACAGGCCTGCAGGGAACGGGTGTTGGAACATGACCAGAGATGGATCATTTTCGGAAAGGTCTTAGTGCTAGGGGAGAAAAGACGTAATCTATGCAGTCAGATACCCAGGGATGCCATTGCCAGTTCTGCCAATTACTACCCTCTTATTAGACATTTTACTCTATGTAGCCAGCTTGCATTTTAGTTTCATCACCTATAAAGTAGGGATAATTATTCTTACTACATAACATTCTTGGAAAGATTAACCTTCATATATGTGTAAAACTCCTAGCAAGAAAAACTTCTGGTCCATTATTCTCTTTTCGTAAGTGTTAGCATCATTTATCCTTCCTTCCCCTTCTTCATCGTGTAAATTAAACTCAGCAATTATTTACTGAGCATCTTGTATGATTACGTAGTAAGCATTGAAGGATGCCGCCTTCAAGCATCTCAAAAGCTAGTGAGGGAGATAAACACACAGCCAATTCACCCACATACACAAACAAACACCGCCACTCAGCCAACAGCTACTTTCTGTTAATGGTGTTATCATCACCCTTCTATTCCCTGTCTTCCCATAAACTGAACCTGACTGACCATGGATCGTCAGACCCCATTAGATCTACCTCCTTAGTATATTTTGCATCGATTTTACTCTTTGCATTCCCCTTCAGGCCTCTATTTCATCCTTTTCATTCTTCTACTGACCACTGATCTTATTTAGGCTCCTATTGACTTACCTATTGCAAGAGTTTCTTAACAGGTTTTCCTGACTCCAAACTTTCTAATTAATACTTTGCATTATTAGCTTGATTATTATCATTAAAACAAAACTTATTTCCTTTCCCTATCTTCTAAAACCTTTGAATTTCCCATGATAGACAAAGCTCGTTTGTTTAAATCACCTCTTCCTACAACTCTATCTTCTACTAGGTCATAAAATAAGTGTTTCTTAAGCATGACTTGCATTATTTTGCCTGCCCTCCATGTCTCAAGTTGGAACTACCATCAATGACTTATCTTTTCCTTCTCACAAAATACTTCTTGTCAAATTTCATCCAAACTTTGTAATCCTGATCTGCGTTGTTGGCATGACTTCTTCCTTATTCTCATACCTATATATGACCTCCTTAAACATGAACACTTCTAGAACAATGTATGCACATGCTTATATATCTCCTCCACTGGAATGTGAGATCCTGAAGAGCAAGGAATATCAGACCCAGTGTGGATTTCCCTGGGCCTTAGGATAATGCTTTGCTATTTTGGAGAGGCTTAAAAAGAGAGACTTCAAATGCAACTGGGTTCAGCTTCACTTGGACAGACTGGTTCCTACCAATTTATCTTGCATTTTTCCCTCATCTGCTTAGATATAATAACATTTTAAAACATTTTAATATAGTTACATAACTCTTTTTGTTGTTGTTAATCTTTGCCAGAGAATATTTTTCCATTGATTTTTAGATAGAGAGGAAGGGAGGAAGGGAGAGAGAGAGAGAGAGAAAAACATCAATGTGAGAGAGATGCATCTATTGGTTGACTCCCAAACAACCCTGACTAGGGCCGGGGATCAAACCTGCAACCCAGGCATGTGCCCTTGAACAGGAATCGAACCTGCGACCCTTTGGTTCTCAGGCTGATGCTCTATGTTGAGCCAAACTGACCAGGGCCTAACTCTTGACTAGTGAAATTCAATCCCATACTCCCTTTTATTTTAGACAGTTTAACAGTTTCCTTCTGAGTGGAGTATATAGTTAGTCACCTTCTTATTTAACTATAGAGGAACCACATGATGTCATTTGCCCAATCCAGTCTTTATGAAATGCCAAATTTACAGTACATATTTCACATACGGAGTGAATGAATTGACTACAGATCAGAATAGACCAGTAGTGCACAAGATGAACATAATATCACCAGTTAGGACTCATAAAAACAATCACCTCCAATTTGGGTATTTCTTTTGTCTACTGATGCATAACAAACTACTCTAAAACTTAACTGTGGCTTAAAACAATGACAACAATTATTTTTTTCACAAATCTGGGATTTATTTTTCTCACACACTCTACTTCACTTAGCATAAGCTGGGTTGGATTGAAGACTGGGGGCTGGAAACAAATGAAGCCTGGTCAACTGGAACTTTACCTGGGCTGTGGTCCGAGTGCCTACAGGTGGCTTTTCCAGCTGGCTTCCATGCAGCATGGTGGCTGAGTTCTAAGGACAAGCATCCCAAAAGGAACAATAGGAAACAGTACTGCCTGTTATGATAGCCTTAGAAGTCATATAGCATAATTTCTGCTGTAGTAACAGATTCAAGGGCAATGCACCCAGATCCCATCTCTCGGTGGAGGAAGGCCAAAATCATGTTGTAAAAGCACATGTGGATGGGATATATTGGCACAAAATGTTTGGAAAACACAATCTTCTACATTGAGTTTAAAGATGACATCTGCAGGCATAATTCTTGTATCTTCTGATAATCTTCCCCACTACATATTATAAAATGTAGGTTGTTATGACCATAGTGGGGAACAGATTAGGATTATGAAAGGTGTTGCCCTACAGAGTAGTAGAGTTCACTGCCTGGAGTTGCGATTCAGACGTCTCATAGCTAACTACAGATAGTCTCAAGCTCTATGGGCACTTGTTTAAAGATTCCGATTCCTGGACACCACAGATTGAAAATCAGTAGGTGACTTAGTGAAAAGGCATGTGACAAACACTCTCAGTGATTCTGAGGTAGATAGATGATTTAGGGTCCACACTTTGGGAAACACTGGTATGTGATTTCAGCACATAAAGACTCAGACATTTGTATGAGTATTTCTAGCACAAAACTAGCATTTTGGAAGGGTAGAGTTGGGAAGGGAAATGGTCATTTTCAGTGGCAGACAGTGGAGCCAGCTGTGCTGATGTTTGCTCTTCTCAACCTTACTGTTTTGGTCTTTAGAAGCAAGTTCTCAGTATTTGCCAAATGAGATGTGGGATGTGGGAAATAATAATTATCGACTATTGGTAATCTCTGTACATATTTTTTCATTTTAAATTTCAACCCACACCTGTGTATGTTTTTCATAAAAGAAAGCTGAAGTTTAGAGAGCTGAAACTACAAACAATTAGAAAAAAAGGCAGAGGCCAAGCCAGAATTCAAAGTTTCTCTGACTCCTGAGACATGGTCTCTTTGTCCACTAACCTTTTTTTCCCCCAATATATTTTTATTGATTTTTAGAGAGAGAGAAAGAGAGAAGGAGAAAGAGATAGAAACATTGATGTGAGAGAGAACCATCGATTGGCTGCCTCCTGCACATCCCCGACTGGGGACCAAGCCTGAAACCCAGTCATGTGCCCTGACCAGGAATCGAACCTGTGACCTCTTGGTGCATGGATCCATGCTCAACCACTGAGCTGCAATAGCTGGGCTTTGTCCACTATCCTTTAATGCTCAGCATCAGTAGTGTAAAATGTAAAGTTGGTTTCATGTCCTCCACCACTTATGTGAATAATTTACTTAACATCTGACATCATCCAAGGACCATGAAAAGACTTTTCACCCCCAGCAGACCAGAAAGTCTTTGATAACACTTGCCATAAATATGTTTCATCCTGAAGTCATCTTGTCTCTGCAATGCAGCACTGAACACAGAGGTTTGACCAATTACTCTTTGAAATGCTTTACAAGATAAAACACTCCTCTTCCTGAAAAGGATTGGCACCACTTTTAGGTAACCCCGTTCCCACAGCTGAAGATGAATCAAGTTGACCTGCTGTCTGGGCAAGAATATAAGTTTCTCTCTTAAACTTTCTCAATTCAGGAACCACTTTTCCTTCTTAACTATAAGTTTTTCACATTAGCACACAGCATAGACTATCTGCACTGCAGGGACCCGCGAGAATTCAGTCATGAGTTAACTGCCACCCAACACAGACCAAAGGCTCCCATAAGACATATGATGTTGGAGGCAGTATAATGGGCATGTTAACCACCCCTTCTCCTATTCTCCAGGCGCTATCCTCACTATCGAGTTTAATCATCAGAAAGTGGAATGCTTTGGCCATTTCCTCTTATCCCCTGCAGAAAGACTTTCACAGATACGATTTAATGTTATGTTCTCAGCTTGTAAAGTGAATCAATACCAGAACTGTCCATTTGAACAGTATTTCTGTTTCTTGCAGACATTGTCTCTTATGTTATTCAGAACCACTTATATCAGGAACCACATGATAGATTTCTCCAAAAATTTGGTCCTAGGAAAAAGCTTGTTTCTACAGAGGAATGTGTTTATTTTCTTTCATCAGACAAGAAAAAAGAAAATGTGTAAACCAAATTAGAGCTATTTTGGGTGCCCAGCTATAGTAATTCACTTATAACAAGGGCCTGTTGACATCTACTTGTTTTTTTTGACTCTGAAAAATTTTTGATCATCTCACATTTTTATTTCCACCTTTTTTAGTACTAAAATTATTTTTAGGTTAAAGAGTAGATTTTTTTTAATGCAGGGTAAAAGAAATAAATGTAAAATAATTTAAAACAATATCTTCCAAGGCTTAACGATTCCTCACCACAGTATTTTGTAAATTTTCTTTCAATAAAAGTTGCAGTAATGGGATTTTTAAAATGAGTTCTAGCATGCAGGTATTAGAAACCAAGAAAGTCATTTTTATTGAAAATTACCCCTTTCAGATCTTATCAACACATTAGGGAAATCATTTCATTGTCAAGTGTTGCTGCCAATCATATGTCAGTTACCAAGATGATGGTAAATAATGTAGTCAAGTCACATCTGGATCACTTTTAACCTCTTTATTTCTGTAGCTTAGATCACTCTGGCTTTAAAATAAGAATTATACTTCTTTTATTTATTTATTTATTTTTGTTACAGATGTTTCTCCTTTTTTTCCCCATTGACACTCTCCTCTCCATTCCCCTCACTCCGTCCCCAGCTTTGTTGTCCATGTCCATCAGTTATGCGTACATGCATAAAAGTTCTGTGGTTTATCTCTTCCCTCCTCCCCCTTTCTGAGGGTTGTCAGTCTGTACCCTACTTCCACATCTCTGGGTCTACCCTGTTCCTCAGACTGTTATGTTCATTATAGTCCACAAATAAGTGAGATCATGTGATATTTGTCTTTCTCTGCTTGGCTTGTTTCGCTTAGGATAATACTCTCCAGGTCCCTCCATGTCGTCTCAAAGGATAAGAGATCTTCCTTTCTTACAGCTACATAGTACTCCATTGTGTATATGTACCACAGCTTTTTTATCCATTCATCCACTGATGGACACTTGGGCTATTTCCAGATCTTAGCTATTGTAAATAGCGCTGCTATGAACATGGGGTACATATATTCTTTCTGATCGGAGTTTCAGGCTTCTTAGGGTATATTCCTAGAAGTGGGATCACTGGGTCAAATGGCAAATCAATTTTTAATTTTTTGAGGTAACACCATAGTGTTTTCCAAAGTGGCTGCACCAGTCTGCATTCCCTCCAGCAGTGTACTAGAGTCCCCTTTTCTCCACACCCTCGCCAACACTTGTTGTTTGATGATTTGTTGATGGCGGCCATTCTGACAGGTGTGAGGTGATACCTCATTGTTGTTTTAATTTGCATCTCTCTGATGATTAGTGATGTTGAGCATTTCTTCATATGGCTCTTAGCTCTTTGTATGTCCTGTTTGGAGAGGTGTCTATTTAGTTCCTCTGCCCATTTTTTAATTGGGTTCTTTGTCTTCCTTTTGTTGAGTTGTATGAGCACTCTATATATTTTGGAAATTAACCCCTTATCTGATGTATCATTGGCAATTATGCTCTCCCATATAGTGGGTTCCCTTTCCAATTTGATGGCTGTTTCTTCTGCTCTGCAGAAGCTTTTGAGTTTGATGTAGTCCCGTGTGTTCATTTTTTCCTTTATTTCTGTTGCCTTAGGTGATGTATCAGTGAAGATTCTGCTGCGTATGATGTCCGAAATTTTATTGCCTACATTTTCTTCTAGGGTTTTTAAGAATTCATGAGTCACATTTAAGTCTTTTATCCATTTTGAGTTTATTCTTGTGTATGGTGTAAGTTGATGGTCTAGTTTCATTTTTTTGCATGTAGCTGTCCAATTTTCCCAACACCACTTATTAAATAGGCTGTCTTTACTCCATTGTATGCTCTTACCACCTTTGTCAAATATTAATTGAGCAAAATGTCTTGAGTCAATTTCCGGATTCTCTGTTCTGTTCCACTGGTCTATATGCCTGTTCTTGTACCAGTACCAGGCTGTTTTGATTATAGTGGCTTTGTAGTATAACCTGATATCTGGTATTGTGATCCCACCTACTTTGTCCTTCTTTTTCAAGATTGCTGTGGCTATTTGGAGTCTTTTTTGATTCCATATGAACTTTTGAAATATTTGTTCTAGTTCTGTGAAATATGTCATTGGTATTTTGATGGGAATTGCATTGAATCTATAGATTATTTTGGGTAATATGGACATTTTAATGATGTTAATTCTTCCAATCCATGAACAAGGTATGTGCTTCCACTTATTTATATCTTCCTCTATTTCTTTTTTCAATGTCCTGTAGTTTTCTGCAAATAGGTCCTTTACTTCTTTGGTTAAGTTTATTCCTAAGTATCTTAATTTTTTTTGCCAAAATGGTAAATGGGATTGTTTTTTTAGTTTCTCTTTCTGTGAGTTCATCATTGGTGTATAAGAATGCCGTTGATTTCTTGACATTAATTTTGTATCCTGCTACTTTGCCAAATTCATTTATTAAGTCTAGTAGATTTTTGATGGAGTCTTTAGGGTTTTCTATGTATAATATCATGTCATCTGCGAATAATGACAGTTTCACTTCCTCCTTTCTAATTTGGATCCCTTTTATTTTTTCTTCATGTCTGATTGCTGTGGCTAGGACTTCCAGTACTACGTTAAGTAAGAGTGGTGAAAGTGGGCATCCCTGTCTTGTTCCTGTTCTTAAGGGAAATGTTTTTAGTTTTTGCCCATTGAATATGATGTTGGCTGTAGGTCTTTCACATATGGCCTTTATTATGTCGAGATATGATCTCTCTATTCCCACATGGCTGAGCGTTTTTATCAGAAATGGGTGCTGGATTTTGTCGAATGCTTTTTCAGCATCTATTGATATGATCATGTGGTATTTATCTTTCATTTTGTTTATATGGTGTATCACATTTATTGATTTGTGAATATTGAACCAGCCTTGCATCCCTGGGATGAATCCCACTTGGTCATGGTGAATAATTTTTTTGATGTATTTTATTGCTGGATCCGATTTGCTAGTATTTTGTTCAGGATTTTGACATCTATGTTCATCAGGGATATTGGCGTGTGGTTTTTTTTCTTTGTAGTGTCTTTTTCTGGTTTTGGAATTAGAATTATGCTGGCCTCATACAACGAGTTTGGAAGTCTTCCTTCTTCTTGAATTTTTTGAAATAGTTTGAGGAGAATGGGTGTTAGTTCTTCTTTGAATGTTTGGTAGAACTCCCCCATGAAGCTGTCCAGGCCTGGGCTTTTGTTTGCTGGGAGGGTCTTGATTACATCTTCAATTTCCTTCGTTGTTATTGGTCTGTTCAAGTTTTCTATCTCTTCCTGGTCCAGTTTTGGCAGTCTGTGTGTTTCTAGAACTTTGTCCATTTTGCTTAGATTGTCGAATTTGTTGCGATATAAATGTTCATAGTATTTGTTAACGATCCTTTGTATTTCTGTGGTGTCAGTTGTTACTTCTCTTTCATTTCTGATTTTGTGTATTTGAGTTCTCTCTCTTTGTTTCTTGATGAGTCTAGCTAAGGGTCCATCAATCTTGTTTATCTTTTCGAAAAAACCGCTCTTTGTTTCATTGATCCTTTGAATTGTTTTTTTGGTCTCTATGTCATTTATTTCTGCTCTGATCTTTACTATTTCCTTCCTTCTACTTGCTCTGGGGTTTTCTTTTTGTTTGCTTTCTAGTTCTTTAAGTTGTGAGGTTAGATAGTCTACTAGAAATGTGTCTTGTTTCTTGAGGTAGGCCTGTAGTGCTATGAACTTCCCTCTCAGAGCTGCTTTCACTGCATCCCATAGATTTTGTGTTGTTGTGTGTTCATTTTCATTGGTTTCCAGGAAGTTTTTTATTTCTTCCTTAATCTCCTCGGTAACCCATTCATTGTTTAATATCATGCTATTTAGCCTCCATGTGTTCAAATGTCTTGGGTGTTCTTGTTGCAATTGATTTCTAGTTTCATGCCATTGTGATCTGAGAAGATGCTTGATATGATTTCAATCTTCCTGAACTTGTAGAGACTTAGTTTGTGTCCTAACATGTGGTCTATATTTGAGAATGTCCCATGTGCACTTGAGAAGAATGTGAATTCTGTAGTTCTTAGGTGTAATTCTCTGTAGATATCTATTAAGTCCATTTGGTCTAGTGCTTCATTTAGAGTCTCTGTTTCTTTGTTGATTTTTTGTCTAGAGGATCTATCCAGTGATGTCAGCAGGGTGTTGAAGTCCCCTGCTATGATTGTATTGCTTTCGATTTCTCCTTTGAAGTCCTCCAGAAGATTTTTAATATATTTTGGTGCTCCTATATTGGGTGCATATATGTTTACCAAGGTTATATCTTCCTGTTGGATAGATTCTTTCAATATTATGTAGTGACCTTCTTTGTCTCTAGTTATGGCCTTCATTTTGAAATCTATTTTATCAGATATGAGTATTGCTACCCCAGCTTTTTTTTCCTTTCTGTTTGCTTGGAAGATTTTTTTCTATCCCTTCACTTTCACCCTATGTGAGTCTTTTGTTGTGAGGTAGGTCTCTTGTAAACAACATATATATGGGTCATGCTTTCTTATCCAATCAGCTACTCTCTGCCTTTTTATAGGAGCATTCAATCCATTTATATTTAAGGTGATTATTGATATGTACTTATTTATTGCCATTTTTGTTTAGTGTGGTTCTATTTTCCTTCCTATTTCTTCTACTAATTAAAGCAGTCCTTTTAACACTTCTTGCAGTGCTGGTTTGGTGGTAACGTATTCCCTTAGCCTTTTTTTGTCTGGGAAGCTCTTTATTTGACCTTCTATTTTGAATGATAGCCTTCCTGGGTAGAGTAGTCTTGGATTCAGATCCTTGTTTTTCACGACCTTGATTACTTCATGCCATTCCCTTCTGGCCTGTAGTGTTTCTGTTGAGAAGTCAGATGATAGCCTTATGGGGTTTCCTTTGTAGGTAACGTGTTGCTTATCTCTTGCTGCCTTTAGGATTCTCTCTTTGTCTTTAATTTTTGGCATTTTAATTACTATGTGTCTTGGTGTGGGCCTGTTTGTGTTCTTCTTACTTGGGGCTCTCTGTGCTTCTTGAACTTGAATGCCTTCTTCCTTCACCAAGTTAGGAAAGTTTTCTGTCACTATTCCTTCAAATATATTCTCTAACCCTTGCTCATTTTCTTCTTCTTCAGAGACTCCTATGATGCAAATATTATTACGTTTCCAGTTGTCCCACAGTTCTCTTAAGCTGTCTTCCTGTTTTTTCATTGTTGTTTCCTTTTGGTTTTCTGACTGGTTGATTTTTTCTGCCCTGTCTTCTAATTAACTGATCCAGTCCTCAGCTTCCTCTACTCTGCTGTTTAGTCCCTCCAATATGTTCTTTATTTCTGCTATGTCATTCTTTATTTCTTCTTGGTGCTTCTTGATTTCCAATTGATTGACTTTCAATGTTTCTATGTCGTTACTCATGGTGTTGATGTCCTTACTCATGCTGTTGAGCTTCCTCAAGATCATGGATCTGAATTCTAGCTCTGTGAACTTGTTTAACTGCATTTCATTTATCTCACCTTCAGTAGAGGTCTCTTGTTCTTTTATTTGGGATTTCTTTGTTGCACCATTTTGGCTATCTCAGTGATTTTTGGAGCCTGCCAAATTTTCTCTGTGGATGTTGGTGTTCTGCTGCTTGTGGCTCCCTCTACTGGATTTGGATGAGCCTGGGAGGACCCACATTAAACACCACTGTCATGTCTTACTTTCTTGAGCCAGGTTTCAAGCCCAGGAAAGGTTCAGATATCCTCTAGCTTTTGGCCTAGAGGCTATTAGTCATGGTTACTTGAAGAGCCTTGGGTTCTCAGTTGAATGAAAAACTCCCTCAGGTGTTCTGGTGTAAGAGGATTTCCTGAGGGTGGGGCAGGTGCTGGTTATTAATGAGCCTCAATTTGCATTTCAATGGCCCACCTATCTGGGGTTGAATCTCCGAGGGTGGGGCTGCTACCTCTCCCCAGAGTCCTGGGAAGGAGTAAGATGGCCACCCACCTTTGTGGCCACAACTCAGCAAAAGCTCTGAGCACCCCCCAAATCCCGAGTGTCCCCACACAGTTTCAGTCCAGTCTGCCCTCCCTCTGCCAGAGCCCAAGGTGAGTGGCTGTGGCTATTTTAGTGCTCTGTCTCGGCCCTCTGCACTGTGTAGCCAGGTTGGGCTTTAACCCCGAGGGCACTGCTCACAGCTAAGACCACTGCTGTCTGTGCGCTCCCAGCCACCCCCCCCCCCATGCCCCTGCAATCCTACCACGGTTGATTCAGTGTCCCTGGTTGTATGGTCCTCTCGAGCTGCTTTTCTTTTGCTTTTTCCTGACGATTTGTCTTTATTTTAGTTGTAATTCCAGTTTGGTCCTGGGAGATGGTCTGTGTAGCTTCCATTCACTCTGCCACCATTTTGGAATCCTAAGAATTATACTTCTTTCCAAAAGTCTACGAGAAGATTTTGAGTAACGATGCGTGAAATAGTGTCCAAACCTAGATTTTCATAATGTATTGATATAGGACGAGTAATAGTTTTACAGATTCTTAACTTAAACAAATATCCACTTAAGTAAGAAAGCATGAAATTTAGAAGATAATGTGGAAACTAGGAAATGTAAAAAATTAGGCTGAAATTCATGTGTATAAATTAAAATTACAAGTGAATCTGCTCATATTCTCTCCAAATGTGTGACAGTGTTATTGTAATTAATAATCTGGCCATTTAGTCGGGAATTTCTTTATAACCAAGCTTCATTATAGTGTCTCAGGTTCCTAAAATATTATAAATGTTTAGAAAGGTTATACTCTTCTCCACTGAATCACTTGAAAGTACTTTACTGTTCAATTACATTCCATAAACATTTTCACATAATTTGACTGAATTAAAGATAATAAAGTATTGTTTTCAGATTATAGAGTCAAAGGAAAGTAAAAACACCTTTCTGGAGAGGTTTTTACCTTCACCAGCTCATTTTCTTTAGAGGACAAAGAGCTCTAATTTTTCGGGGTTTCTATTCTGCCACCCCCCCACCCCACCCCCACCCCCGACACACAGACACATACAAATATTTTCAGAGAAATCCTTTCTCTGATCATGGTGCTGAAATAAAAATGTAGTCCAGTGTCTCTCCCACAAATACAGATGTGGCCCTGTGGGGAATCACACTGTGACTTCTAAACTAAGACCTTCACTCTGCTTCTGAGATTTTTTGTGAGGAAAAGGTAAATTGTTTTCCTGAAGCTTCCAATTGCTTAATCAAGTTTTACAAAGAAACACTTTATTTAAACAGCCCTAAAATACATACAACACATATACATGTATATACATAGTGAGTCTTTGGGTTTTATAATTTTTAAATTAAATATCTGCATGAGTAGTGAGTGGTGTTGGAACATTTTTCTTTATTCTCAGCTCCAGAAATATGAGGTGCATTATGTACAGATGGATAAAGGACTCTCCATTAATAACAGACAGTTATTACTACTCACAGAATGAAAAATGTTCTTTAGTAGCAAATTCTCATTAACTGAAAATTAATTCACATCAGTAAAGGTGGTATTTAAATACATTACAATTTCCTTCCTGGTTGCACACCATGGGCCTGCAAACATAGAGCATACATGACATGGAGGAAGTTTATTTAAAATTAACCAGTTACTCTCTCCAAAAAGGTGTTGAAGATGACCAGAGTTTTGAGGTATTCGTTAGACTCCACAAAAATGTTTGAGTAACACAGGTAAATGAATAGCATTATTTATTCCCTAGTTACTAAAAGGCTAACATCATACCCAAAATTGTTTTTCAAAGAGCCTGTTCTGCACTAAGCCCAACCTCACCTTACTTTGTTCACAAAAATGAAAATCTGTATTAAGGAGACACTAGAAGTACGTACTGCAGGGATTTCATATTAGTAATATTTTCTTTTGACTATAATAATGTTTTTAAACATTCATTTTTAACTTAGCTCATTTTTAATGATAATGGAATGAAATAAACATTTTTCCTTTTTTAAAACTTAAAAAATGAACTAATGGTATGTATGGGGAGCCTACATCTGTTTAAAAAATGTATACCCTTTTCAGTTTTATAGCATGTCCTATGCTGCAGATGGTAATGCATCTCTGTCTCATTGCAGTCTAGGAAGCAGAACATAAATCATGTTCATATATCTCTTAGATGTGTGAGATGAAGTTTCCAATGTCCACCTTCTCATCTTTTCCCATCCACTGTGATACCAATGACAGCTGTAAAATATGTTATACTCATTTCTCTTTAGTTGTTCACTGACTGAGTAGTAGATTAGGTGAAGTAATTCTCAGATTTAATGAGATATATGTATTTTCCAGCTCCCAGGTCATGTAGATTCATGCACAGAATGGCCCCGGTGAACATTTGTTCACTTTTAGAGATTCACGCCCTCACGCATGAGCAAAACATGACCGCGGCTCAGCAGCTCTTGAAATGTGAAGACAGGTACAACAAATCCAGACACATCTTCATGTCTGCAGATTTGATGGAATTTATGATGGGAAAGCTTTTCGGAATCAATGTACAATTGGTTTAGAATTAGAAGGATAAAAAAAACCAAAACTTTTTTTCCAGAAATATAAAGCCAGAAAATATAAATACCAACTAGACTTCTCAAAGCAAATTTCCCTTATGTGGTAAAACAAATTGAAATGACAAAACATTATAAAAATCAGACATTCGGAGTAGAAAGAGACCTTAGAATCTCTGCTGATGAGAGCTAACAGTTAAGGAGCACTCATCCAGGGCTTGACATGAAGAAAGTGCTTTTACATGGATATCTCCTTTATTTTATTTATTTATTTATTTATTTATTTATTTATTTATTTATTTATTTATTCTCTTTATTGATTTTAGAGAGAGGAAGTGAGAGGGAGAGAGAGATAGAAACATTGATGAGAGAGAACATAGATTGGCCGCCTCCTGCATGCCCCCCACTGGGGACTTGGCCCACAACCTGGGCATGTGCCCTGACCAGGAATCGAACTGGTGACCTCTTGGTGCATGGATCAATGCTCAACCACTGAGCCATAACGGCCAGGCATGGATATCTCCTTTAATACTCATAAGAAGTGTATGAGGAAAGTATTGTTGTTATCCCTAATTTATGGACAATCAAAGTAAGGCTCAGAGAGGTTAAAATTTGCCCAAGGGGTCACACAAGTCACCGTGAGAAATGCTTGGAATGGTACCCAGAGAGCCTGGCTCCAGAGCCCAGGTCCTGTTACTCTTCTTGACTAGCTCTCTAATTTAACCCCTTATTTTCACTGAAGCAGGGGACATAACAGATCCATGAACCATTTAGTAGGAGCACACCAGATCTGAAATCAAGGCCAGCTTGGCACTTAAAAACATTACTTCTCAAAGAAAGAGCCAGGACAGATGTCACTCCTTATGTGGCGCAAAAAGCTGAAGTGGCCCTGAAGCGGGAGTTTGTGGCTCAGTGTGCCATTCTGACCGACCTACTCCCCGTTCTCCACCCACCCCACCCATTTGCCCTGTATCCAGCCTCATAAAATACTCCTGTGTGTATTGCACTGGCCAAGCACACAACTGCAGTGCTGGCCTGGTGCGTGTAAATTGCTTCTCTGTGGGTGGCTATTATATTTATATTGGTTTAAACTGTTTCCATTGCCAATCCATTATGCTGGAATTCCCCCTTGCTGAGGGCAGCTGTGTTATTCTTTTCTTTGACTGAAGCCCAAGAACTATCTCTCCAACTCCTTGGGAACCAACCCTTTAAGAGTAAACATCTTGATTCAAATAGGGCCCCTCCTTATCCCACTGCCACTCGCTAAATCAGGAACATTCCCCTCTGGCCCCAACCAGCTCACACTGCTCATTTTTTAAGGAGATAGAAAATGGAGTGGAGCAAGAAAGTGATGAGATGCCTACTTATGCAGAAAGTCAAAAAAATGTACTAGGAATAACACTTGTATCAGTAACTCGCTTACTTAGGAGGCAAGCAATTCAGGTATAACCAAGGAAGAGAGCCCGGATGGCCCTGGGTATGTCCATAGGAGCACCTTCTCATTGGAGCATTTACTTTAGAAAACTTAAAGTTGCAAGTATTTTCTCCTTGCTGGGAAATATAGATACAGTATATCCTTTTGAAAAGTAGGTAGGCCTTTTGTCATCTTTAAGATCCAGGAATGCTTTTTGTAGGACTCGGGAACCATCTCTAAGAAAAGTAAACAATAAACACGAAGGATAAAGCATCACCTCTCCCAGCCTCTGCTGGAGGGTAGGAGCCTGACTTCACTGGGCACCTGGCTCCACGTTGCAAGACCACCTCCTGACATAAAGACATGAATCCCCCACCCCACCCCAAGCCCATTAGCTAACAGAGGATTATTCCAATCATCAGTTTAAATTAGGATGGACTATGTGTGAGCAAAGAAAGATGCTCTTTCTTGAGGACTAGCTGTTATTTATCTTGAAAACACACAGATAGGGTGTATCTGTTTGGTTCTAAAAGAGTGTGAGATTGCAATCTCTTCGTGATTTCCTGCGATTGACGTTTAAAGTAAAAGTAAATTAAAAATAAAATAATAATAAAAATAAATGATAAAAATGAATAAAATGTTTCTCTACTACATTTGTAGATAAGATTTCTGGATTGGGAGAAGATTTTGTGTTCTGTTATATTTCCCCAACATCATCAAGTTTTGAAGGGAGAAAGAATGTATATGGACTTTGGAGGCCGTGTGTAATGGAGCAGGTGTTCCTCAAAAGGCCCGAGTCCTCCCGTCTAATACACCGAGGTGCACTGCGCGAACCAGCTCTGCTTCAGTCAAACGTGAAGGCTCGCCCTGCTTCTGCGTGTATGTGCAGTGTACTGGGGTTCATTACATTGGCATCACCATGTCATAGTAAAGTCTCTAAAGCAAAGAAGAAGAAAGCTTTTCACATGGTCATGAGAAAAACAGGTAAATGGAAAGTTGGAAATCATTTCAAGGAAATTTTAAAGAAACCAAAATAATTTGTTATATACATGAAATTTCTGTGTGATATCTGAGAAGGGTAATTTATTTGGACTCAATTTTAGTCCTTGTATTTAAAATAGATGCCAATCATTCTCAAAATGCAATAAGCATCAGAATCACCTGCGAAGCTTGTTGTAATGTGGTTTCCCAGGATCCACCCCTGAGATGTTGGTTCAGTGGCTGTGGGCGGGTCCCTGAAATCTCCATTTCTCAGAGCACTTCGCGTGATCCCGATGCAGGTGATTTGGGACTCGAAATTAAAGAAACACCAGTATATGCAATAAATACATGACATTTCAAATTCCAGCCTAAATTGGAAATAAAAAAAAATCTAGTCTCACTTTTAAATAAGTGAAAAGATTATATAGTAAATTCTTATTTTCAAGGACTATTTAGTTGTGACACTATTTTTTATCTGTATAACCAAAAAAGAAAGATATTTATAATTATGGGGAAAACCATGAAATAAAAATGGTTAGATTGACATATTTCAATACAGCTAAAATAAATAAAACTTGGAGTTATATATGAAAGCATTCTATTAATTTGCAATATAAAAAGCCAGAGAATAAAGAAGGCAAATTACATTAAAATAAGAATAAATAAATAAATAAAAATTTGGCCTTAAAAGTCCATGCCAGAAGTTTCATAAAACAGTAGAAACTGAAATGATGTTGGAAGAGAGAATTCAGCCTCTGAAAAGTCACAGGACAAGCCTCAGTGATGCAGACAGGGCTACAGCCGCCTCGGTGAGGCCCGTGGGTACCTGGATAGGGCACGAACTTGAGGATTTCTGGGAGGCAAGTTTAACGGGAATTACTTCGGAAATTTTTCCTTAGGGACACAAAATTTAAACTTATGCCACTGTGGGGAGATTAGCACTGTTGAAATTGAACTCCCTTGGTGAGAGTTGTAGCAAAGCAGTATCTCCTGTTAAACCTCCTGTCGGATTCCAGCTAACCCAATCTCAATTTCTTTGCTTTTTAAAGCCCCCCGAAGCTTTATAAAATGCTGCTGATATACTTTCTCTTATGACACAGATCAGGACTGTCATATAGAAAACTATTCCTGACTCTATCTCCATATTCCCAATATCAGCATTGCCTTCTTCTAATATTTCAAATCAGTAAAGTCTTTAGTCGTAGAAATCAGATGCCACACTATGCTGCCTCACAGAGTGACAGGTCATCTTCCAACACACAACCAAAACGAAACCCGGCACAAACCAGTGTGTTGTAGAACTGGATTCCTATATTTTTTTCTTTTTCATTCCTTTCCTTCTCTTTATCCATTTCTATGTCATTGTCCCTCATCTGCTTCTTTTTTGCTGTGTTAATATTTTATGTATTCTACTTTATCTTGGTACAACTACTCAACTTTTTAAAAAAGTTTATGTACTGAGCACATTCATTTATTTTATTGTATTTTTTTGTTGGCTTCATTTAACCTGTGTTTCCTACATTAATATATTCTAACTATGCAAGAATGTATTTTATACCTTATACTTTACACTCTAGCTTTCGCTCCTTCATTCCACGTATCTTTACTCATTTTAACACATTACTAATTTCCTCTGTTATAAACTGAATTGTGTTCCCTCCAATTTCTTATGTTGAAGTCCTAACCCTCATTAACTCGGAATGTTACTATATTTGGAGATAGGACCTTTAAAGAAATAATTAAGGTAAAATGAGGTCATCGGGGTGGGCTTTAATCCAATATGATTGGTGTCCTACAAGAAGAGGAGATTAGGATGCAGACCATACAGATGGGCAGACGACCAGGTGAGGACACACCCAGAGTCCCTCTACAAACCAAGGACAGAGACCTCAGGAGATTCCAAATTTACCAACCCCCCCGATCTTGGTTTTCTAGACTCCAGAACTGTGAGAAAATAAATATCTGCTGCTTAAGCCACCTAGACTGTGATAGTTTATGATGGCAGCCCTTAGAAAATAATATACTCTCTGTTTCCATCTTTCTTTGTCTTTCTAGCTTTCTTTGTATTTTATTAGAGCTCGTCCTTGGTTTTTGAATATTCAGGTCAGCAGGCATGCCCTGGCTCTTCCTCGCCTTTCTTCCTGCTATTTATTCACATATGTTCCTCTCTATTGTTCAACACATGAAGTATTAAAAACATTCAAAAGTGCTTATTTTGCTGAAAGATTATTCTGTGAGGGTTTCAACTTCTCTGTAGTGTAATTTCATCATTTATAAAATGGGGATAGTAAAAGTATTAATCTCATATAGGACCATTGCAAAGATTTCATTCATTATTCCATAAAATGCCAGAACACTGTCAATCTGGAACGTAATAAACTAAAGTAAATATTGGGTAGTATTATTATTGTTGCTCTGTCATTCAGTAAGTAGCCACTGAATGCTTATCCTATGCCAGGAACTACCTTAATGGAGCTCCTGGTCAAGTGTGAAAAATAACAAAATATACAAACTAACCAATACATAAATAAATACTATCAGATTTTGATAAATGCTATGCAATCAATCCTTTTTTTCTATTTTTAATTGAATTTATTGGGGTATCATTGGTTAATAAAATTACATAGATTTCAGGTGTACAATTCTATAGTACATCATCTCTGATGCGGTACATAGTGATGAGGTGGCTATTTTAAACCGAGTGGTCTTTATGGAAGTGATCCTAGTTCTGAAAAAAAAAAAAAAGAGCCAGCCATGCAAGAACCAGGTGGCTTAGGGAGAGAAACAGAGGGAATGGTAGGAGCAAAGACCCTAAGGTGAGCATGAGTTTGCTGATTTTAGGGAGCTAACAGAAATCTAATGGGCTGCAGGGTAGTGGGTAAGAAGGCGAGCTGCACAAAATGAGGTCAACTAAGGATATAGGGACGCCAATTCATACTGGACTTCATAAGCCACCGAGGCTTTGACAGATTAAGCAACTTGCTGATGTCAGCACTGCCCTTCTGTAGAAAGTGCACCTGGAACCCGGGCGCGGTGCCATCGGGACCCTCTCTCTCTCTCTCTCCTCACAATTTGTTTCCTCATCACTCTGCATCTTATCATTATTCTATCCCTCCAGTCTATTGTGCTCTGAAAGGACAATTCAAGGAAAATTCTATCTGGCCCAGGTTGGGTTTCCAGTCATTTCTGACACAGTCCGCACGATGAGTCACAAACGATCCCTGTCTCCAGGGAATGACAGCTCCAACTAGCATCACAAGGTCTGAAGGAGTTTCCCAGAAGAAGGAAGGTGCCAAAATAAAGCAATATATTTCCTCCACAGTTGAAAAGGAAGCTCCTACTGGGAAGCAAGTGTGTGGGCATGTGGCTTAGTTTGTCCCTCAGACTGCAGAGGGCTCAGTGGGGGTGGGGCGGGAATGGAGCATGGGACAGTGTCTAGCTCTGGGGGAGGTCGGCTCTGACCTGTCCATCCTTTCATCTCAGTCTGAGCCGGCTGAATACAACTTTGTGATTTTCATTCTTATATCTAGAGTTTGCAAAGTTTCTTCATAAATGGGTGTTATTATTATATTGGCAGTTCAGAAACTTGGGACTTTCTCAAACATAACCACTGTGCATTTTCTGGCTTGTGGTCTCACCCGTCAGCCACAGGATATGAAGGCGGGAAGGTGGTCGGGCAGGGGACCGCCAAGCCGCTGTGCGCACACTGCCCGGGACCAGGGCGGCCTGGGGGGGCCGGAGTGGGGTGGTGTCAGTACCTCGTGCTTCACAGAGCTGCTGTGAGCTTAAAGGCGCCCGGGTCGCTAACAGGTACCAAAGTACGAACTGTGCCTTCTCTTCTATTTCAGTCCTAGGAATTTATCATGAGGAGACACTGGACAAGTTAGTCAAGGCTATATGCAAGGATATTGTTTATAGAAAAAAATAATTTGGAACAAAAAAGGAAAGGGGCATTTGGAGTAGGGAGTCTGTTTAATGTATTGTCTGCCATGAAGGGAAGGTAATCCATTTATGCTTTTAGGAAGTATTTATCCACTACCCATGGAAGAGGTACCTACTGGAATGTTTTCCCACAGCACAAAAATCCCCCTACTTTAAGGTCTCTCTTTCCCCTCAAGGTCTGCAGAGATAAGCTGCCAACAGCTATGAGTCATTTGTTCGTTCAACAAACATGCACCGTGTGACTGGTAGCTACCCCGGGAGAGCGCGGCTCCGGTATTTCAGGGCGAGCTCAGCGCGGCTGTGCACACTCAGAGGAGCCTTTGGCGGACCACGTGCAGGCGTATGGCACACACCGAGGGGAGGAACTCCGGGCGCAGGGCGTGCCTATTCGGTGTGTGCCTGAGCAGTGCTGTCGGGCAGAAATATGATGCAAGCCAGGAATGAACTTTACAATTTCAGTAATTCCATTAATAAAGTAAAAAGCCACGGATGAAAATCATTTTAATAACATGTTTCATTCAACTCGGTATATCCAAGGTATTCTCATTTTGACACATAGAGTTAATACTGTAAGCACATTTAATGAGATACTTTGCATCCTTTTCCGTTTCAGGTTTTCAAAAGTCTAACATATGTATGGCACATAGCTCAGAGGAGCCGCATTTCAAGCACAGGTGGGGTCAGTGGCTACTGGACAGTGCAGTTTTGGAAGGAAGGAACTTTGAGCTCTATTACTTAATGCTGTGCAAAAAGAACATTTTACATTCAGCAACATTTGCCTAGAACACAACAAACCTCAGTGATGTGTTTCACTACAACCAGTGCTAACGAGTTAATAAACAGTTACTAAGAACCTTGAGTGACTCAGAAATGCCAGGCCCTCACTGGACCTACAGGAAAACTTCTTGCTCACCAATGACCACGTTTCCAGAACCATGTATGGTTCCTCACGAATAGAGGGTAGCACAGGTGAGGTCACGTGGTGAAAGATAATGTTGCAGACATAAGTAGTGTCTTACACGATTTTATAAATATTGGGCACTTTATCATGTAGGTCGGTAACTCTTAAATGTTTTGAGTACACATGAATTACCTGAGAAGTGTGTTAAAATGGAAAATTCCGATTCCAGAATGTACGCTTAAAAATGTAAATGTTAGAACAGTGATTCAGGTGTAGGAGGTCCAAAGCCCATGCGTAGACCCACACCGCTGTATTCTGAGGAAACCTAAGAACAACTTGTTTTTGTGAACAGCTCTCTTGTAGAAACACTTCGCATGGATTTCACTGGGTGAGACTGGGAACAGAGAGAACCAATGCAAAGCTGCTGCAATTGTTCAGGTAGAAAATAATAAAAGCCTGAGGTAAGGTACTTTTGGCCAAGATAGAAGAGGAGAAATCCAAGAGATATTTATCCTATTTGAACCTAGTGTGATGTGGAAAATGGAGTCAGGAGAGAGGCATAGGAGCCTGGCTGCAGTGACTAGACGGACCATTGTGCTGCTATTCATCACGCTAAGAAATACTAAAGGGAAGTGGAAAATGAATGTCCATTCCGATGCAGAACATACACGTGCTATTGGAATGGCTATAGTGTCAGTTTCTCTAGACCCATCTGCCATTTCTGGCCAGCAGTGGTCATAATGGAGCCATTGTGAAATTAGAAATGGAGTGAGTAGAAATATTGAGAGCTACTATTGCCTCAGAGATGTTTCATACGCTGTCCCATAAAATAGCCTTAAAAAAATCTACATTTAATTCTTATTACAAGTTAAAAACCTGTTTTCTAATCAGAACGACTGAAATTCCTCCTTTCTTGGAAGTTTTTAGAGAACTCAAAAGTTATCTGGTATCTCTGAGGGAACATAGCCACCAGAGAGACCTCAAACAAAGAGTATCCAAGTTAACGGTATTCAAGGTTAGTAGACAGTATGGCAACACCATATGCCTCCTGGGGTTAACAAAAACAGCTTTTGACTTATGAGGGATTAATAATAAAGACACCAAAGCCAGAAACAGTGTTAATCAGAGCCCTCGGTAGCAATGAATGAGGCCTTGTCATGCCTCAGTGTTCTTCAGAAAGTTTTCAATGAAAGAACCTTTCCAGGATTTGTTAGAGATTCCATGCCTTGATGAACCCTACTGGACTATCAAAGTCAAGGTTCTGACATCCAGAATGAGGAAAATTAGAGAAGCAGTCTCTCTTTAAGTAGTTATATGTGTGTGCACTGCACACTGCAATAGCACACATTTCTTTTCTTTTTGATTGTCACCTGAGGATATGCTTATTGATTTATATTTTTAGAGAGAGAGGAAGAGAGAGAGAGGGAGAAACATAGATGTGAAACAGAAACATTAATCGGTTGCCCCCCATGCACGCCCTGACCCAGGAATGAACCCACAACCTAGGTGAGTGCCCTGACCGGATTGAATCCACAACCTTTTTGGTGTATGGGACAACACTCCAACCAACTGCGCCACCTGGCCGAGGCTAGCGTGTATTTCAGTAATAAGTTATGCTAATGAAACAGGCTTTTGTTGAACTAAATCACTGGCCTCTCTCCAACACATCAAAAGGTACATAAAAGAGGCTTCCCCTCTACTTGTAGAGAGTAGTGGGGAAGGGTATGGACCCCGTTCTGTCTCCCTCTGCGAGCTTTCTTGGATAGGGTCTGCAACCAAACTTCTATGGTTTTATGCTTCGAATTTGCCATGACTGCAAGAGCTGCCTCCCAGTGATTAAAAAAAAAAAATGCTTTAGAATTTCATGGTTTTCCAGTGTGGCTAGTATTTGTGCTCGAATCTAAGCCATATTTACCACAGGATTCGAACTGAAATATATCTCAAAGATATGCACTGAGTTCAAGGACAGTAGACTAGGATGTCTTGTTTACTTGGACTGGCCTCCACATACCTACCCAAATGGTTTCTTAAAAACTCACCTATAAGTGACTTTAAAACCCCAAAGAGAGTTTTCTTGGGCATCAAGGAGCTGAAGCATGACTAGCTTGGTGCCTGCACAGAGCTGGTGAAGACAGTGGCAGCACACCGGCCCAGGAAGTGCCCAGTCCTTCCTGCATCAACACTGATGCCTATGAGATTGTGTCACTGAGTCAGTTTGGGGAGTGATCAGTGACAGGACACACTGTTCAATGAGACAGAGCTGGAGAGAAAGAAATGGTGGATCCCCTATCGCCACCTTCTCCGTCTTCTCCACTGGTCCTTCTCCTCTCTCCCACCTCCAAACATGGAAGTCAAGAGGGCTTTAGTCTCCAGGCCTCTTCTCTTTCTCATTCCATAGATGATCACATTTGTTTTATGGCCTCAGTGAGCATGCCATACCCCAGTGACTTCCAAATTTACACATCCAGCCTAGACTTCTCCCTAGCTCTCTTACTTTGCATATCCAAACAGTTGTTTGATGGTTTCATCTGGATATTTAATAGGTATTTCAAACTTAACATTTCTAAATTCAGATTTTTATTCTTCCCTTCAAATCTCCTTCCATAATCATTTCCTTCTCAAAATGGCAACTCTGTTCTTCAAATTGTCCACACCAAAACTCTTAGCATCACCCTTGATTTTTCCTTTTGTCACACCCCATATCCAATCCATCAGCAACTTTTTGAGTATAAAAATATTTATCCTCAAAATACATCCAATTTCTACTTCATGTCCACCATTACCACTTGGTCCAAAACTCCATCATGTGTTCCCTGGCAGCATTAGCTTCCTCACTGGTCTTCCGACTTCAAACTCTGCCCTCTTAATGTCATTCTCTATGTACAGCCAGAGTGATTCATCTAAAACATGTTTCACACCCTGTTTCTTCATGGGTGAAAATCCTCTAACAGCTGCCCCCTATAATCAGGACAATGGCCATGTCTGCACATTGACCATGTCCCCGGTGCTAAGGCCCTAGTTCCCCCCAGATTCCGTTCTCTCTCTCCTCTCTAGGCACATTGGCTCCTTGTTGATCCCGAAACACAGCATGCTCACCCCCAACTCAGGAGCCGTTGGCCTGGCAGCTCCTTCTGTTTGGAACACCCTTTAAAAAAATATTCATATCTTTGCTCCCCCATCTTCCCCAGTCTCTGCTCAAATGTCACACGATGGAAATGAACTTCCTTGAGCACCCAGTATACAAAAGCAGCCCCGTTCCCACACACACATCACCTAGCTGTTCTCCATCCCACCTGTCACCCACTGGCTCACCGCACGTGCATTGGCTTGTCCATGTGCGTAGTGTATGTTCCTCCAGTGGTGTGAAAGCTCCTGGAGATCAGAGCTTTGCTTTCTTCACTGCTTATCTCCAGGGCTTAAAATATAGTGGGCTGTAAATATATATCGAAAGAAAGATCTGTGGAAATAGGTCAGGGGTTCACAGATTTGGGTGATCATCAAAAGAACACCCAATTATATTTCTGGGCCCAATCCCAAACCTGGTAATTCCAAATTTCTAGGACTTGTGCTCCAAAATCTGATTTTTAGGTAACTCCTGAGAGGTTATGATAATCATTGAGACTTAAGAATCATGAAATCTAAAAACTAGTTCTCAGGGTTCCTGGGAAACTACCTCTGAGAACCCCTGAAGCTACTTGGGAAGAATTTGAGGGGGCTGGAATTCCCAAAGGTGGGCCTGACACTTCTGTGTTAGATAGACACAGTTTTATAACTGTTATTACGACCCTGTTCTACCTCCAGGCTGCCCCAGAGTGGGAAATGTGGGTTATAATGAAAAGTGAATGATTCAGACTTAATATCACATTTAGCTTAGAAACCTCAGGCTAGCCCCTTCTGTTTTTCTCGGGAGACACCAGTACCACCCATAGCCAAAAGGAAAAGTATAGAAATGCTCCTGATATGTACTTGCATGGAGGCAGAGGGTGAAGGGAAGCCTTGGCCTTCACACCCCTAAAGGCAAAATCTACAAGTAGTGTCTACACAAGACCAAGGTGCAATAGTTACTACTGGGTGTGCAGTGGAAGGAACCTGGAATGGAAGTCAGGACACCTAGGCTCTGATTCTAGCTATGTCTCAAATTGGGTATGTAAGGTGGAGTATATTACGGAATAGCTCTGGGCCCTCAGCTCTTTCCTCTGTAAACTGAGGCTGGTCCTTTCTCATCCCAAGGGCTTACTGAGTCTATGCATGATCTCAGCCCTTCTGTAACTTAAAAAAAAAATATGCCTGAAGTACTCTTCTCTCCTGAACACGATAACAAGAGTGTCAAAATAAGTGGAGTAGATGAGGCAAGAACAAAGGTACAGGAGACGGAGGTCATCCGCCCCAGCTGACGTGGAAGGGGTGTCAGAATCTAGGAAAGCACCCAAATGCTCACTCATTCACACTCAGACCCTTTCGTCCTCCTCCTGGGCTACAGATAGAGAGGAAGGGGCCCAGGTCCACCAAATGCGTGGCTGTCGTTCTGTGGTGAATTGATTAGGCCGATTGCATGAGGAGAGGACCTGTCAAGTCTGATGATGTCCTTAACTGCAGCAGGCAAAATAAAACGGATGTTCAGTTTGAGTGTGTCGTAAATACTGTAATTACAACACCAGTTTACTTTAATCCTGAAAATATCGGCTCTCCATCTCAGACTGCACTGAACACGACTTGCCTTCCTTTCCCGAGCAGCCGGGTGAACAGGAGTGATGTTCACGGGGCTCCGCTGCAGTGGAAACGCGGACCCATGTAGGCAGAAGGTTCTTTTCAAGTCGATTAAGTGAAAGGAAAAGTTTAACACAGGGGCTCAGCAATTCTACTAGGATCTCCCTTGCAAACAGCCATGAAAATAAAAATAAAAAAACCTTGAGGAGGAGAGAATGGATTGATGCGTGCCGTCCGCTGCAGGGCATCTCTGAAGCAGCAAAGGAACCGCAGCCCTGGCCGCGATTGCTGCGCCGTAACCAGCGTCCCCGGGGGAGCAGGGCACCCGATATCATCTGGGACCTGGATGGGACGTGACGCGCACAGAGCACTTCTTCACAGGTATGTCGTGCTCTCCATAGCCAAAGCTCTGTAATGGCTCCCTCCGGAGCCTTGTGAGATAAGAGAGGGCGTGATTATCCTTGGTGTGTGAAAGGGAGAAGCAAAGCGGAAGCATCAAGCAATTTGCACAGAAAATAATTGGAGCCAGTGTCCAACCAGTGTTCCTGGAGTGGAAGCCGGAGCTCCGAAATCTGAGGCCCGGAGGCTGGGTCTGAAACGCTTATATCAAAGGAGACAAATGCCCAAGCACGGCCCCATAATTACCAGTGATTGGAGAAAATCCAGTCAAGGTGCAGAATAATGCAGGCAGACTCATAACTAAAATGACAAATAAGGGGCACTTCACTTTAAAATTAAATTAATTTCCTAGAGTGTCTTTCTGCAGGCAGGGTGGCATTTGATGGAATCAGCTATGCATGGATTTAAAAAGCAGAGCTTAGAGTAAAGAAAGCTCTGAATGCCTGAATTTATCTCTAAAGAATCGGTGCAACATTTTCAAAAGGACCCAAAGTTAATTTGAGTTAATAAAAACTTAAATGTATATCCCTCCATATCTAGCCTTTTTGTTCTTCCTTCTATTTAACTTTTTTTTTTCCTTCAGTGCTATTGGCAAAAAGAAGGAAATATAAAAGAAGAAAAAAGTAGATCACCTTAAATTCAAAGACTATGAGAAATTTAGAGAATATATACCAAGAACCCCAATTTCCAGCTATGATAGAACCTCATCCATGAACAGGATGTCTTCATTCAGGCTTCCCTTGATCCTGGGCTGGGAACACGCTCAGTGAGCACTCCTAAACCACACCTGAAGGCCTATCTGTCATCCGTCTGTGGTGACCAGCAGGGTGTGAACAATGAGGGCTCAGAGGTCAGACCGCACGTGTTTCATCCTCGCTCGGCTGCTAGAGTCGTGTGTCTTTAGGCAGGTGAGTATTCAGAGCTACTAAGTGGAGACAATCCTTGAAAAGGATTGTTGTTTGTTTCCCTGAATATTGTATAAAATAATGTGTATAAATAAATTAGCCTAGTAACTGGTGGAAAGCAAATATTCAACAAAGGTGAGATTTAAAATAGAGCCTTTTGGCCTCTTCTAAAAAAATCACACAAACTTGGTGACTTAAAACAGCACAAATTTACTACCTTACGGATGGATAGGCTAGGAGTCCAACGTGGGCCTCCCAGGGCTGAAATCAGTGTGTCTCAACGCTGCATTCTTTTGTGGAGGTACTGGGGGAACCATTCCCTTGCCTCCATCATCAAAGCTGGTAATGTTTCATCTCTGTGCCTTTCTTCTGTAGTTACATCTCCTCTGACCTGTTCCACCTACACCTTTCGTTTTTAAGGACCTTGTGGTTATATTGGACTTACCTGCATAATCTAAGACACTGGCCCCATCTCAATACATCTCACAGAACCTGTGGTAGGTGGAATAAAGCCCCCTAAAAATATTTATGTTCTAATCCTTACAACCTGTAAATGTTACCTTCTGTGGCAAAAAGAACTATACAGAGGTGATTAAAGATCTTGAAATGGGGCAATTATCCTGGATTTTTAGGGTAGACTCCAAATGCCATCACAAATGTCCCTAGATGAGGGAGGCAGAAGGCGGGTACATGCACAGAAGAGGAGAAGCCAACATGACCACAAGGCAGAGATTCCAGTGATGCAGCCACAAGCCAAGGGATACAAGCAGCCACCAGAAGCTGGAAGAGGCAAGGAACAGATTCTCCCCTCGGGGAGCCCCACAGGACTGCCAGCACCTTGCTTCCAGAGTTCTGATTTCAGAGTTCTGGCCTCCAGATCTGTGAGATGATAATTTCTGTTGTTCTAAGCCACCAACTTTATGGTAACTTGTTATAGTAGCCACAGAAGCTTGTACAGCAACCGTAATTCCATCTGCAACCTTAATTCTCCTTTGCATTGTAACATCATCCCAGGTTTGGGGGATTAGAACATGCACAACTTTGGGGGACTATTATTTTGCTTACTGCACTCCTTTAACTATACTCCATAAATATATCTTCATAGCTCTCTCTACCCCCTTCCACATAACATACCTCACCATGGCTCTTTCTTTAAATTCTGTAATTTAGTGGTTGAGAGGGTTGATTTACTGGCTGTGTGACCCTGGGAAGTTACTTAATTTAGTTTTCTTACTAATAAAGCGGAGATAATTTAGTACCACCTCATACGTGGTTTAACTGATCAAATGATAGAATGCATGTAAAGTTCTTAGAGTATTGTTTTGCACATAATAATCTTTCAGCAATGTCACATAATATGATTATCATCTTTTCATCACCACCATGTCATCATCAGCAACTAGGTGGCAGAAGGAACGTGGATATATCCGTTTTATATTCCACAGAAATAGTGGCTTAAACAGTGATCACATATTATTTCATGATCGTGTGAGTTTTGGCCGAGCTCATGTGGGCAATTCTTCTAGTGTCACCTGAGCTCACTCGTGGGGCAGCACTCAGCTTGTCAGGCTGCATGGTCCTAAGTGACCTCATTCCATGGCCTGGGGTTGATGCTGCTCCCCACAAGGTGCCGCATCCTGGGGGAGACTGTCCAGGCTCCTGCACATGGCAGTCTCAGGATAAGGCCTTTGTCTTGAGGCCTGGGATCAAAGCCTCCCCTTGTCACTTCGCTCCATTCTGTTGGTCAAAGCATATCTCAAGGACAGTCTGAATTCAAAAGAGAAGCAAGACAGGCTTTCCCTCTAGGTGGCAGAAATTAAAAAGTCACTTTTATAATGATTATATTTAAAGTGATGGGAGGAATGTGTGGCCATTTCTGATCATTTATCACCATGAGCTTCAGGGAATAGACCTGGATCTGAAATTTTGCAAATGATGACCTTGGGCCAATCTCCTAACCTTCATGCCACAATAGCATCCGAGAGCCTATTACACGCTGAACACTGTGTAAAATCCGGAGATGCTGAGACAGCCTGAAACAGGTTTCCTTCTCTAAAGAAAGTAGTTTGTAAAACCTGGGTAATATTTATCTTAAAGCATTGGTGTGACGATAAAACAGGTAATGAATATGAAATGTCTAGCACACTGCTTGGTAGTATCTGGTGTATGGTAAGCACTCGATGAATGAGAGATATTATTCACTCTTCACAAGAATGTCCAGATTTCACTTACAACTTGGTGTGGAAGACATGCCTTCTGTAGTAGCCTGCTCAGGGCACCAGAACAAAATACCATAGACTGTGAGGCTCAAAAAACCAAAATTTCTCTCTGGATGCTGGGAAGTCCAAGGTCAAGGTGCCAGCAAGATGTCTTATTCCAAAGCCTCTTCTCTGGGCTAGTAGGTGATGCCATCTCACTGTGTGCTCATCGGACCTCTTAGTATTTGTGCATGGAGCGGGGAGCAAAATCTCTGCTGTTTCTTGTTATGAGGACACGGATGCTATCATGAGGGTCCCAGCCTCACGACTTCATGTAATCCTTATTACCTCCCAAAGGGCCCATCTTCATATACCTACACATTATGTGTATTAGGTACTGAAATTTCTATGGTAATTTATTAGAACTTCAACATAAGAATTTGGTTGGGGGAACACAAACATTCCGTTCTTAACACCATGCAAAGCTTTTCATCTTTCAGGCCCAGAGAATTAAAAGCTGGGATGTGAGCTCTCTGGTGGCCTGGAATTGGTTCTGTAGCATGGAATTGGAGCTATCTTTTAAGCAAACATTTGTAATCAAAACTAAAAGTGTACGTCCAACCTCAGATTTGTTCTATACATACACTGATATGCCGACAATTGTATTCATAGAGTGCAATTAGAGACCTATAAACACAAACTGCACTAATTTACTCTTCAACAAAGACAGGTGTTTAAATGCCTTTCGATGTCCAGGGAGTGGCAAAGCCTGGATAACAACCTCAGTCTCAGGCACAACCTGTTCTTTTGTTCAAAGGCTTATTGCAAATCCTGGGTGTCAGAACCAGGCAGTGTGAAGAGAGGACGGAACTGGGAGTCTGACCACCTGGCTTATAGACCCAGCATTAGCACTAACAAGCTCGGTGACCTGCAGTAACCTTTCACAACTCCAGTCTCTTAGTGTGCAATAAACGGAGGGATTGACAGTATTGTTTGCGCTGTGTACGGTGCTGCCCTGGGGTAACGCAGACCTGCGGCAGGGACAGGAGAGAGGACAGCTTGAAAGACCTCAGCATCCATGTCAGCCCAGCACCTCTCCCTGTCTAAGCCTAACCTAAGGCATTCGAAGAGAAGATCCAATGGAGGAAAATGTATATGATTGGAGGTCAGTGGGCTGGCTCAGAGTTCTAAACTCTTCTGTGCTTGCAAAGCCACTGAGGATCTCGTTGAAATTCAGATTCTGATTCAGTAGGTCTGGGGTGGGGCATATAACAAACCCCTAGATGGTGCTGATATTGCCTGTCCCCAGACCACGCACTGTACAGTAAGGGGCTAGATTACAATACGAATCTTTAAGTCCAAATGTGTCATTTACTGAGGAAAACTATTTCAGGTGCAGGTGCGTGGGTATTAAATGAGAGAAGCAGATGAAGCTTTGTAATCCCAGGGATATCCCAACAGATTTCATATCCCAAAAGCTTTCCCCCCAGAAGCAGCCCTGCAATTACACGTGGAAGGGCGGGCACACCTGGACTGACTTAGGTGAAGTTAGTAGGTGCCTCAGACTTCGTGTGGAATTCAAAGCAAATCTCCTTAAAGGGTCAGCGCGGTTCTATTACCTTCTCCATTGTTCTTTCCATTTTCTCATTCCTCCGTGCTGCCCGTTTCCAGGTAAGAGGGGAAATAGAAGAACCAAAATACCAATAATACGAAAGGATTTTCTTGCAGTATTTGCAGTCCTGCTGGAATTGGGAAGTAACAAAAAAAAAAAAAAAAAATCTCACAAGCAAAGCAAATCTTGAGGCCATCCAATTTGGCAGAGCCCCGAGTGACCGACTAAGCATCTAATGGGGAGGATATCTGAAGTTCCGGGCCTCTAAAGGCTCCCCATTATTCATTTCAATACCAGAAATTTCCAGTCCCTATAGCTCTGGTTCCCCAACAAGTTAGGTAATTAGCTTGCTAGCTGCCCTGCCAGGGAACTAGTCTTCACACTATGATGTTCAGAGGCACCAACCTCCCTGATGAACCATATTATTAGAGGTTGCAAAGATAATCCAGAGACGAATAGTCTGCAAAGCCACATGAAAACCGCAAAGATGAATTAAATTACATTCCAGAGACTAAAGAATAAATTGAAAATGAGGCCATTTCTT
The DNA here is from genome assembly GCA_030848825.1 of Tadarida brasiliensis. NCBI lineage: Eukaryota > Metazoa > Chordata > Mammalia > Chiroptera > Molossidae > Tadarida > Tadarida brasiliensis. The sequence goes on from CM061262.1 coordinate 62,130,465, forward strand.
ATTCAAGAAGACTTCTTCCCGGTTCTCTCCGAATGTAAACACAGAGCTCTCTGCAGAGGATGGGTCACCCACTGCCTGGGGAAAGCAGCTTGAATTTTATTACCTCGGTGATCTCTGGCAGCATCCACACTTCAGGAGGCACAAACCCGGCTCCCCTTTACTTTGTCTCATGTGTTGGTTTCCAGCTCTCATAACATTTTAATTAAATTTGGGCTTGTCTTTCTCTCTCACCTTACTCTCTGCATCAAAGGAGAGGCTTTTCACATGCCGCCTGGCTGGGGTCCCGCAATTCTTCCATTCCAAAAGCAGGCTGCTTTGCCATACAAGAAGAGCAGCAATTAAATCAAAGCAGTGGTAACCCGCAGCCTCTCGGAGAGATAGCTGCACAGAACTTCAATGTGACTTATATATGAATGTAATGGATTCTATAATGCAAATTTACATATGGGTCAAATAAGAAATAGCTTTGCTTTTGATAGTACACTGGGTATTAGGTAGTTGTCACACAATAAATAATTCATCTTGCATAGCCACTTGCTATGTAAATGATAGTCCATGTATATTAACGCATTTAGCACTTAGAATAAAATGGACAGCTGGGGCCAAATGACTCTCTCTCAGGACATATTAGCATTACTGCTCCCCAGTGAGTTTAACTCTTCACTTCTGAGGATGGTAATGAGGATATTAATTGACTAGGGCATGGGATTCATTTTGATGAAGTCAGGGTTATACAAAAACAAGTGAATAATTTTAATATACGTGATGGCATTGGTTTTGGCACAGTTTGGGTTAACAATAACGACTCACAAATCAATCTGGTTGGGATTCCGTGGAATTCAAGAAAACGACAAAGGTTAGCTATTTTCAAGTGGCAAACTCCATTTACATTCATTTTCTTTAAGTACCATTTGGACACACGAAAACCACGTTTCACCTTCAACCATGCACCCAGATTTCTCCGTTTCTTCAAGGCAGCTGTTTGTATCTCTTCTGCACAAACATTTACTATCCACTTAGATATCAAATCTATGGAAAGAAGAACTCATTTTCTCATTTTGGAAACATGCTGGAAATGGAGTTCTGGGGACTGCAGTTCGACGTAGCCAAGTTGACACATCTAAAAGCAATCACGGAGCTAATATCCAAACTTGTCTAGATCCATCAAGCCTGAAAATGCATGTCTTCTCCTGGGGAGAATGTGGAAATTATATAAATGGAAGAGCTGTGGTGGTAAATGTTGTAACATTTTGGAACGTAAACAGCTTTGCAGAGGAACTCTCTCTTGCAGCTCCCTCGTTGAGCATTGTACAGGAGGACGTTTCCTTCTAACACTGCGAGAGTAACGCCAAGGGGAAGAGTAAATGGCTCCAGCTCTGCCACCATGAACTGGGCTCCAGCTCACCCAGAAGAGATGTCAGCAGCAGCAGGACATGATTTGCTCCTGGAATGGCCCCTCTGTGTCACTGATGAGATTGGAGGGCTCAGCCTCAGTGGTGAGAGATAATGATAGATTTTTGAGCATGTGTTAGCCTATCTGGGATAGCAAGAAGATGCTTATAAAGTGGGTACCATAAAAGTTGGACATACCGGAGCTGTATATGTGGGGATTTGGAGCCAAGGGAATTTGAGGAGCAATGTCAGCGGGACTAAAGTTGTTCTCTCCAGCTACTGTCATCTCAGGGACTGGTGTGGCAGCTGCATTCTCCCTGCTGAAAACCAAATGTCCATGGACTGTTCTAGGGCACTGGGTCCCTATGACAGGGTGATAGTAAGACAGGGTCCAGTCTGGGGTCTGGAAGATCAGAGCGGATGGACACACAGTTAGAATACGGTTGTCAGGCTAGGGTTGAAAATAGAATCAGAATCTCAGGAGAGGCAGACTAAGGAAACTGGACACAGGACAGAAACAGGATAATATTGTAAAACCAAACTCAGAAATAAATAGGCAGGAATAGAGAAGCCTCAAGCTCAGCTGTCAATAAGCTAGTCCTTCAAGGTCACAACAAACTTGCTACAGCTGGTAACATCTCCACTTTTCCATCTGACTTTGGCTACAAATAAAACCCTGGCTTTCCTGGTCCACCTAGTTCCCTTATAGAACTCTAACCACAGCTCACCATCAACCCCAGGTGTTCCTTATGTAAGAGGGAAGTAAGCGTTCTTAGTGGAAATTTCAGAGACAAACAAGGGATAATATAATAATCCCAACAGGGAAGTAACTAACTCTTACTTGTCATCACTTGAAAAAATATACCATTTGGCTAATTTAAGTAGATTTGAAAAACTTTTCTGTAAAACTTAAAAATCAGCATAATGATTCCTTCCACCCTTCTCCCATGGAAAGTTGTGATTAATTACAGATGTAACACACAAACAATATAAACATGCAATTGAAAAACAGACAATTTATTACATCATTATTAAAAGGGAACAAGAGCCCAGCCGGTATGGCTCAGTGGATTGAGCATCGTCCCATGGAGTTAGAGGTCTCAGTTTGATTCCCAATCAGGGCACACGCTCAAGTTTCGGGCTCGATCCCCAGCAGGGGGCATGCAGGAGGCAGCCAACCGATGTTTCTCTCTCACATAGATGTTTCTATCTCTCTCTCCTTCCTCTCTTTCTAAAAAATAAAATAAAATAAAATAAAATAAAATGGGAATGAGAAATCCAGAATCCTTTGAATTTCTTGGAAAGAGAATAAGCAGAAGTGATGGAAAACTAAAAGTTGGAAAAGAGATTTTTATTAAAATGGGGGTTATCAAAATTCCCCCTAGAATTCAAGAAATGTGTGTATATGACAAAGGTAGTAAATATATTTATGTTTCATATTTTCATATATTTGTATATATCATACATAATTGTTACATGTTGTTGTTTTTTCCTGGTAACTCATAGAACTGTCAGTAGAATGGCAGAGAAGGTGCAGTATAATCAAAAGATAGAGACAGAAAGAGATGAGAGGGGAGAAACAGTGAGCAGTGAGTGAACAGGAAAGAGATGGAGACAGAGAGAGAGAGAGAGAGAGAGAGAGAGAGGGAGAGAGAGAGAGAGAGAGAGAATGAGAAGGCAAAATGTAAGGAGAGGTCCTATGGAGGAAGTAAGGAAAAGACGGGGCAGGAAAGATCTGAGAAGTGAAAACAGGAAGGACAGAGAGTCATAATAACATGGTTGGAAATCTTTCCAGAGAGTCCCACTGTATGACTGGATGTTCTGTGTGCCTGAAGTAGGAATCAGTCTAACAAAGAAGACAGAAAAAGGGGGAGAGAAGGGAAATGTATCATGATTGAGGTTAAAACACCCTATGATAAGACTTAATATTAATGGAAAGAATGGTCTGCTTACTGACCTCCTTAGACCTTTCATATAATTAGAAAGAAGCCAAAGAAAGTTTTTAGAGTTGAATAAAGGGGGATGTGCTCTATAGTTAAAAAGTGGTACTCCTGCAATCCTTCGCTGCTTCTTCCCTCTAGTGGCAAAGACGAACCACCCACATCCAGTCTCTAGCAAGTCCTTTTCACTTCACAGGGCTCTCCCTCTACCAGGTTTGGTCCATTTCCTGGTTCAGCCTCCCTTTCTCCATCAGATCCTTCCTTCAGCAGCCAAAACTCACTGGATTGATTTTCATCCCCTATATCCCCACCTCCCCTCTAACTGTTGCCAGATCTGTCTACTCTTCAGGATGGATCACAGAGGTCTCTAAAAAGATCATCCAATCATGTCACTCTTTCGAACACTTCCAAAGCTTTCCATTGTATTCACAACATCTTTGCCATTCGATCCACAAAGTGCTGCCTGACCCAGCCCCCACCTAACCTAGCATTCACCTGCTTTAGCCACATGGACCTTCTTTAAGACGCCTGAACACACCCCATACCCAGTACATTCCTGCCTACACTTGTTTTTTCCTCTGCCTGACAGTGTTGCCTAGATTTCCATATGTCATTCTTTCACGTACGTAAATGTTATAGCTTCAAAGGGGCCTTACCTTTGCCTCGAAAACAATGCTAAATCACAGCACCCTCTATTATGACTCTTTTAAAATAAATATGTTTTGGATGCAGATACTTGAATGTTTGCCTCTCCCACAAGAGCATGAGAACAGAAACTGTATATTTTACATACCTCAGTGTTTCCATAAATAAGCTCACTTTTCAGCCTAGGAGCAGACCTTGTAAGTGCAGAGGTAGGTGTTGCTACCTTTTGTCCAGGAGTTTTTATGTTGTGAAACTCAGTAACTGGAAAATTCATCGCTTATGTCGAATGTTTTCTGTAAAGGGCCAGGTAGTAACTATTTGAGACTTTGCAGGCAATAGGACCTCTGTTGCAACCACTCAGCTCTGTCTGTGGGGTGAAAGCCATCGCAGAGATGTGTAAGCAAAGGGACATGTTCATTCTTCCAACACATCTTTAATCCCTGACAGTGAAATTTGAAGTTCACAGAATTTTTTCATATCATGAAATAGTATTATTATTTGGCTTCCTTTTTCATTTTAAAAATGTAAATACTATTCTTAGACTCAGGGCCAAACAGAAACAGGCAGAGGGAGAGGCGGGGCTTGTGGGCTGTGGTTTGTCAACCCTGCTCTGTGTTGTAACCACTCATCACTGGGCTCTCTCCTGTCCCTTCTCAGCTCTCCTCCTGTAACAACAACCAAGTGACAGTAACAACAAGACCAAACACTGCTTCCTAGACAGAGGAAATAAATAGTCTGATCATGATACACCCCTTCTCCCCCCAGAGACACACATACACACATACAAACCCTGCTTAAATTCCTTCAGTGGCTCTCTGTTTCACTTAGAGTTAGGTCAAAACTCCTTCACAGGCCTGCGAAGGCTTCCTGGAGATCTTGAATGATCCCACTCTCCAGCCTGGGCACTGGCCCTGCTGGATGTCTGTCCGTTCCTTACCTGCTCACACTTTATCAGCTCTAGACCTCCCCTGGAGGCTGCTCTCACATGTTCACCCGGCCCTTCCCAAGCTAGTGATTGCTGTCTTGTTAGGGAAACCCCCCTTGCAGGTATGATGCTCATTGTCTAGTCTGGTTTTCTTGCACCTGCTCTTATCCCACGAGGCAGACACGGTGGGTTGCCACTGCTTCCCACCTCCTCTTACCTTCTTCTTACCGGACAGAGCTCACCTCACACCGAAGGGTTAGAATGCAATTCCCAGGGAGTTTCTTTCTAATTTTTTTGCACCTTTTGTTGGTAGAGTAAAGGATACTCCCTTCCCCCACCCCCTTTCCATTGTACGTTGCTGTTCCACAGACATGTGAGCAGAGTTCTGGTCATCTGGCTCCACATTTGGCTCCCCTGCCCAGCCCCAGCTGTCTCCTGGTTTGCTTGGCACTCGAAGCAGGGTCTGGGAACTGGATGTCTGGGTTAATGTCCCAGCAGTGTCGGTCTGACTGAGTCACCAGCCTCTTGTGTAGTTTTTCTCTCCCTAAAATGGGTGGGGAACGTCTGGCCCACAGGCCATATAAGGCCCATGAAATCACTTGGTCTGGCCCTGCCAAAGCAACCCCAGGCAGGACTCAAAATTCAATAAATCTAGGAGCTTTTTTCATAGCAACATAAATTTATATTAAGTGAACCATAAATAATAACGTCAATTTTGAGGGACAAGCAAGGAACATTTATTATGGGATAGACAGGACACATATGAGTACGTGACGGGACAGACATGTATGCTTCTCGTCAGCTGTCTGCAGCCCGTCTGCCTGTATTGGGGTGACTCAGAGGACAGTCAGTGCCAGGCAGGCTGGGAGTGTACAGGTTGAGAAAGTGTTAACACACTGTGGCAAACTGGTGATGATGAGATGAGATTCAATGAGATGATTCCTCTTGACATTGATGACCTTGCCTCTGATGACTGACGGAGATGTTGTCGACTTCTTTGTCAGCACAGACGATAACTCCAATCCAACCTTTATCCACACGTCCATGACCAACAATCCTTGCAAAAACTGAGTATCAGGTGAAGATTAAGGAAATTACAGTACACAGAAAAGACCTCAAGAGTTGATGATATGAATGTTGAATATGTTACAAATTCAAAATGTAGGATTAGAACAGTGATCAAAGCAAAATAATTGTGTCGCTGGCGACACACACTCTGGAGAATTATTAAAACTTAAGTGGTGTGATATCCTACAAATGGCGAATACAAAGAAAAGAAAAGTTAATTCAGAGTGTTGATCTTTCCAAGAGAAATGAACAAATGATTATATTTTTGTTGAGGTAAAAGGCAAACCTGTGTGCCTAGTTTGTGGCGATGAGTTAGCAGTAATGAAAAAAGCTGATCTGGGGTGTTGTTACAGCTCAACACCTGCTAAAGTCAATGCATTGGGAGGCCAAAGGTGTCTGGATAAAATCAATGCTCTTCAGCGGAGTTTGGAATCACAAGCCACTTTCACTAGACCTCGTTGTGACAGAGACAACGTTATGCAGACAAGTTATGTAGTGAGCAAGCTGATCGCAAGGAAGCTGAAGCCTTATGTAGAGGGAGAGTTTGTGAAAGAGTGCTTGGTGGCTGGGAGTTATTAGCACCAGACAGAGTAAAATTGTTTCAGTGTTAGTGTGTCTCGGAGAACCTTCTCAGATTGGATTGCTACTTAGCACAAGATATTGAAAAAGCGCTGAAGGATTCTGCAGATTTCCAATTTTTCTCTCTGGCTTGTGATGAGACAACGGACATAACAAATACTGCCCAACTGGCCATTTTTGTTTGTGGGATAACTGCAGAATTTGACACGTGAGACAAACTGCTATCACTGGAAGTCATGCATGACACTGTAAGAGGTGAAGACTTGTCTGAGAGACTTGTTTTATCAATGAAAAAACTTGAGCTAACATTTGAAAAGTTAAGTGACCTTACTACAGACGGAGCTCCAGCCATGGTTGACTTGCAAAAAGGGTTAATTGCATTTGTCAAGAAATAACTGTATCATCTCAGTCTTGATCCAAGTGATTTAATTACATGCCACTGCATCATACACCAAGAAAGTCTCTCTGCACAGTCATTGCAGCTCAACAATGTGATGTCAGTAGTAGTGCTGTGCATAAATTTTGTCAAAAGCAGAGGGTTTAACAGTCACTAGTTTAAGGAGTTACTGAATGATCTTAACCCTGAGCACAGTGATCTTGTTTATCACTGTGAAGTGTGGTGGCTGAGTCTCGGGAACATGCTTACGAGGTTCTCGGAACTGTGGGATGAAGTCAAGCAGTTCATGGAGATGAAGGGGAAACCTGAGGGAAATCAATGATAGCAAGTGGCTGTGTGATTTAGTGTTCATGGTGGACATTACCAAGTACCTCTCAGGGCTGAATGTCAAGCTGCAGGGCCCCAACCAGCTTCTCAGCTCCCTGCTTTCAGACGTGGAATCATTTGAAGCTAAATTAAGGCTGTGGAAAGTGCAACTCAAAAGAAATAATATGGTGCATTTCCCCACTCTGGAAGAACAAAAGCCTTCTATGACACTTGAATATGCTGGTGAATGTGCGAAACTAATTGAGGCATTTCATGAGAGATCAAGGATGTGAAAATTAAAAAAATGGAATTGAATATCTTTGCTACACCATTCAATGTGGAACCAGCTGATGTGTCGGATAACCTCCAACACGAAACTATTCAGCTGCAAAGCGATGATGAGCGGAGAACTAGGTACAACAACCTCACACTGCTTGAATTCTATAAATGTACATAAGCAATGATGAATTTCCCACTTTGAGGAGACATGTATTGAAATGTGTATCTCTGTTTGGACCAACTTAGTGGTGACAGCAATTCTTTTCAAAACTTACCGTCCCAAAGAGTTGACTGTGCTCCAGACTGACCGACGCAGACCTGGAAAAGCTGTTGTGAGTAGCAACATCATCAACACCAGCTAACATCACACACCTCACCAAAGAGAAGCAGTTCCAGCCATCACATTAGGGGTGAGTTAATTAAATGTTTGACCAAATATAGCAGGCTAATTTTTAAGTTGATAATTTTGTATGTCCCGTGAATGATGTTATAAATATCCAAATGGCACTTGGCAGATGAAAGGTTCCCCACCCCTGCCCTAAAATGAGGACTGAACGTCGCCCCTCCCCCCACCCTCCCATGGCTCCCAGGAATCCTGGAGATGAGTGACTAAGGCAGCAAGCACCTCAGTGTTCTACATGAATAGTTTGATGTGGTTAAAACCCAGTCACTTTATTTTTCTAAACCAGGTAGGCTGTGGCCATGTGATCTCATTGTGGTCAATAAACTTTGTCAAGGAATAGCTCTCCTCTTGCACTTGTGTTGGTATTTGCTTATAATCCTTAGCTGAAAAAATTAGATAGTGACACATGGCATAGACACAGCGACTTTTTAAATGTTTAAAGTAGCATTCATTATATCATCTGCGCTTTCGAACAACAGGTAGAAAATTAATTTTTCTTTACTTTAAAACTAGGAAATAATGCCCTAAAATATTAGTGTCTGACATCAAATACTTAAAACAATAAATGATGGAATTAGAGCCCATCTCTTGGTTTCTAGTCTAGGGCCTTAGGTGATCCCCACCCCCCACCCCAGTAATGTTGATTAACTAATGGTGAAATAAACTAGCCATATACCACTACTTGTTCAATGTGATAATATATGTGCATTGTGGTCCATACGAAGAAACCAGCTGACACTCATAAGAAAAGCTAAAGGGTTATTTTAAAGTAACAAATATAAAAGCAATGCTTTTAGTAATGAAAGTGTAGCATGTTCTTCCTGATCGTCTTAGTGCAGGAATTGCCATTGACTAGGTGTCTTATCAACAACAGAGATTTACCTCTCATAGTTCTGAAGGCTGAAGTCGGAGGTCGCGGTGCGGTGTGGTCAGGGTCTGCTAAGGGTCTCTTCTGGGCTGCGGGTGGCTGGCTTCCCATCGTATCACCACACGGAGGAGCGCGGGTGGACGGCGAGCGCGTTCCCTTACACTGTTCTGAAGGCACTAACCCCATTCGCGAGCGCTTCACTCGCAGGACCTCATCTTATTCTTCTGCCTTTCAAAGGCCCTGCCTCCCGACACCATCACATCGAAGGGTAGGGCCTCCGCATACAGATTTGGGCAAGACACAGAAATTCACTCCATGACAATGGCAAAAAGATACTATGTATAAACACAGTAAGAAAATTATTTCTGAAACATTCAGATTTGAAAAAATAAATTTTGGTAAGTTAGAAAGTCCACAGAAATTTTTGCATTTAAGGGCTTGGCTAATGAGATAACAAATATAAAATCAGTCAGAAACTCAAGATCTAGTCTTTGTCTTAATGCAAATGTTACGTGTATGTGTGTGTGTGTGTGAGAGAGAGAGAGAGAAAGAGAGGAGAGTTCAACTCTTAGGAGACCTACGTGAAGGAGGAAATGTACGGTAGTGCTCTGCCCACGTCCTCTCTTACTACCCGCCTTCCAGCTGCTGGGAAGATCCCCTGAGGCTGGCTCACAGCTGGACCGTCACTGGGCACTGCCTCTGCAGTCAAGGAATGTCCTCCTCTAAGGCTATGAACCCTCTCCGGCGGCAGCTGGTGTCCTGGGATTGTTAGACACTGGGATGCAAAGGTGCTTTTGCCTCAATTCAGGACAATTTTTAAGGTCATCCAAGCTCCAGAGTTTCCTCTGGAATATTGTCAGAGTCTTAGTCGCCATCAAATTATAAGTGAGATGGCTCTACTCGCCTCATTTGCTTAAAAGGGTGTCACTAGAGAATGCTCCCCAGTAAACCTTCGGCATACAGCTCTTCCTTTCAGCGTGTGTTCTCGGAAGAAGCAAAGTAAGACAAAGATTAATTCCAAAAAAGTAGAGCATGTATATATGTTTTTTTATCAACTTGGTTGAAATTTTTATTTCTCGGGAGATGAATAAAACAATATGAGGGAACAGCTAAACTTATCTTATTTCTGAATAAATTTGGGGAAAGATTACTGGTCGCTGAAGTAGAAGGTATAAAAATGAGAAAAAATATATGAGATGAACATATTTTTATGAAATATATGTTACATGAGGGCTAGAAGAAGATTACACAATAAAGAGACATAAAACTAAACCAGAAAGGGTTACGCCTAAGATTAGCTACAATATGCAAAAGAATGATAAAAACTAAAGTGATGTGTGTGTGTGTGTGTGTGTGTGTGTGTGTGTGTAGTTTTAATTTTCCCTACTAAGCTTCTAGGCTTCGAAACAAGCTACAGATCATTCCTTTCCTGGTTCCTTCTTTCCTACATTTATGCTGTCCTGTAACCTAATAGGTGCTTGATAAAAGACAGGAAAAAATGAAGGAAGGAAGGGAGGGAGAGTGGGAGGGAGGGAGGGAGGGAAAGAAACAAAGGAAGGAAGGAGAAAAAGAGGGAAAGAAAGAAAAGGAGTAAATGCTTGATCCTCTTTTGTTTCCATATTTTTATTTAGGAGACTAATACTTGATATGATAAAATGAATAGTGTTAAAGAGAAGTCAAAGTCCAATAATGGAAAGGAATCATGTTTTTTTTCTTTTTTTGAGTCTTTCAGAACTGGGTTCAAACATAGCATTAGGGCTTTGAGCAAGCTGTATATGAAAATTTTATAAAACGTTTTATGAATGACTCGGTGATTATAACAATTATAGAACATATTGCCCAGGCCAGGTGGCTCTTTTGGTTGGAGCATCGTCCCATACACCAAAAGGTTGGTTCTGGGCTCGAGTCTCAGACAGGGACACACCTAGGTTGTGGGTCGGGTGGTTAGGGGAGGCAACTGATCATATTTCTCTCTCACGTTAATGTTTCTCTCTCTCTACCCCCTCCTTCCTCTCTCTCTCTCAAAAAAATAAAATAAAAACATATCCTTGGGTGAGGATTAAGATTTTTAAAATTATATTAATCAGAATATTATTAATCTTATATTTCTTTAGCTGCCATCTATCATCCACTCACCCTGTTCACTGCTTAAACTGCTCTGTCTGGTGTGTTCCCTTCCTATCCCTGCTGTAGAATCTGGTGAGGTGATGTCAGTCTGATACTGTCTATTTAACATGATGTCTTTCTACTTTTACTTAAAATTTCATCTGTACTCAGTTTATAGCGCTGATATTTTACTTTGTACCTTAACCCCGGAATCTGTGTCTTCTTCATTTTATACCCTCAAAACTTCTAGGAAAGGCTCATACACATACTAGTGTCTCAATAAATATTTATTAATTATGTAAACAAGGAAAAATGTAATATATATGCCAGCTACATTTAGAAAGGTAAATTCTCTCCTCAAATTTATACAAGGAACTCATCAGAGGGTGTGATATGTCCTATAGATCAGCTCATGCTTATCTAAAAATATTTTTTAAAGATATTCTTAAAACAATAATTCCTAAAATTTTCATAAAGGCTATGAGTGAGATAAAAATATGTTCTCCCATTGAGAAACATCAAATAGTATCTGAAGGTCAAATGCAGACTAAAGTTACTAAATACCTACCATCCAGAAAGAATAATTAGTTATTCTTATTTCTATTTACACTGGTACATTAAAGGTGGTTTTTGTTTTTTATAAATACTATAAATTGTAACTAGTAAAAGTATAAAGGGAGATATTTGCTTCCATTCTACAAAATGTGGGACTTAGAAATTCAAACTACATACAAAATGCAAACAGCTATTGTCTGATTTATGAGCTTTTTATTTAATGATCAACTGTGAAATTAATGGAAATAAAACATTAATTCAATAACTGTTCATTATTGAGACATCATTAGCTTGTTAGGCCTCTAGTAGAGATTTAGACTTAAAGGTCAAGAGCGCAGCTTTTAGTCCACTAGAAAAAATGATGTTCTAAGTGATATCTTGATGACCTATGAGAGTTAATGTGTTTCCTAAGTAAGCACTTTAGACCACTGTTAGTGGTGAAACAAACCTAATAATGTATAGCTAGCAGAGCATAACAATTTTAAAGATAATGTGTCTTACTTGAAGCACTAAGGTTAATTAATTGAAGATGTATTGAACGAGGAGAAGAAAGCTTTCTTGTAAAAACAGTATTAAGCACTTAACTATAAGCACGAGATTCCTAAACAATGTCATCACACAATTGAGACCCCAAAACAACTTCTTGCTGAAATATCCAGCCCAGAAGAACGGTGTCTCGGGCAGTTACGATTCTCCACAATGGGATTTATGAGCGAGGGTCAGAACTTTGAATTATTAATCAGCAACAAGCGAAGACTTCAGGATAATCAAAGGGCAAAGACCTCGGTGTAATAATTACTCAAGACTCTTGACATGTGCAGAATCTAAAGAAAAGACATAAAAATCTGCATCCTATAAAGATGACTGATGCTAGCAAAACAATACAGTAGAGAGTCCGTGAGGCCCAAGTGTGAGAAGCTTGACACAATGAAACGTTACATCATTCTAAACATCACGAGACCAAGTCCCGAGTCTGTTTTGTTGCTGAGCCAATGTTTTAGTCCCTTGTTTATTGAATTTTGGTTCGATCTTTGTTATTAATATATTTTCCCCATTCATTTCTTGCTTGGCTTGCAATGTGTGACTTTCATTTAGAGATTCCCTTTATCCATTTAATGCCTGTGTTTTAGATAGGTTGTTGCTACTTTTTAAAATTTATTTTCTGTGTGTTTTTATTAGGTTGGGTAAAATTTTATCTCTACTTTCATATCGCCTGTTTTTATTTCATTATTTCTAGGGTCTGCATTCTCTTCCTCAGTAGCTCACTCTTCTGATATCTTCTAAAGGCAGTTCTTATCCATATGGTCTCACCGAAGTCTAGTGATAATGTTTTATTAAATGTTACATCGAGGCTGAAATCCCCCACAGCAGGTAGCCTGAAATCATTACCAGTCTGAATATTTTCTGCACCAAGATGATAATGATAACCACAAAGCCTCAGTTGGAAGCGTACCACTTATTACTTAATCCACATACCCTGCAGGTATATTTTGGTGTCGTCAAATGCCCACCCAAGGGTTGTACAAAAGCCTAGAGCTAAGATACATAAATAGTTTTGAAAAGGTCTTATTATACAACATAAGCCTTTTGCTTTAGAGAGATTGTTATCTTACTAACAAGAAGCCCAAAGTAACCCAAGTATCTGAAAAAAATGAGCACACCACGAAGTGCCCCTTCGAAGTATTTTGAAAACTCTTTCTAAAATATTTTTCTTATTTCGACTAAGACCCAACTAAAATACTTCAAATTGCCATTTAATGAAATGTTTAGATAAGGGCAATGAAAGCGCTTTTAAAAGAACTGTCTGCAGACATCATAAATTCTGCAAGTCAAGCTGGCTGAGCATTACTCAAATCTTAAGGAGGACTGTACGACAGACCCAAAGGCCAAAGGGCCTGAACATCGCCCTAGCCAAACGATGGTGAAAACACACGTGTGTATGAGAGCCAGGCATTTCAATTCTTAGCGGCACTTGGTGTCTCTAAGCTGCAAAGTAACGTAAAATTTTCTCTCATAATATGTGGACCTGCCAGATCTGCTTTTGTTAAAGAAAAATGTATATTGGCTAGGCAGATAGATAGATTCTCAGATCAAAACAAAGAGGTGAGAGAGCTGAACACAGATGGGCAGCAAGGCCGCAGTTCTTCCTCACCGATGCCAAGAAGTGTTTAAAGATAGCAATCATAAAGTGCAAGAATTAATCAACTGAGAATTGAAAAACAAATGCTTTCCCCATTTAAATTCCATTTTCAGATGACTACAGGGAAGAGATTTTTAAAATCCCTTTTTAAAAGACAAACCTTTAATTTCCAAGTAAAATATTTATGCTGTTTGAGATAGGGCTCGCTTTATAATCTAGCTAAACCATGGCTTGGCTAATCCACAGGGAGTAATAGTGAGAGGACCAAGCACTTGATGCAAATTGAGGTGAGCTGGGCAAGGATCTGATTGCACACACTCATGCTTGTGAAACCTGCATTCAAAAAGTATTATGACGAGGCTGGAATGAAAGGTTGTGCATGTCATAAAGAAGAATACATAGCGGCTGCACCAATCTGCATTGCCTCCAGCAGAAAAGGGTTCCCTTTTCTCCACATCCTCGTCAGCACTTGTTTGTTGATTTATCAATGGCAGCCATTCGCATCTCTCTGATGATTAGTGATGTTGAGCATTTTTTCGCATGCCTCTCGGCCATCTGTATGTCCTCTTTGGAGAAGTGTCTATTTGGGTCCTTTGCCCATTTTTTAATTGGATTGTTTGTCTTTCTCTTGTTAAGTTGTATCAGTTCTTTATATATTTTGGACATTAACCCCTTATCAGATGTATCATTGGCAAATATGTTCTCCCATACAGTGGGATCACTTTTCATTTTGTTGGTGGTTTCTTTTGCTGTGCAGAATCCTGAAACACCAATCAGAAAGAATATATGCACCTCTATGTTCATAGCAGCACTATTTACAATAGCTAAGATCTGGAAACAGCCCAAGTGCCCATCAGTAGATGAGTGGATAAAAAACCTGTGGTACATATACACAATGGAATATTATACAGCTGTAAAAATAAAGAAGGATCTGTTACCCTTTGAGACAGCATGGAAGGACCTGGAGAGTATTATGCTAAGAGAAATGAGGCAGTTAGAGAAAGACAAGTATCACATGATCTCATTTAAATGTGGAATCTAATGTATAAAATAAACTGTCAAACAAAATAGATCGAGAGACATGGAAGCATGGAACAGATTAATGAATCTCAGAGGGAAGGGGGTGTGGCAAGAAGAGATTAACCAAAGATCTTATATGCATATATGCATAACCCATGGACACAGACAATAGTACTGTGAAGGCCTGGGGGTAGGGGGAGCAGGGTGGACAGGGACAATGGGGGGAAAAGGGGGAGACATCAGTAATACTTTTAAGAATAAAGATAGATTTTTAAAAAGAAGGATACAATATAGTGCCTGTCCCCAAGGAACTCGTGAACTAGAAAAAAAGACTTTCTTTGAAAAAGGGGAGTTAGATATAGCTATGATACAAAATAAAGGAATTAAGAGTTTAAAGGAGAGTAAAACCTCCTTTGACTGGAGTGACCCAGAAAAGATGTATTTTTCTTTTTTAAATTTCTCATAACAAAATAAATATATATTCATGACAGAAATTTTAGAGAATATAAATAGACAAAACAAAGAAAGAAAGAAAGAAAAAGAAAACAAAAACTGACTCTCAAATATGGCCACTGTTAACATTTTGGTGTATATGCTCAAAATATGCATATTTAGTTAAGACAGGTAATTTAAAACATTTTACCATTAGAACTAATGGGATGGAGGTTGTTAACATGGATATCTGTTCATTATCCATGGTTAAGTGGAGACAGCAGATTACTGAATTGGTTATTTATACATGAATGCATATAAATACATCAATTGAATCTTATATGCTGTGGTAGAATAAGTTTTGTATTGTGTTTTAAATTTTTCTTTCTTTTTTCCCCTCTTTTTTTTTTTTTTTTTTTATATAGAGTAGGGCTTTAAAATGAATTCCTAACTTAATAAATCACTTGACAGTTTTTATGCCCTAGTTGGTTAAATATAACAACAATCAATAAGATAATGTTTGCTTAATTATCATAAAGATAGTGAGCAAATTCAACCACTTAGGACAAGTGTTGTTTACAACTTCAAGCAAACAAGAGTCCTGTACTACAAACAGTCTTACCACTGTGGTTTCATAGAACAAACAGATGTAGTCTCAAGGTTACGAGCCAATAATTCTTGAGGAATAAAACTATTAAAGCAGAACTACGGATTTTACAGCAAAGCCTTTTGTCTTTTTTAGTAAACAGAAACTCAACATGATGATGATAAGATACAGGAAAACTATAGGCTTAACTTAATATTTAGGATAATGGAGTGAAAATATTCTTTAACCTTCTTCTTTATCTTTCTAAACAAAGGGTAATAGTCAACTCACTGCTTTGCATTCTCAGAGATTCACAATGTAAACAGATTATTAAAGACAAAGTTCTCCACTAAGCACCATTTGAAAATTATGGCATTTGGTTTCAACTATAATTTTAAGACTGAATCAAATTATTTGGGCTTTATAATTGTCTATTTCCATAATGCATATTGTTGAATAATCTAGTGTTATACTTAATAATATAGCAAAATCAACTATTCTTTTATATATATATATGTTTCTATTGATTTTTTAGAGAGAGAGGAAGGGAAAGACATAGAAACATCTTTGTGAGAGAGAAACATGATCAGCTGCTTCCTGCACGCCCCCTACTGGGGATCAAACGCGCAACCCCAGCATGTGCCTTGACTGGGAACTCTCAGTCCATGGGATGATGCTCAATCCACTGAGCCACACCGGCCAGGCAGAAAAACAACTATTCTTAACAGGGATTATTACAATATTATTTTAATGGCTGCATTATAGTCCATTCTAGGGATAAACCATACTTTAATGAACAGTTATTGTTGGACATTGTAAATGTTTCTAGTTTTTTATTAATATGATTAACAATTCTGTGACTATCCTATTATGAAATATGTTCTACATACAAACATATATTTGTGTATTTTCTCATAACTGTCTTAGATAATCACTAAAAAAAAAGGGAAATTTTGGAACAAAAGTTATGCCCACTTTAAAGGTTACTCTTGGAAATTATATAAATATATCCATTATAAATCCCCAAGGAGGGTGTTATACTATCTATCTTTTAAACATTGGGTATTACTTTTTTTCAAAATTATGTCCCAATTTTGGGTGAAAAGTGGCACTGTTTTGTTTTAAATTTCATTTCTAGCGAGGCTTTATTTTTTCCCTATATTTTGGGTCATTTTCATTTACGTGTGATTTGCCTATACTGGCAGGTTGGACTCCAGCTTCCCCATGCGGTGCGTATCCCTCGGATGCTTCTACCCGATGGCGCAGTGTGCGTCCCGCCCGGGGGCTCAGGACCGGCTGTGCAAGCGCTCTGCCCGAAACTGGACTGGACATGGCAGGCTCAG
Source organism: Tadarida brasiliensis (assembly GCA_030848825.1). NCBI lineage: Eukaryota > Metazoa > Chordata > Mammalia > Chiroptera > Molossidae > Tadarida > Tadarida brasiliensis. Next base: position 62,147,449 of record CM061262.1, read on the forward strand.
CTGACACACTACGAGGTGGCTCTGCATTCCACTTTCTCTGGGCTTCCGCCACACAGGGCTGTCCTGGAGAGGGGCTGTGCCTGGGGCAAGAGCTCTTCGAAAGACACTGCTCCTGAGGAGAACCACAGTTGTCTCATAAGAACATATATTGTGAGTAAAAACTACATTTGTGTTGTTGTGAGCCAGGGAGAGTTTGGTGTCACTTGTCTTCTTAGCATAACTTAGGCTTTTATGAAAAATTAAAAAGCTTGAACCAAAAGTGAGAAACAAAAAACAAAAACAAAATAATGTGGCATTTGCTTCAGGGCTGACAAGTGGTCAGTGAATAAAGGTCTGACTGGATGGATAGCAATTCCCGACCTAACTTGGAAGGCAGGCTGGGAACCAAGGTGTTACTAGGGGAAGAAGGTGGCTAACACTATATTATTAGCATGCCTCAGTTACTATGTGGCTCACTTAGCAAGATACTTTACAAAGATGAATTTTTAAAAGAATTCAACTCGTTTGCCACAGAGAAAAGGGAGTCTAGAAACACTGAGATGACAGCGTTGGAAGATGCAACTAGGGTCAGATATAACTGGGAAAGCCTTTGGGTGATAAAGAATAATTAAAACTCAGCTTCATGGCAGGGTCCAAATCAAGGTGATTGAAACGGAATTGTTAGCACCCAGTAAATTCAGATAAAAGAGACTGGACGTGTCACTTTCCCAGTCCCAGCCTGAAAACTCAAGGTCCCCGGAACTGATGTGTAGAGAGTCAAACCCTCAAAAACATTGAGGATGTGTGTCCTGGCATGTGATGCTAATTGACAGCAAATAAATAAGAAACTGACTATGATTTTTAATTGACCCCCTCCAATTGCCACAAACCTGGCCTCAAATAGACTGTGACTGTTTGAGAATTAAAATAACCTGAGAACACCCAATAGGGTGAGAAAGCTTAAGGAAAATGTGTTCTGCACAAAAATAACAATCCGAGTGAAAAGAACACATGGAATGGGATATAATATTTGCAAACCATATATCTGATAAGAGATTAATCTCCAAAACATATAAGTTATTTATAAAATTTAAAAACAAAAAGCATAATACGTAATCCAATTTTAAAATGGACTGAACACTTGAATAGACATTTGTCCAAAGATGACATAGAAACGGCCAACAGGTATATAAAAAAAAATGCTCATTGTCACTAGCATCAAGGAAATTCAAATAAAAACCACATGAGATATCACTTGTTAGAATGGCTAGTATTAAAAAACTTAAAGACCAGTGTTGGTGAGAATGTGGAGAAATTGAAACTCTCACAACTGTTGGTGGGAATGCAAAATGGTGTGGTCACCATGGAAAACAGTATAGAGATTCCTCAAAAAATTAAAAATAGAACTATGTACCATATGATCCAGCACTCCCATTTCTGGGTATAAAATAGTTGAAATCAGGATTATGAAGAAATATCAGCACTCTCATGTTCATTGAAGTGCTATCCATGATAACTAAGAAATAGAAAGAAGTTAAATGTTCATTAACAGATGAATGGATAAAGAAATATGCCACATTTTTCCTTGGGTCCATTTATAGACTTAATGTTCTTTTCCATTTATCTGCCTTACAGATGCACAATATTTTAATTACTGTAAATTTATATACATTTTTACAACTTGTAAAACCATATACCCTCAACCATGTCTATCATTACTCTCATTTTTCAAAATTGTGTTGGCTATTCTCATTCATTTTCTCCTATAAATTAACTTAATAATTATCTTTGTCAGGTTCCCTCCAAAATTTATCAAGAGAATGATTTATCATATAATTTATAATTTATTTGAAAGAATCAACATCTTTAAATATTGAGACTTTTTTGCCCAGCTGGTGTGGCTCAGTGGATTGAGCATTGTCCCATGGACTGAGAGGTCCCAGTTTGATTACAGGTCAGGGCACATGCCCAGATTTTGGACTTCATCCTTAGTAAGGGGTGTGCAGGAGGCAGCTGATCGATGTTTCTCTCTCTCTCTCTAAAAATTCAATAACAACATATTTAAAAAATAAATACATAAATAAATTTAAAAATAAATATTGAGACTTTTTCTCAAGGAAGATGTCACTTCACTAACTCGTTATCTTTTTTAAAAAATTTATCTTTATTGTTGAAAGTATTACAGATGTCCCCCTTTTATCCCCATTGACCCCTCCCCCTGCCTTTACCACACTATTGTCTGTGTCCATTGGTTGTTTATATGTGCATATAAGTTCTTTGGTTTATCTCTTCCCTCCCCCTACCCTCCTTCCGTCTGAGGTTCATCACTCTCTTTCTAACTAGAATTTTTATTCTTCTGTCTATAGAAAATTACAAAATGTTATTGCAATTGGGATAATTAAAAGATACTAAGGTTTTCTATGTTTTTAAATTTTTTTCAACTAAATCTTTTGGATTTTTAATTAGGCAGTTATATTATTCACAAATAATAATATTTATATTAATTTATAAAATTAATACATAATGTATCTTTTCTATTTGCACAACTAGATCTTCCTGAATAATGTTAAATAATAGCAGACATTCTTGTTATGTTTGTTACAACTTTCAAAATAGCATGAACTGTTGGCGTCTTAATGAAACTCTTTTCATGTGAAATAGCTATCAAGCCTTAGTATACCCTAAGTTCTTATCAGAAATGAATATTTAAAGCATCATTTCAAAGGATTATAACATGATAATATCAACCAATAAGGTTACTATTTTTAACTTATCTAAGATATACCCCAATATTTTTGAATTTCAGGAATAAATCCAATTATCTATAATGCATTATTTATTTAATACCCTACTGGCTTCAATTTGCTACATTTTATTTAGAATTTATTTATTTATTTATTTATTTATTTATTTATTTATTTATTCCAGAGAGAGAAAAGGGAGAAAGAGAAAATGTTGTTCCACTTAGTTGTGTGTTCATTTGTTGCCTCTTGTATGTGCCCAGCCTGGGGATTGAACCTGCAACCTTAGGATGATGCGCTAACCAAATGAGCTACCCAGCCAGGGCTTTTTAGGATTTCTTCATTTTGTTAGCATGTAAACTTCATGAAGACTAGGATCCCACTGTATCGCTACCACACTTAATAATTATTATTAATGAGTGGATAACTACATGTCTCTAAATGAGATAGCTCTTTTTCTGTGTTTGCTTTCATTGCCAGGTCACATCATTCTAATACAAGGAACATCTCTGAATATTGCACGTTAGATTGACATACATGATTCCACTCCCCTGCTCTCTGCTATAAAAATTTAAATATGATGGATAAAATATAACTTAAAAAATAATTTCACTCCATTTAAAAAGGGAAAAACAAAATAAAATAAAACAAAAAAACAGAAGGAATATCTTTGGCTCCAAAAATAAGAAGAGGAAACAAAAGCAGTGTAGTAAGCCTTAGAACAGATTACCTGGCCACTTGAAGGGCTTTTGATTACCCACAGATGCCCAAGAGGCTGGAGGCTGGGTCCTCAGGCCCCAGAAAATTAGAAGATGTGGCCTCAGTTCAAGAAGAGAACAGACATGGAATCAAAATTGATCCATCTGTATAAGGTTCAAATTTATATGACACCTTTATAATTTAGATACAAATATATAAATTAAAAATTTAAACTAGTCCAGGGCCCCTGCACCTGATAAATCAAGCACAAGCTCAGAGTGCTCTGAAGGCTCTCTGTCCCACCTTGGGGCCCACAACAAGAGCAATCAACAGCATCAAAGTAAAGATCTGAAGACCCCCAGCTCGCAGAGAAAAGCTATACATTCCATAGAAACAAATTATACGGTGGAGTCAGCAGATGCCACAAACAAGACCATTAGGACAGGATGAACTTCAGATTACAGAAAACTATGAAAGAAACTAGAAAATAACTATGATCAAAATGAGAAAAATAAAGGAACTGAGACTATAATGAACAGGACGCTAAGATAAAGGTGGATTTGTAAAATAACCGTATACAATGTCTTGAAGTGGAAAGGAGCGTTGTTGATGCTAAGAACTCAGAGCATTGGTTAAATACCAGAATTGGCCTTTCTGAGGAGAAAATTGGTACATATATTAATATATTTTAAGATATAAATACATTTATAAATGTATTATATAAATATATCCTTTTAATATATTTTTCTTATTATATTTGATTTCTAGATTCTCTGCAATTTTTATATTCATTTTATCTTTGATATGAGTTACCTTAATTAATAAAAATAGCATGATGTAACAAGTATTTAGATAATATATAAAAAGTTCCTGATACTTAGAATGTGCTTGATAAAGGTTGCTATCATTATTTACATGAATTACCTAATTTAGTTCTTACAGCAACTTTATAAAATAGGAATTAATATAATTTCCATTTTACTTGCAGGGAAAAAAAGATATTGGGAGGATAAGTGATTTGCCCAAGGTCACACAGCTAGCAAGAAGTTAGAGTAAAATCCTCACCCAGGCCCCTGGGAGAGGAATGGCCTCCAAAGATGGCCACACTCTTCACCACAGAACACTTTGTAGTTACCACGTAGTTCATGTTTTGTTTTGTTTGTTTATGTTATCATTCAGATATTATACTCTAGCTTTACTACATGAGAGTCAATAAACATGGCTTAATTATTGCCTACTTTGGGAAAATTTTGGAGCATTTTAAGAAAATTCGTATATGTGATTTCTGATTACAGGGTGTACATCCTGATATCCATCTATTTTATTTCCTTAGGTAATTTTTCAGGAAGAGTTTATATTCTTTATATATCTGAAATCATTTATGTGTGTCCTCAAGTGAATGTTAATTGGGCAGTAAACAGAATTATGGGGAATCCATCTTTTATCCTAAGAAAGCCGTTTGTACTGCCTGTCACTGAGATAACTATGTTTCTATCGAAACCCACTTTCGTTCCTCCTGGGCATACCGTTACAAGCTTCTGGGCAGTTAAACCATGGCTGTGTAGGTCATGAAATGTTGGGTGGAAGCTCTGGATGTCACATCCATACTTGCCCCAGAAAAATCTAACTAGCTTTGCCCAGCTGGTGTGGCTCTGTGGTTGAGCATCAACCCATGCACTAGGAGGCTGCTGGTTCGATTCCCGGTCTGGGCACATGCCCAGGTTGTGGGCCTGGTCCCTAGTGGGGGGCATGCAGAAGGTGGCTAATCAATGTTCTCTCTCATTGATGTTTCTATCTCTCTCTCCCTCTCCCTTCCTCTCTCTCTAAAAATCAATAAAGAAAAAAGAAATCTAACTTTACCCTGGTCAGGTGGCTCGGTTGGTTAGATCATCGTACCACACACCAAAAAGTTGCAGGTTCAATCCCTGGTTGAGGCACAGACAGGAGGCAACTGATCTATGTTTCTCTCTCACCTCAGTGTTTCTCTATGTCTCTCTCTCCACCTTCCTCTTTCTCTAAAATCAATGGGAACACATCCTCAAGTGAGGATTAAAGGCAAAAACAAAAACCTCACAAGCTTCTCCACCCTCTCTCCTTTTCCCATCTACTAACTTTGAAAAGAGAAAACTCTTAAGATGGAGAAGAAGGTGGAGCCCAAAGAGGAGCCCCCAAGTCTCTGAATGAGAACAAGGAAGGCCACCGCTCAGAAACATTGGTTGGGTTTTATACAAGCAATTAATTTCACTGTTAAGCCACTGAGATGTGGTGCATTGTAACACCACAACCAAGCAAAGATAGCTTTCTGGATTATAGTGCTTCACGGGCTTTATGCTAATGTCGTCCTTTTCTTTCATGATAATCAGCTTTTAAAAGCTGATGCTTGTTAATTTTCATAATGTCTTTAAATAAATGTCGCCATGCACTCACCGAACTCTTCCCATCTGGACACACAGGTTGTGGTTGGCAGAATAGATGTCCACATCCTAATTCTTGGAACCTGTGAATATGTTACCTCCTATGGGCAAAAGGGACTTTGCAGATGTGATTAAGGACCTTGAGATGAGGCGACCATCCTGGAGAACCTTTCCCAGATGTAGTCAAAGAGATATCACAAGAGAAACTGGGCCAGAGAGATGCATAATTGCTGACTTGGAAGATGGAGGAAGGGGCCGTAAGCCAAGGAATGTGAGTAACGTCTAGAAGCTGGAAAAGGCAAGAAAACGAATTCTCCCTTGGAGTCTCCATCAAGAGAGGCAGTCCTGCTGACTCCTTGATACAGCCGTGCCATCCATGTCGAAGTTCTAACATACTTAACCATATGATAACAACTTTGTGTTGTTTTAAGCCCCTTAGTTTATGGTCATTTGTTTTAGCAGCAATAGAAAACGAATACACAGGTCTTCGGTCATCTCAGGTAATGTTATTGTGTTATTTAGTTTATTACTGTTTTTCTCCTGTAGATTCTATTGCCCCCTCCTCAAATTCAAATTACATATGTATTGAATCATATAAATACAGCCTTCATTACTCGTATTTCCCTCATTGCAGTCTATCAGTTTTTTTCTTCACCTGATTTCTGGTCCAATGTACTAATTTGGTTTTACTAACATTGAAAATGCTTTCCTTGAGAACAATGAATTTTTTTTAGTTCAGCAATTATTATTTTAAATCTCCAAAACTGTTTCATTATATCAAGATCTTCTTTCTGTTGGTGTAAAATTTACTTGAGCCTCATTTAAATCTCTAAAAGCTTTAAAAAGTTGTCTCCAATTTCCTGTAATAATTGTGATTCACTGGAAAACATGTGTCCTGAATGTTCAGAATGGTCCCCACTTTCAGACTGCTGATTTTTTTTTTTTTTTTTTTTTTTTTGGTATGTGCCCCTAGCAGGAACCGAACCCGGGACTCTCTGGTCCACAGGCTGAAGCTCCAACCGCTGAGCCAAACCGGCCGGGGCAGACTGCTGAATTTTTTATGTGCCTAGTTACTTTTCTCTGCTAGTTCCTCCTTGTGGAAGTGGATATAATTATTTTTGGCATCTAAAATGAATTTAAAAATGAGAAGAAAATTCTTAAGATATATTGTGATTGTCCCTTGCCTTAGATATGATCTGCTATTCTTCACATCGTTAGGAAGGAGGTGTAAGGGGCAGGAGGTGTCTGAAGGGGTATGGAGCTTTACCCTTGGTTAAAACCAGTTTATTCTTTTGTTTCACTCCGCAGAGTGAGCCAGCTGGACATGGAAGCCGTCTCCAGTGGCCACATGGCAGCCGCTAATCAGGGGATTGCTCAATACCCACGTACAGCCCACTTTCCTCATTTTCGTTTGGGAAACCATAAGTGGCATTGCGTGAAATTGTTATCATTTTGATCTGCGGATGTTAGGGAGAGGATATTTTCGGTCTGGGGAATAGAAACATGTGTAGTAAGGGGCAGGCAACATACTGGAGGAGGGTAGAGACCTGTGTTTGATTGATATTAAGGTTCCCTGTCATCACTTTGCACCTCAAAGGACTGTTTAAAAGCCATGGATTTTCCTTTGGATTTCAGAGGTACTAATTGTAATAATCATTGTTGGTTAAAGAGGAAATAATCCCAGTTAAGGAAGTGTCATTTTAAGAACTACTTATATCATTGTGATAAGTGCTTCTACAAATATTATCCTATTCATATTTGTTTCATTCTTTAAAAAAGCTTATTGAATAAACTTTGTAATCTACCTATTAGAGAGAAGATAACTAAAATTCAGAGGATTAAATGTTGTTCAAGAAAACAGAGCTAGCTATAAATTGGTAGAGCCAGGATTAGGATTTAAGCAAAGATTGACCAAATCCCAATTCAGTTCTGAAATTGAAGTGCAAATATAGTTAGTGATACATAGTTACAGGATGTGCTGTCTGTGTAAAAGGACCTTGTATAGGTCTCAACTGAGATATCAGTGGTATAAACGGCGTCAGTGGGTCCTGGCTGTCCCGGAACGCTATCAGAGTGTAATGTGAGGTTACCTATATCACAGAAGAAATGTGATTGATCAAGAATCTTTTGCACTTTTTAATATAAATTACATTTCTGTGATTTTCCCCCATGTAATTGCTTCTGTGTGTAGTTATTTTTCATGCTAAATTTTACATTTCCTTGATGTGGTCAGTTCCTATGAATTAGAATCAGTGGAATTCAAACAGGATTACATTTCTTTCATCTAAATAATTTATCTTAAAAAAATGAATGTGAAGAGAGCAGCTTAGAAATAGAAAGCATTGGATACACAGTATCTGCTCTTGGCTTCCAGGAGTATGAAGGAAATTGCACAATAAATCAATTTTTATGGATGCTATTGACTTGCAACATTTGCTGCTTTTAAAAATTAATAGCTGAAATAATGAACATTCAAAAAACGCTCTCCACCGTCATTTTGATTAATTCCTTGATATGAAGTACAGATGACAGATGCAATATTTGAAACTAGATTTTCTTGCAGTCCAATCAGAGAAAACCCAGATAGAGACCACGGTGGCCAATACAGGCTTTTTTGTTTTCAGTTAATTTGATCCCCTGCATAGACATGCCCTATCCAATAAAGTGAAAGTTTAATTATTTGTATAAATATTATTGTAAATGCACAATAGTGCCTCCACAGTCCAAATGTCATCATTTTATATTAATATTGCATTACAGTAAAACAGGCAATAAAGTGCTACTCTGAAGAAATTGTGCATGGGATTTTTAACATGCTGCTCAGCCAGTAGACGAGTTTATTAAAGTTACTGAATTATGTAGTGGAAAAAATGGAGTTACTAAAACACTACCCAGGGAAACAGCAGCAAAACTGAGACAATGAAACGGTTACAAGAAATAAGAGGCCAAACTTTGTGATTTTTTTTTTATACCAATGTGAAATCCACCAATAGCTTCAGCTTACAATAACCATACATATCCATCCAAATAAATCGTTACATCCATGCAAGCCCAGGAAAACCATTGATAACATAAAGCAGATACCTGCCAGAACGGCATGTCCAGCTATGACTGGAAATAAAAGTTCTCACAGAGTCCTCCTCGAGGATTTTAAGGTGCCTCACAGGCAGAGGAAAAAGACAAAGAAGGATGCAGTTCTCATTTGGATGTTATTGAAAGGGCACTTTTCAATCATCTCCCATTACATGAACCTAAACGGCTGACATACCAGTTTCTAAACTCCCGAACTTGTTATAACACTGTTATAATGGGAAACATTCTTAGAGCATCTGGGTGACTATTTTGTTGTTGTTGTTTGTTTATTACATTAGGTTAATATGTTATTTGGTCCTTGAGACTGTAAAGCACGTCAGTCTAGCCTCAGTTTGCTTCACAATCTGCCATTTGCTGTGTGAGTAGTTAACTTCTCTGAGCTTCTCTCATTCTTAGGGAGTTGATGCAAAAGATAAATTAGGTATTCCCTGTGAAGTATTTAGCAGAAGGTCTGCCTTAAAAATGCACACAATAAATATTACTTATCATCACAATGCTTTGTTTCCATTTGAGTTGTATCTATGTAACAAACTCCTGTACGCCTAGAAACATCAACTGGCAATAGAACCGATCACAAAGGAGACCTCCCTCAGGATGGAACTGGTTGATGTAAGGAAGCATTTCAGCAAAACCGGCCGTAAAGGTGATGAATAGCTCTTGGAATTTGAGATAAGGAAAGAGAATCCTTTAAAAAGTAAACTGGATTAAAAATCGTTCATTACCCTTTTCTGGTACTGAGGTGGCTTTTGTTAAACACATTTTTGGGGGTATATTTCTTATGTAAAAAATGTTGTACACTGGAAGTTCATAAAGAACTTTCCCAGCCCACCCCAGTTAATTAATGTTCATCAAAACTGAAGATTCTCTTATTTGAAGGCCCATTAAGTGCTGTGTGACTTCTATAATTCGTAAGCTATTTAAACATGATGCGAATGCCAAATTACAGTATACATTTCATGTTGCATATCATCATCGCTGGCAGGCTACCCCTACCGAAAGATGTACAGCAGAGGCACACGCCTGTCTTCTGACTCAACTATAAATACAACAGCTCCAGTCACAAGAGAACAAAGGAAGCAAAACTGCTACAAACACCGAAGGCCAGATTTTCTCTGTCAAACACTCGTGGTGAGGATACAACCCGAATCTCAGACACTGCGAAACGACTCTAGGAAATATAAATCAGGCTGTATTTCCCTAGCACTCCCCAATCAATATAGCTGGTGTTAACATTGTGATAAGCTAATGGCTTACAGATAGCATTTCATACTTCATGCCTGCGCTAGGCAGCCGAGGATTAACTGGATAGAAAACCTAGGAAACATTAAGAAAAATCAAACTTGAATGACTAAGGCTTCGTAGAATATTAAAATACACAACACATTTTAATCTATTAATATATAATTCACGGATTATCAGAGGGTAATAAACATAATTCATTTGCCCTTTAGGGAAGGGGAAAGAGTTTAGTGTAGGTTTTCAGAAATCATTTCATCAGTGTTAAAATGGCAGACTTCAATTTTAATATCCAATCCAAAATGTTTGCCTTACAACGGGGATATCATCATATAGCAGTATTAATACTTTAACTTTTCATTTTGCAAGTTCAATCAAGTATTTTTAATGTTTACCGAATAGGATTAGAGAATATCATAACTATGATGATAGTAAATTCCTAGAATGTGTAGATATTATTTTAAACTCTGATTAAAATTCTCATTTATGTAAAAAGAAATCACTGTGAACAGTTTTTACTCATGTTTTAAGGGTCTCCAAGACGTGTCTAGAAGTACTCACAGAACTTGGAAAAGCTGTTATACTTCTGGTTATACTTTATTACAAAGAAAAGACACAGATTAAAATCAGCAGAGAAAAAGGTGTGTCAGGTGGAGTCCAGGAAAAACCAGGCATGAGCTTCCAGTTGTCCTTGCCCGGTGGAGTTGCACGGACGATTCTTTTTTTTTTAATTTTTTTTTCTTTATTGATATTAGAGAGAGAGGAAGGGAGAGGGAGAGAGAGATGGAAACATAGATGAGAGAGAACATCGATTGGCTGCCTCCTGCATGCCCCCCATTGGGGATCTGGCCCACAACCTGGGCGTGTGCCCTGACCAGGAATCGAACCGGCGACCTATTGGTGCATGGGTCGATGCTCAACCACTGAGCCACACCGGCCGGGTGCATGGGCAATTTTCAATTCTCCCAGCAACAATGTGTAATCTGTAAACTGTGAAGCTCACCTGGACCTTGGGGCCAGAGTTTTCATGGGGGGTGAGTTGTGCAGGCACAGAGCACCCACACGACCTACCTTGGCTACAGTCTCTAGCCCCTCGAGCATGGCCCAGAACCCCAGTATTCACCATAAGCCGCATTGTGAGCATAAACTAGCTGACGTGGTCAGGGCCCAAGGTATACAAACACACTCGCGTCAGGCAGGATAGTTTAGGACTTGGAGATTCCTCCCAGGAGCTGGTCTGCGAAACAGGGGTGCCAGCCACAAGGCAGGGGTCATCCCAGGACACCTCAGAGTAGAAGAGGAAACACGAGGGAGCACTTTCCCCCTTTGACAAAAATGTGTTGGATGCAAAGGAACTAAACCCTTCTCAGGTTTCTCAGAACCGGGACCATAGCGGTCTCCCAGAATTACGCACTGAGGTGAATCCTGGACGAGCATCAGATTTTAGTGCGCTTGCCTTGCTTGAAGAGTGGTCCCATGGCAGAGACCATGGCTCCAGGTATAGTGTGAGGCCTGACATTGTGCTCCATGAAGGCAAGTAGCAGAGAGCAGCGGTTTGAGATGGTTTGGTGAGTTAGGAGGAAGTCAGTGCCTGGTAAAGCATGTGTTAAAACTCGGACTTTGTACCTCCCCCTCTCAGTCCTTCCCATTCTTCTCCTAATTGTTTTTTAAGTTTTCTGAAGTAGGCTGAATAAAAAGCACATGAAGATATCAAGTCCTACTCCTGGAACATCTGAATGCTACCTTATACAATAAAATGATCTTTGCAGATGTTATTATTATTAATGTGAGGAGCGTTATGGGTAAACTTGTGTCCACCGAAATTCATCCAGTATCTCATAATGTGACTTTATTTGGGAATAGGGTTGTCGCAGAGGTGATTAGTGAAGATGAGGTCACATTGGAGTAAAGTGGTGTCCTTATAAAAGGGGGAAATTTGGAGCCAGGCATGCACTCAAGAAGAAGGGCATGTGAAGATAGAGGCATAAACCAGCCAAGGAGTGCCAAAGACTACCAGCAAACCAGCAGAAGCTAGGAGACGCGTGGAGCAGAGTCTCCCTCACAGCCCACAGAAAGAAACAACCCTGCCGACCCCTTACTCTTGGACTGCTGGCCTCCAGAGCAATACATGTGTGCTGTTTAAACCATCGAGTGTGTGGTACTTCGATATGCAGCTCTAGGAGACGAACACAGGGAGATCTTCCTCGGTTATCCAGATGGACCCTAAATGGAATCAGGTGTGTTTCTATAAGAGCGAGGAATAGGGAGATTTCACACAGACATACAAAAAAGAAAACAGCCAGAACAGGAGGAGGGGATGTGACCACAGAGACTGGAATGATGTGGCCACAAGTCAAGGAATGCTGGCAGACCCCCAGAACTAGAGAGGCAAAGAGTGGGTTCTCCTCCAGAGCTTCTGAGGGAGCACAGCCCTGCCAACACCTTGCTTTTGACCCAGTGATACTGATTTCAGACTTCTAGCCTCAAGGATAATGAGAGAAAGACTTTTTATTGTTTTAAGCCACAAGTCTGTGGTAATGGGTTGCAGTAGTCACCGGAAGCTGATATAGTACATATTCACTTAACATGAGACCTGTGGATCCCTGTTATGTTTTCTGGAGTGGGACCTCTGAAGATACCTGTGACAAAGGGAACTCCAGGGCACTGGATCAGTGGATGGTTAATGCCTTTTCTATACTGCGAAGTTATATATTTAAAACACTATCAAATACAGGAATCTGCCCGGCTGGTGTGGCTCAGTGGTCGATCCATGCTCCAGGAGGTCGCTGGTTCGATTCCTGGTCAGAGCACATGCCCAGGTTGTGGGCCTGATCCCCAGTGGGGGGCATGCAGGAAGCAGCCAATTGATGTTCTCTCTCATCAATGTTTTTCTCTCTCTCCCTTCCTCTCTCCCTCTAACATCAATAAAGAAAACAAAATACAGGAATCAAACTATAGCACCAACGAGATTAAAGATTTTAAGGCTATTTTATCCTATGATACTAGTATAAAATATTTTGAATGACCTTAATGTATTTGGTTACTAGAAAGATATGTAAATATAGACAAACACATAAGTAATAATCACTGGGAAACAGCATCGGTTCACTAATCAAAAGTCACACCAGATCGAACATGTTTATTTTCTTTGCCAGCAGTAGTAGATAATAAGTTCTCAAAAATATGGGGCTGGCATGTCTGAATGAAGGCCTCTGGACAAAGACAGAAAAAGATGGACTGCATGTAAACTTGTAAGAAGGTAAATATATGTAAAGTAGAATAGGATCTATAATTACTTAACACCACCCTAAAGTGTGCTGAGATGTAGGTCAAAGTCAAGGACTTTTCAGGCAATATAAGCCAGCATTTACGGGGCACTTCCTAGGGGCCAGGCACGATTCTAAATCCTCCCGCTCTTATACAGCATGTGTTTCCTCCACGACTCAGCATTCCCCATGGCCAGCCTTTTCCTGCTGTCACTCTCTCCTTCCCTTCCCTCTTTTCCATCTTCTGCACAGTCAGTATTTCTGCTCATTTCTTAAGCAGATTTAGAACATGCATAACTCCAGTTCTGTGTTGTTCAACACAATAGCTATTGAGCCCTTGAAATGCGAGTCGTTCACATTGAGACTGGTGTAACTATAAAAACACATACTAGATTTTGAAGACTTAGTATTAGAAAACGTAAAATAGCTCATCAACAATTTCTTATATTGGCTACATGTCGAAATGATAATATTTTAAATATACTGAGTAAAATCCATTATTAAGATAACTTGACCCAATTAATGTGGCTACTAAAAATTTTAAATGACAGATGTGGCTCAGGCCTGTGGCCTGTGTTACACTTTTGTACGACAGCGTTACTCTAGCTCCGGGGCTTTGCCTCAGCGTCACAGGCGAGACATTTGCTCCACCAAAGGTAATCTATGCCAGAAAGATTTTTGTGCCACTCGTTTAGAGCCAGAAGTGGCCATGGGCAGGTTTGTGCTTTGAAATAACAATTAGTTTTTCTTCTAACCGATAACAAAACTACTTAATCAGTTTATTGAACTTGTTGGACACAGTTGTACGATTATGGAGGGCAGCCACCCGCCTTCTTCCAATGCCCCAGCGTTATGTTCTTTGGAGGTGATCTTTCCCACTCCTGCATAGAGATCTCAAGTGGTTCCAACGCTTTTCTGGTCCTTTTCAGAAAGATCAATCTCATTTCAAAAATTTAAAAATCTCATCAAATCTAACATTACAGTTTAATCTGTCACACAATTTAATAGACCTTTTGCCAGCTGGGGCCTGCCTCAGCTGTTCCCCCTGCAAAGAGCAAGGAGAGTGCGCTCAGTGTCTGCATTCTTCTACTCACCCTCCCAGCTGCTGTTGTCTCTTCCAAAGCAGTGGGTGAAGAGGAGAGAGGGGGCGGGGGAACTCCCGAACACCGCTGAGTGCTGTGGGTCGCACACGACTGCAGGGGTGTCTGGGCAGCAGAGGCACAGCTGCCTTTCCCTCCAGACCTTTGTTGATTGCTCTGAGTCCCTCCTGGTGCAGACCTGTGCAGGTGACACGGCCTCCCACAGTCATGAGAGCCAGTGGGTTTCCAGGTACATGTCCAGTGCTGGGTCTCTCCACCTCTACGTCCCTCTTTGGTAGGATTCCCTATGCAAGTGGCTGCAGGCTGGCTCCCTTTGTGGGGGCACATCTGTTTCTGGAGAACTTGACACCTTTTCCTCATCTATCTCAATCTCGCCTTCTCTTTTCTTTCTTTCTTTCTGTCTCTTTCCTCTGTCTCCACGTAGTCTTAGACCCTAGGATTTAGAGAGTCAACAGTCTCTGTATATCCCGATTCCAGGACACATAAAGCGAGCTTTCCAAATGAATTTCTTCACGCACCCTCCTTTGGCTCTAGATGGTGGACATTCCCCTGACCTCCTCTGTGAGTAGCTGGAGAGGGGAAATGCCATAGCACTCCAACAACTCTTTCCAAGAGAATTTAGGCTCTCTGTACCAGGTATGCGAGAAGACAGTAACAAACAGAATGCCAAATTTCAGTAGCTTAAAAAATAAATGCATATGGCTTTTCTGTAACAGCCCTGGGTGGGGGTTTAAGTAAGTGGCTGGCTGTCCTCCAGCTGACCATTCAGAGGCTCTGTCTGTCTAGGGCCTCATCATCATTTGCATCCAGACTGAAAAAAGGAGGAGAACACGGAGAGACACGCCCACTCTCTTAAAGCCCTGGCCTGGAAGTGGCCCCCATCGCTGCTGCTCCCCTTCCCTTGGTCACACCTACTCGCATGAGAGCCTGAGAAACCCGCTCCAGCCAGGTGCCCACCCACAGCTCTCTCTTTATGGAAGGGCAGAACAGATTTTTTTACAGTTGGTAATCTTGGCCGTCATCTCCAGTAACTCTAAGCTCCCCATGAGTTTTTTACCTCCACTTTATATACCCTGGGAGAAAAACAGTAATTAAGGCTGGGAGAAATATTGTTTCACAGTGCCTTACAGCATGCCCTAAAGAGGGACTGTGTCCCTCATTTTATTAAGGATTACCTGTACTTCTATTGTTTTCTACAGCATTTTAAGCCTCAATAGAAACTAAGACAAAGTGTATCCTTATAACATTCTATTACTCAACTATTTATTAAGCACACATTTTATGCATTTTACACTTGCCATTTCACCTATTATTGCAATAATTCTTTGATATAGGTATTAGGCTCAGAGAGATTATTTGACTTGTTTTAGCTTAATTAAAACAGCCAATACAAAAAGCTGAAATTCAACCCTAATTTTTCTGGTTTTCATGATAAAGTGCCTCTTGGCTACCCTACTTCAATCTTGACATTTTATAACATTTACTTTTCTCTATTTCATCCACTTTTAATTTTCCTTTTAAATTCTGACATCAAGGATATAAATAAAGGACTATGTGTATATAGATACATTTATATGAAGTGTTTATGTGCAATACATATGCAGTATATATGCACATATATACTGATTATAACGGAAGGAATATGGAAACAATCAGTGTGAAAATTAAATAAGATTTATTTGATAGGAAAAATTCTTTCTTCAAACTTACTTACTATCCATGGAATATGTCTTACAATTTTTTATTGAAAGAGACACGTGGAAAACGGAAAGCATCATTCTGAACATAATAATTTGTCAATCAAAATAAAATAAAGTAAAGTATATCTGTATGAAAAAATACTTGACTGTACAATTTCTGGTATATTCAAATATTTACAAAGTCTCTAGGGAAATGAAGATTACTATCCTAGAATGTTTATTCACTTTCTATGGACTCTTAGTTGGGATTTAGTTACAAAGTATTTGGAAGGGCGGGGGGCGGGGGAGCAGACTCTGCGCTGAGCTTTAAGGAAAGGCCCCTAGATAACCCAGAGAGGTCTGCAGAGCAACCCTGCCCTGCGGTGGTCCGAGGGGGGTTTGCCAGGAGCCACCACCACTGCTTCTTCCAAGACAACACCCCACCTGTGTGCTCTGAGCCAGCCAGATGTTTGCCAGGGTCCCCACCCCTTAACACCCATCAGTGTGAAGATGAGCATTCTGACCTCTGCTATGGCTGGTACCAAAACCCTCCACAAAGACACGGTGAGCCAATAGCAGAAGCAACAGACATGTGACCTCTGCTTCCTGACATCGATATTTCCCTTCACGTTTCACCGTGGGCCTCTGCTTAGTGACAGCTCCATGACGTTCGCAGGTCGAGCTGTAAAACAGGATCTTGCTGGAGCCTTTGGCCTTCGTGAAATTACGCTGCAAGGAGTAGGAATGAACCTGTGTGAATCAACCCACTGTATCTACCAGAGGTTGGGAGGCAATTAAGGAAAACAATCAGGTTGTAAAAATAAAAATTGGTTTGAATATCTTTTTCATGTGGAAAAAGAATAAATTATTGTTAGATAATTTACAAGCAGGCGCCGGTATTTTGATGGTGTGTTTTAAATGTGCAATCTTTCTCCAGATAAAAATATTACTGCTATTTGGAAAAGTCTTGACATGACAAATAAGGAGCTAGCCAATGACTTCAATTACAGCTGTTTTCACAAGGACCCTTGAATGGGTCATGCTACGACTCATTATTTTTTCATTTCAAACAAAATAATTAATTGTATTCATTTGGGAACAGTTTTGTCTGGATGAAGATTATAATTTCATTCTGGAAATCGATTTCTCTTCATTTAACTATGTGTTAGGCGCTGAGATACAGTGCCTACAATAACTTTTAGAGCTAGGAAATACTGGTCCCATTTTATAGTTAAGAAATTGAAGCTTGGAAAGGTTAAGTAATTTGTCTAGAATCACTCCACTAGGAAAAAAGCTTAAGCTAGGATGTGAACCTGGGTTCACTCGACTCCTTTCGAATATTAGGAGATTGCCACTCACTTGGTGCTATGCTGTGTACGTTATAACCGCTCACATGCTTTCTGTATGCCTGGGGACTTTGCCAGACTTCCACATAGGCAGTGGCGTGTTGTCTTCACACTGACTGGTAGCTACACTGAAGGCAGGGCCCAGCAACTCTGCGAAGCAGAGAGTCAGAGAGAGTGGTGCCAGGGAAAGAGCTGGAGGGGTATCTACAATGTTAGTGCAATCAGATGGACAACTGGGACCTCGGCAAACCAAGGCTGCTCATACAGGAGAAGGAGAGGGCTGAGTGAGGAGTGGGAGAAGAGAGAAAATTCCCACAGAGCTGCGAGAGCCGACATCAACAGAAAATCTGCCCAAGGCTAGGAAGGGAGTCAATGAAACGGAACAAGGAAGCAAAGGCTTCTACGTAGAACAGGGCTGCCATTCATATCCAAGTAGATGCATAAGCCAGTATAATGTGGGTAATATTGGTTGTGATAAGCTTGTCAAACAGTAGAGAAAGTCAATAGTGAGAAATATTACTAAATCATGAGTTTGAATCCTTAGAGACTAGTAGTAATAAATAGCGAAAATCTATAATCACATCCCAAGTTGCACATATAATTATAATTTTAATAAAATATGTATTTATGTAAATTCATGGAGAAATCACTTTTTATTAAGATAAGGTAAATCACTATGTCTTAAGTGAAGTATAATGCAGCTGCTTTTTAAGTCACTTAGATAGAACTCAGAGTAAAAGTAATAAACATCATCAACATACAAATATTTTAAAATATTTTATAATTATGATGTAGATATATCAATATGTAAGTTTGGTGAAATTATGGGTGTAATCTTTCCAGGTTGCTATCTTGGCATTGTGGGCAATGCAAGTAAGGGAAACTCTACCTGATGTGGTCAATGTATTTGAATTAATTAATTTCCAGTGATTTTTTTTCTACCCTGATCGCTTATTCCAAAAATATTTATTGAGCATCTTCTTTACGTAAGCCACTTCTAAATCACTCAAAATTATCCAGTCAGCATGTATGAGATCTAATCAGTGACTTAGCTCTGAAATGAGGATTTCCAAGAACTCTCAGTTTTTACAATACACTTCATATCTATGTGTAATGAGAAACCAGAAGTATATATTACACCAGTGCGACAGTATAGTCTTTTCTTTCCATAGGGAAAAAGTCTGTTCACATTCAACATTCCAAATGCTTTTCCCAAGTAAAGATGTTTGCTTATTCTTGCCTTTTGCATTTTTGCTCAGTATTACTAATGCAAATAAAATTATATCACTACACTAAGCCAGCCTATCTGCATATAGAATCCAAGAAGGCTACCTGTAGGTTATATTCACGTAGGGGGAATATGAAATACTCTAGTGGAGCTTAACTCTTGACTTAGTGTACTGTGAATTTGTTTTTAAAAAATTGAAGTGCTATCCATTTTTGTCATGGAACAATAAACATTGAAAAGTAAGTCTATGGCACTGGTAGTTCAGATATGTTTCAGAGAATTGTAAACTACCTTTCTGCTTCAAATAATTTTGCATTTTAAATAATTTATAATCACGAGTAATATCATTATCTCAGAGTTAGCATCAACTCTGATATCAGAGTAATAGAATATATTTTTCTAAAGATGTATCTTTTCTATTAAGCACCTCGTTTGTTTGGTTTACACACTATTTGATAACTTTAATGTCCTTATTAGAGGAAAATAGTGAGTCCAGCTAGCTATACATCTACACAGGAATTTCTGGTTATGAACTGAAAACTAACCAAGACATAAACTGAGAAATCGTGGATGGTGAATCTATCTGTAGGGTGTTATTATTGTATCCCGGAAGGTCTCGTCTTTATGAATGCAAACATCTTCCTGAACCATAATGAGACTCAGTGTAAATCTCTTCGGGGTCATGTTTAACAGCCTATGCCTATGGAAATCAAAGGATTATCTGCAACACTGCTCAGTTTCTTCTGTTTCTAGCTAAATTAATTCTGCTCTATTGCACAGTTGAGCATCTGAGCGATTTCTAAAACAATAAATATGATGATCCTGAGGCTCCGAGAGAACGACTTTAACTTCCCTGAAACTTAGAAGAGTGGATATTAATCATAAGGGTAAAAATTCTCTAGGTGTTTATTAAAGTAAAAAAAATAGTTTAACATCTTTATAAATCCTACCGTATACCCTGCTGACTTGAGGCCTGGGCCAGCAATATTCAATAAATATGAAGACAGAAAAGCTAGCCATCTACAGAGCTTTACTTGGTCTTACTCCTAGGTATTATAATGCTAATAAATGAAATGTGGAAACTACTTTTACATCAACAGTGAGATTGTGAAACAAAGTAAATAAAAGAGGAAAGAGTTGTATTTTCTCCTGGAGATAAAATAGAGTTGTGAAGATAGAGAAACATTGAAACAAGGAAGCTCTGGGTCTACTTCCTTTACTACTATAAGAAACATTATATTCAGGCAGCCAGCATGGGTAGCATACAGAGAACCAAACATTCAAAAGTAATGAGCAATATAACATGCATCAGGAATACACACACACACACACACACACACACATGTGTGTGTGTGTATGTAGAAAGGAGAACAGGAATGGGATGAGGCCCAAGTCTGGAGTCAGCAGGGTATACAGTAGGATTTATAAAGATGTTAAACTATTTTTTTTAACTTTTATACACACACACACACACACACACACACACACAAAATATATTCAGCTAAGTAATAAAAACACAGAGGGGCTATATTATTTTTAATAAATAACTTGAATTCCATACTGTGTCAGTATATGAATGAGTGAAACTATCACTAGGACCACCATAGTATAAAAAAAATTGTTAGAATTAGTTTTATTGTCACTGATAAATTATTTAAATGAAAAATTATAAATCACAAAAATAACTTTCATGACAAGTGAGAAGAATGTTATTTGTATTTCATGTCATCTAATTAGATACATTAGTCATGAAAGACTCTAGGTGGACAGTGAGACTGAAGTCATTCGCAGAGAGACCAGGTAACCCCTTCTCACACTGTGAGAGTTAAACCCTGCTCCTTCCTGCAACATGTGCTCTACGAATACCTGTTTCCTCACCATGAGATTCAAAATAATACTACCAACCTTTTCCAAGAAGATAGTCTGAGGATAAACAGATGAAATGTTCTCTAAATGCCATTAAGGGCTTAGATCCATAATAATATAATTGTCCTCTATAAACTCATAGCTACAGTCAAGTTGGTAAAAACCAATAGTTTTATTTATGGATTTATTATTTACTCTTATTGTAAGGTTTAAGTTCCCACAGAAAATATTTCAAAATGTTTTAAGTTTCTTTTGATTATTTATTTGAGTCGACCCCCCCTCGTCCCCTCAACCTACGAATACTTCTGGGTATGTTGAGTTTACAAAGAAAGCGGTAGTGATTAATGATCTTGATTTGAAAGGTCAGAGCGTTACAGAGGAAGAGGGCTGGACTTGGAGCCCACATTTCATACTCACACTGTGACATCATTTGTATTCATATAAGCAAGTTTTAAATTGGTCAGAGTTAGTCTTCTTGTCTGAAAATAAAGTGACAAGAGCTTCACAGAGTTGCTGCGAAGAATAGTGCCAGCACCAATGGGCCCTGGCTGCATCATATACAGTAGTTGAACTTGAAGATAAGTCAGTACAGACAAGGCACTAGCCATCGTCAGCATCTGTAACCAGGGGTTTGAATGTCTTTCCTAGCGAATAATGTGTTAATATTCATATATGGGCAACTTGGAAAACATCTCCCCTAGTCTGTTCCCTGTTCTCTGTTGAGTCTGTGATAAATTTTTAAATTAAAAAATATAACAAAGCCCGGCCGGTGTGGCTCAGTGGTTGAGAGTCGACCCATGCTCCAAGAGGTTGCCGGTTCGATTCCCGGTCAGGGCACATGCCCAGGTTGCGAGTTCGATCCCCAGTCGGGGTGCATATGGGAGACAACTGATAGATACTTCTCTTTCTCTCTTTTCCCCTCTCTCAAAAAAAATAAAATAAAATAAAATAAAACAACATATCATCGGGTGAGGATTAAAAAGAAGTATAAAATAAACTGAGACCCAAAGGATAAAATAGAGCTGAGCACGTGACGGGCAGAGGCAGGACATCACAGGCAGAGGAAACCCTGAGGGAAGAAAGAATTTGACAGGTTGTAGGACCAGAGGACAACCAGTATGGCTAGTACAGTTAGCGCTATGAGACACAGCAGAAAAGGAGCCTGGAGAAGGGAGGAGCCGGCCCATAGGTGGCCTTGTAGGCTGCAAATGCCAGACACCTCTGGAAACCCCAGCTGACATCTTCGGGCCAGTGTTTCTCAAACGCATATGCATACAAATCACCTGGACATGTTGTTGACAGTCGATTCTGGTTCACCAGTGCTGGGGCGGCGCGGAGGTTCTGCATTTCTAACAAGCTCCTGAGAGGTACGGATGCTTCAGGACTCTGGACCACGCAAGGAGCTGCAAGGCTCTAGGGCCCACTCTTCTACTCGACCTGTGGCACACTGGGGACCATTCAGCCATCTGATGCATGCACAAGCCTGGAAGTGTGAGGCATTAATAGTCCTTGAGATGATCCTCAACAATGGGAGCAGAAGCCAATGCCTTACATTCTCTTCTCTGCCAACTCTCAAGGGCGCTTTCTGCATGGCCCCTCACAGCATCCTAGCAGGATCATCCTGGTTTCCCACAGTGGTGACCAGCTCAATGGCATACCCTTTTTTTTGTCCATCCCTCCTTTTCTGTCCCCCATTGTTCATTGCCCCAAATAAATTCCCTGCATGCAAGGCCTTGTCACAATCTCTGCTTCCTGGGAAAAACAAGCTAAGACACCATTGTCCTAGGTCAGCGGTGGCAATAGCGCCTATCTCCAGATCCTGGATTGACTTGTCATGTGTTTGGAGTGAAGGATACAGTCTTATTATTCATCTTTGTATACTCGATACTTACAGGAGCTCAACAAAAGTTACATGACTCAAAATCATTTATTCTAAGCTTATTCAAATGAGCAGAAGGAGTTTCACAAACTGTTTAAGGAGATTATAAATAAGAGAAGTAGCATAGTACAGTGGCTCGGAGCAGGCCTCTGAGTTGGATCGCCTGGGTTCAGATCTGCTTTGCTGCCCTCCAGCTGGGCGAATGGAGGTGCGGCATCTACTTTCTCTGCCCCAGTTTCTTCCTGCATAAAATGGGGATGAAGTGAATGGCACCTACCCCGTGGAGTGGTTACAAAAAAATTCACGAATTAGTATCTTTTAAGCCCTCAGAACAGTGCCCGTACCATAACAAGTATCCTATTTGTGTTTGTTAAATAAAATGTGATAAATATGGCCCTGGCCGGTTTGGTTCAGTGGTTAGAGTGTCGGCCTGTGGACCAATGAGTTGTAGGTTTGATTCCAGCCAAGATTTGACACTTTGGTTGTGGTTCGTCCCCAGCCCTGGTTGGGGTCCTGCGGGAGGCAACCAGTCCATGTGTCCCTCTCATGTCGATGTTTCTCTCTTGCCCTCCCTCCCACTCTATCTGAAGATAAATGAGAAAATATCCTCGGGTGAGGATTGAAAAAAAAAAAAAAGTCCTCTGGTGAGGTTTAACAACAACAACAACAACAAAAAATTTAAAAAATGAATTTGATAAATATGTTAAGGAACTCAAAAGAAAATGATAGAGTAGTTCCCAATGCTGCTTTTAGAAAATGAATGTATAAAAATCGACTAAGGTCCTTGCTAAAGGCAGGTTCCTCGGCCCCACCATGGACCACTAACCTAGACTTTGTGGCACGGGATGAGAATGCTGCACTTTCAGTGGTTACCGCAGTGATTCCGTGTCTAACCAAACTTGGGTACCATGGTTGCCAGCCTTTCTACTTAATTAGAGTTTTCTCAAGTAACTATGGCATGAAGGATACGTATGCATGTTACAAGTTACAAAAGACAAAATGTAAATTAATTTAAAAAAAGATATGTCATTTTTCGATTTCATTCATTCATTTACTCCTCAATTCACTGCACTGTTACTAAGTATTTATTATTTTTATTGAGTGTTTATTATTCTTGGCTAAGTTGTAATCTTTGTTCTCAAGGACTTTGCAGTCTTTGCTGATGCTCACTGAAATACCGTATAGCAGGTAACTCGGGTATTATTAGTTCATAGCACAGTCTGAGTAGTTCAGAAAGGTTGGTCAATTTGCCTAAGATCACACAGCCTATAACGTGGCAGAACTAAGATAAGAATCCTGATGATCTTAATCCACGTTCTCTATTACAGATGGCCATCCACTTATAATGGGGTTACATCATGATAAACTCATTGTAAGTTGAAAATGCACTTACTATATTTATCCTACCAAACATCACAGCTTAGCCTAGCCGGTTTCTACTGCATATCTATTGCTTTCATACTATCCTAAAGTTGAAAAATCGTTAAGTCAAGCCATCGTTAAGTGGGGGACCATCTGCATTTTCATTATATCATGCTGTACACCAGATTATATACTAAAAAGAACAATAAACACATAGTTTTTTCTGCACTTAAATTTCAAATGTTAAATGTTAGTTTATAGAAAATCTACTTTATGTGTTAATGAGAGTTTTAGCTTTGGAAAGAGCCTCTTGATGTGGAGTAGAACATAAAATACAAAAGTAGTTTAGATATAAAAACACAGTTTCATATTGTAACGGCCAATAACGGCCTATAATCAAACTATAGCTTGTTAGATAAATAAATGATTACCTTGTTAGCTAGAAACTTAAGCATGGACTAATTCATTAATTTGTAAGTTGTTCCTTCATTTCATGATTAGCCTGCATTGTCTTTGACTGTGTTTACATACGGGGACCTGGGCATGTTCATGAGTAAATTCCGGTGTGAGACTAGATACCTTCAGGAGTCAGAGGCAGCTGCCCTGTTCAGGATCAAGAGAAGGATCACTAGATTAACCTAGTAACAGAAATTTGTGATGTGAGAGGCCAGCTCCTGGGAATTCCATATTTTTATTTCTAAATGTTTAATTCTCACCCTAAGAAGCACCACGATTTTCCTGCACAAGTTTGCATGCACCTGCCAACCCCTGAATTAGTAACTCTTTATTTATTTATTTTTTTAATTATTTATTTTTTATCCTCATCCAAGGACATATCTCCATCTTCGTTCAGATAGAGTGGGAGGGAGAGAGAGGAAGAGAGGAAGAGAGAAACATTGACGCGAAAGGGACGCATCAAGTGGCCCCCTCCCGCACGACCCCAATCAGGGCTGGGGTCGAACCGCAACAGAGGTACATGCCCTTGACCAGAATCGAACCCGAAAGTCATTGGTCCCCGGGCTGACTCTCTAACAGCCGAGCCAAACCGGCCAGGGCTGAATCAGTCACTCTTTAACTGGCATGCACATTAGAAATCCACACAAGCGTTACATTTACATTGTGCATAAGCCAACACTGCTAGCACCAAAAGGCAGCTGGAGATTAATAGATGAGATACAAAATGGGAATAAGATTATGCTTTGGGCTTTAAAATACTAATTGTTTTCAAGTGAAAAGTTTACAGTCAGTGAAAGGAATGTGCCTTGATTTTGACTATTTTAAAACCTTTTCATCATGTGAGTCTCCAACTTAATAATATAAAAGCATTTTACCTATTTTACAAGGACACAGTGAAGTCAGTGGACAAGACCTTTGATAAGAATATCAGGTCTCTTCCTACTGGCCAGACCCATTCATGTCCCTTTATCAGATACAGGAGTGATTTTATTTTTGGCATTTTGAACACCTCGTGGTCAAGAAAAGAAGCAACTGTTCATTGTGACCCCCCCACCCCACCCCTGGGCCAAAGAAAAAGGTCAGAAGTTGGAGAAAAGGCTCACTAAAATCTAATGCCTGGAAAAGCAAACAGACTGAATCCAATTTTCCCCCCTAAGTTAAATTGCTCTAATTGGGGTGGCTCCAAGCGCCCTAAAAATATTTGAATAATGGCTGCCAGTTCCTCTCCACCCTCTCCTTCCAAGGCGGCGGAGTCCCTGTGTGAGGACTCAGTCCAGGCTGAGCCTTCTCCAGACAGAACCCTGAGGAGCAGGGAGATGGCATCAAAAACAACAGGAGCAGAGATACTTCTAAGAAAGTCTAACCAAGTGGTGTTTATGCCAGGAAGGATCTGCGCACCATTGTTTAGAACCTGATCCTCCCTACGATAGGACAGATTGTCCCACTTTGCACAAAGTGACTGTTGTGTCTGTCCCGAAACTACACTAAGTGCTCTGTGGTTGAAGTCAAACAGTGCTCGTCCCCTTGTAAAGTGTTGTTTTTATCTATTTAAAATAACGGTTCTTGTCTTTTTATGTAAAATGAGGCCACTGCTCTGTCACTATAAACTTGATTCACATGAGCTTTTTATGGGTCTACATGTTCATAGTCAAGAGCAAAACCAATTTGGTGGGAGGCACTGACATTTTGATTGTAAAGAGAAGGAAATGGCAATAATTTCTCAGAAGCCGGGCAGATTATAAAGGAGATACAGAAATTGCAACCCAGGCTGATACTGTAACACCTCTAAAACACAGATGGTTGCCAGCATTCTGATAAGATGTCCCCCCACTGAATTAAAGCACAAAGATGGAATAAATCAAAGGCCCACCAATGGGAACCAGCAAGCGCATGGAGCCCTCTTCCCTCTGTTCCCTTCCTTTTTCTATCCCGACACAAATCACATGACCTCGGCAAGAAGAAGAAGCTGGGTGCGATAACCCCCAGCATCCACTAACCTTTCCAAATCCGGTGAGGTGCTTTATGATAACCACTCTCCAGCTGGAAGTATACAAATTGCCTGCCGCACTAAATAACTCTTTGACTAGCTGCACACTTGCTCTATCTGCACAACCCCAACTTTTTAAAACATACAATATGCGGATTCTACATCATAAACATATGCTTGCTAAATGTTCCCAAAGTCATTACGGAAGGTGTTATCATACATACATTGATGCGTATATTTATTTTCCCTTTAGACACCAAATAATCACCAATAATTACATGCTTAGGTTGCTCCCAGACAATGATAGAATGCTGCCATCCACTGAAATGTTATGGAGTGAGTTATTATCTGCAATCCTTACTCTGTTGGGCAGCCCAAACGCCAAAGAGAAGAGCAGCTGAAATATCATAGCAGGTAAGAGCGTGTTTTGAAGTCAGACAGGCTTAGGTACGATTCTGGTGTGACCATTTGCAGAATGAATGTAAACAACCTACCTCATATCTCTAGGCCTCAGTTTCTCTGAAATGCAAATAATATTAGTACCCACCTCATGGGTTTGTTGTAAGGAGTAAATGAATTATTTCATGTGAAGCATACATATCAAGAGACAGAGTAAATATTAGTTGTAAATATTAGTTGTAATAATAATAACAGTTATCATTGGCTAGTTGATGACATATATAAACTAGATCCTATCCTGTACCCTACTAAAATCAGAACTGTCCAGTTAATTTAAAAACTGCTTGGGTCTGGCCAGTGTGGCTCAGTGGTTGAGTGTCAACCCATACACCAAGAGGTCGCCAGTTCGATCCCCAGTCAAGACACATGCCCAGGTTGTGGGCCTGATCCCCAGCGGGGGACATGCAGGAGACGGCCAGTCGATGTTCTCTCTCATTGATGTTTCTATCTCTCTCTCCATCTCACTTCCTCTCTCTCTAAAATATCAATAAAGGAAAAAAAAAAAAAAACTAAAAAACAAAACAAAAACTGCTTGGTGAGGAAGGGAGGGAGACTTTAATTGAAATCGGGTTATGCTGTAGGCCTAGTTACAAGACCCATTACAAAAATTTTGAAGAATAATAAGGGGATAAAAATATTAGATAATGAACATCTCACTTTATACAGTTATGTGCCACATGTTTTGGTCAATGACCAAAGAGACTTCTACCTTAAAGCCTTTGTGCTGGCTGTTCCATCTGCCTGGAATGCTCTTCCTGGAAATGTCCATGGAACTTGCCAAGGCCTTGCTCAGACTGAGCCTGTCCATGAAGGCTGCCCTCAGCCCCTCTCTGAGGCAGTCATCTGGCCCACTTCCTGGCACTGCTGACCCCCTCACCCTGCTGTACTTTCCTGATTTCAATAGCACTCAATACTTCTAGATACCATGTAACTTACCATTCATCACTGGCTTGTGTGCATGCTATGAACCGCTGAGTCGGCTCCGACTCCTGGAGACTCTGGCTGAGTGACATCCACAGTGTCCCGTCCTCAGCAGCCCTGCTCAGCTTCTGCAGACTCAGCCTATGGCTTTTTTATGGAGTTAATCTATCTCATACTTGGTCTTCCTCTTTTCTGTCTGCCTTCTGTTTTTCCCAACATTATTGTTTTGTCCAGAGAACACTGCCTTCTCACACCATGCCCCAAGTAAGACAGCTTTAGCTTTGTCATTTTGTCCCCAGAGGCGTTTGAGGTTGAGTTTGCTCTAGGACTCACTTGTTCACATTTCTGGCCATCCAGGGTATCCCCGGAGCTTTCTCCAGCATCGCATTGCAGATGAATCCATTTTTTTCCCTAGAAGAAGCTGGGAATGATAACCCCCAACACCCAAACCTTTGCAATTTCAGTGGGACTATTTGTGGTAACCAGTCTCCAGTTAGATGTATACGAATGACCTGCAGCACCGAATAACTGTTCTGACTATCTGCACACGTGCTCTATCTGTATAACTCCAACTTTTTAAAACATAGGCTATGTGGCTT
The DNA here is from genome assembly GCA_030848825.1 of Tadarida brasiliensis. Classification (NCBI taxonomy): domain Eukaryota; kingdom Metazoa; phylum Chordata; class Mammalia; order Chiroptera; family Molossidae; genus Tadarida; species Tadarida brasiliensis. Next base: position 62,175,759 of record CM061262.1, read on the forward strand.
CTAGAAAACAAACAATGTTTGCTACATGTTCCCCAAGTCATTACTGAAGGTGTTATCAGGCATAAAAAATGATGGACATATTTATTCTCCCTTTATAATTAGAGACCAAATAACCAGCCGCCTTCTTCACTATTTAGTTTTCACATCTGCACATTGTAAATGAAAATACTAGGGTGTGGATGATCTTAACTTTGGCTTACTGGTTGCTTTGTGCTGCCCACACTCGAACATAAGCTCCAGCTGGGCAGCGATCCTTGTCTTCTTTATTCATGGATAAACCCCAAGCACCTAGAACAGCACTTTGCACTCAGAACTCAATAGATACACATTGAATGAAACAATGTTAACATTGCACATCTAACCCCGGATACTGCTTATATATCATTCCATCTTCAGAATATATCCTTTCATGTAAGAAATAAGAGCTATTCTCTCAATTTCCAAAGATCAAAGGGGCCGACAGGGTTCGGTGACTACCCTAATTTCTCGACTGTTGTTTTTCACACCCACTGAGCACTCACTCAGGAACATTTGTTCTAATGGTCTGTACTTTCAAGTCAATCCACCTTGTGTTTTTCTGTAAGAAAGAGCTTTTGTGCATGAGGCCTCAACCTCTGATCTCATCACTGGCACAAACTCTGTGCATTGACCAGAAATTAATGGAATCCCCCAAGGCTCTCGGACTCTTGCTCACGTTCATTTCACACCTTTAAACCTCTCAGGACCCCACCAGCACCTTGGTTTCTTCATGGTCCAGCTTCCCCAATAATCGACCCTCTTTGATCTACACTTTCTGGATGACAGGCTTGTCCCCATCACCCCACTACGTACAGTCCTCTGAGAGGCCCCTTCCTTCTCTATACTCTGTGGAGTCATTTGCAACCTTGATGTCAGATCTCATGCAAAGAAGGGTCATCCACAACCCTATCACTGTGTCTCCAGGAACTCTAAAATTAATCTTCTTTCATGAACCCAGACACTGACGGCTAATAAAAGATGCATTCATGACTAAAGGACTTTATTTATCTTACAACCATGATGCCAAGTTTTTAAAATACTTTCACTCAAGATATTTTCTTCAAAATGTCATTAATTAAATTTAAAATTTCAGTGCTTTAAATGTTGACCTATAGAAAAAATTTCAGTCTAAGAACTCGATGCCCATTTTCTCTTGTTTATAGCTGGTGAAGACCGCGAACTGTTTAGACACTCTGAATTCTAACTGTTCTGACACTTAAAGAGAGTCTTCGTTCCAACTTTTTTCCTGTGCCCTCAATAATCTCACTCCTGGGAATTTTCTCCTTCAGCCTGGGTGTTCAGCTGTTTAATAATCCTTCTAACTTCCCCTGACCCTGCACTGCAGATCTCATCATGATCATTTCAATTTTGTAGCTACTCTTCAGCCACTTCTGGTGACAGAAAAGTAACTTTTTTTTTTCACGAGAATGCAATATATCAGATATCTACATTAAGGTGAAGCACATATAAAAAGTCTTTCTTGCCCAGCCAGTGTGGCTCAGTGGATTGAGTGTTGTCCCATGCACTGAGAGGTCCCGGTTCAATTCCAGGTCAGGGCACAGGCCCGGGTTATGGGCTCGATCTCCAGTAGGGGGCGTGCAGGAGGCAGCTGATTGATATTTCTCTCTCACATGGATATTTCTCTCTCTCTCTCCCTTCCTCTCTCCCTAAAAAGCAATCAAAAGAATTTTTAAAACTCTTTCTTTTCCTTCTATATTTTAAAGAAAATGTTTAAAATGGCCTTGATTATAAGAACAGAACTACTATCAGGGCATTTCACTCTCTAGAATGTATAATATGAAGAAAGTTATACAAAATGAATCTAATCATATACATATTATACATGTACTATACACACCCACATACACATACTTAATGAGGGAGTAAGGAAAGAGAAAAGGGGAGGGGGATCCAGCTTGTATTCTTCATTAAAGCTTGCTATCCTCATGCTATCCATGGTGAAGAAAAAATTTTTTTAATGAATGAGTGGGATGAAGAAAGAGCAGGGCTTTGGAGATGTAATTTGTTTCTGAGACAGAAGGATAATTGTGCTCTCTAGCTCAGTAAATCTCAGCCTTAGTCGAGTTACAGACAACTACTGAGAGGCAAACTGAATTGTTGAATTCAAGCAGTACAAATGATAAGAAAGATATTTGAATAAGAAACTATTAAGTTCAAAGATTCGAGAAAACCAACATGGCAGTATGCCGGCTCAAACATGCAATCAAACCCACGAGCCTCCGCAAAACACAATTTCTTGGTTGTTACTCGACTATTTTTCATACTGATAGATGTTTTGCCCTTGGGGTGCACTGCTTTGCACATAAAGAATGATTCTGCTTTGTTCCCATTAGTTTGAAAGACAAGACAGTGACACTGTGCAGAATAGAGTCCAGTGTGAACACTATATTCGGAACAAACCCACTTTCAAAAGCCCTATTCCGGTGATAAAAAAAAAAAAAACAGAAGTGAGATTTTTGTATGTCTGAATTTGTGATCCTTGCAGTATGCGGGGAAAGAAATCGAATGTGTCCCCTGAATAACAATGAAGTATTGGAAAGCAATGACATTCTAATCACTGCTTCAAATGTCAGTGTGAGGATGCTGTGGGGAGCAGCCCCAATACATAAGTTACCGGCTTTACTGTGAAACCACAAGGGAGCAATTAATGGGAAGCTGTTACTAACCTTCATTCATTCCATTGCTCAAGTGTCTAGAGAAAAGGTCTAATTATAGTTCTAACCTTTCCCAATGGGCCATGAATTACTCTCTAAATATAGGTTGTTGTGTTGGGAAAACTGTGATGAAGATATAGAATTGACATATAATTGAATTTCTTAATGCAGTGCCCCCGTAGTAGAACAGCAACTCATGTGGGAAACTTGATTTTCACCAGTTCCTCTGTCAGTTTCTCATTAAAACAAAAATATTAAACTCTGTGAAAAGATGTGTGATTGAGAAAAATGGAGTAGTCTAATATATAAAACTTCACATGAAAGACACAGTAGACATAGTATCAGAATATTATATTATGTCTCAATTAAAAGCATAACCATTTAAAAGGCCAGCCTTATCTTTGAAGGAAGAGCTAGGACCGATATAGAACGTGAGACTTTGCAACCCATTAAACTCTGTGACTAAAGGGAACCTAGCAGCAAAGTATTGCTATTTCACAAAAAAACTCAATAATTAGAAATGACATGAAAACACTTGCTTGTAACAGAGGAAAAAATAAAGAGCACTATCAGTTTTTGGTAGGCACACATTCCAAGATGATGGTACATTTCTTTGTTATTTGTTCTAGGTAAGATATCTCTTGCAGTGTGGAAATTGGCATTTCTATAAATCCAAGAGCCCCTAGTCTCTTAAAAAATATTCACTGAGTTTTTGTCCAAGGCAGCTATACTGAGAAGGATAACCAATGCTTGAACCAATTCGTTCAAGAAGTATATAATGTATGTAGAGATTTAAGGCAATACTAAATTAATGTATAAAGCAAAGATGTAATAGGAGCTCTGAGTGCACCTCGAATCAAGTGATCCCTGATCTCAGGAGGCAATGCTAAGTCGAGGAGGACTGGGGTGACCTGAGAGGCTTTCTGGATTGGGCAGAAAGTCGTACTGGGCATTCAGTGAGGAAGAAGCCATTCACTAGGTGATCCCTACTTATTATTTTCCTTGAATATGAGAAGGAAGGGTTATTGGCTCTTCATTTCATCCAAGAAAAAGCTATAAACTTTAGGACAGCCTAAAACACCCTACAGGATCAACTCTTCCTCTCCTTTCCTCCTCACTCCTCTCCTCCCCACTTAAACATTTACCAATTTCCCCTTTGCTCACTCTGCTCCAGCCACACTGGTGCCATCCACAAACACTCCAGAAACTTGGGCACCACCCTGCCTTAGGAAGCATGCACAGCAACCCCTCTGCCTGGACCACTGTGTTCTGCTGGTACCAGCCTTTCATCAGACACGCGCATGGCCACTTCCTGTACCACCTTAATACAATGTCCGTGGCTGTTCTACTGCTCACTCACCGGGCTCTCCCTTTTTTTACAGACTCATTACTGTCTAACTGTGTGTGTGTGTGTGTGTGTGTGTGTGTGTGTGTGTGTGTGTGTACTCTACTTGATATAGTTAATGTTCTCTGTTCCCTGCTAGAACATAAGCTTCACACAGACTGGAATCTCTGTTCACCAATGTATTTGAAATCTCTGGAACAATTCCTGGCACAGGGTAGATGCTCAAAAAAATATTTGTGAATTGAATGTTTGAAAGAAGTTTCCAATAAGTAAATTTTAAATTGTAAGTCCATTTTGTGGTAGAAATTGGTGAGTAATGAATTTCCTTAAATTAGAAAGCAATGTCTTTTCTGTCTTCCACATGGTAGTCTGGAGCCACAGTCATCTATTTTTAAAAATAGGTTTTCAAACACATTTCATCTCAGTCTCTGCCTTTTGTCCTGCTGAAAAATGTTAATGTAATTGTGGTTATTTTAAAATGTATTATTTGGATAAGATTAACATGACATGGCAGATGGGTAAATACCTGCAAATTATTTCTTTGTTTTACTTTAAATTCCTCAAGTCATTTTAACAAATATGTCTTGTCATTTGGGAATGAGTGTCCTAAAAATAATTTTAAAATATGATAAAATAGATCTTTTCTGAATTCTTCATTAACTTTTAACAATGCAACTACATTTATAAAGCATTATTATGTTGGTATCATCAATGTAGTTTTAGCAAATTTTATTTACATTGAAAATTTTTTTTTCTTTATTGATTTTTAGAGAGAGAGGAAGGGAAAGGGAGAGAGATGGAAACATCAATGAGAGAGAACATCGATTGGCCACTTCCTGCAAGCCTCCCCTTGGGGATTTGGCCCATAACCTGGGCATGCGCCCTAAGCAGGAATTGAAGCTGTAACCTCTTGGTGCATGGGTCATTGCGCAACCACTGAGCCACACCAGCCAGGCCAAATTTTATTTACATTTTAATCACAAGTCTATATAGTAACTTTAGTTTGTAAAAAGTTTAGGCAGAAATAAACAAATGAACTTTTTAATTCAGTTTTTTTTTCTATTCTAGATTATACATACATACATACATACATAAATATATCTATTATAAATATTTGTATATTTATTTGTTTGTTTGTTTCATGGATGTCTTCTGCACTACACTCAAAAGGAAATCCATCACTAAGTAATATGATAATAAGTGAGCATATATCTATTAAATCAAGTGGCATAATGTTTAAACACCAAGGAAACAAAACTTCTAATGTGAACTCAGGGACTGGGTTGTTTCACTAATGTAAGACAACAATGAGCCCGGCCGGTGTGGCTCAGTGGTTGAGCATCAACCCATGCACCAAGAGGTCGCTGGTTTGATTCCTGGTCAGGGCACGTGCCAGGTTGTGGGCCTGATCCCCAGTGGGGGGCATGCAGGAAGCAGCCAATCAATGTTCTCTCTCATGGATGTTTCTATCTCTCTCTCCTTCTTCCTTCGTCTTTCTCTAAAATCAATAAAAAACAAACAAAAAAAAAACATTTTTTTAAGTAAATTAATTTAAGGCAGTGATTAAAAAAAAAAAAAAACACAATAATGAGAAGTATTACAATACTTTGTGCTCCAAGTATTTAAAACATGATCTGGATGACAGTAGTTGCTCAATAAATTTTTGTTGGATAAGTTAATGCATGTTGTTTAGTTTATATGGAGTGTTTTTATAAAGAGGACATGTTCACTTGCCTTTTACATAAGAAAGTGCAAATAAACTATGTTGATGCATTAGACTTAATTCTTATCATTAATTTTATAAATATTTATTGATTACCTATTATGTTTCAGATGCTATGCTATTAATAAGATTATTAACATAGGCTGGGCAAGTATTAGAATACTGGGAAAGAGATTGAACTTTATGGGACATAATTTTTAATGATAAAGCAAGACATTGTAGTTAAATATAAGAAATATAAAAGAATATTCTATATCCTTCACAAGCTTATAATCCATTCAAGGATATAAAGTTTATTCTAAAAACAAACTATAATGCAAGTCAGTAATGCTGAATGATATAGAGGAAAAGGTTTTCACTGAAAGTAAATCAAAACCTTACCTTGGCTGGTTCTGTATTTGGTTCTTTCTATTTTGTTTCACTGATCCATATATCTATCCTTACACCAACAGCACACTGTTTTTTGGTTAGCATACACACAGACATACAAGCTTTACATGATTGCTTCTTTCTTATCTAATTCTTCCTATCTCAGCTGAAAGCCAGGGAGGCTCTTTTAACCACCGTTTCTCTCCACCAACTTTATTCTCCATCTCTGCATACTGTTGTTGTTTTTGTGTGACACTAACAAAACGTGTTTGCGTGGTGCCTTGTGTATTTGCTTTTCTCTCATGTTCTTTCCTTTCCACTGCAGTCTTCATGAGGACACAGACCATTTACACAGTGTGGGCCAGAGCCTATGCCACACCTAAGACAATGCTCAGCATACCACTCATTCAATAATATATTTTTTAAGTGTATTTTAAAAGTAGAATACCTGATCACTTATTCTAGATTATATCTCATTGTATATTAAGTACATCCAAATAAATTATTGTATTGTCATATATTAATATATTGACTATAAAATATTTAGATTAATTTTAAAATGTATAAATGAGAGGAGAAGTGAATTCTAGACAAGGCTTTAACCAAATGATAGAAGAGAATCTAAAAAGTGAAAACCTTAGAATTTAGGTAGACTGGCATTTAAATCACCCTGAATGAGTTTCTAGCCATTTTTTTAAAAATAGAAAATATTTATATGTAAAGAAATATGCAGGTGAATGTAATTTTCTGGAGGAAAATGTCCAGGGACATAAATGAAAATCAGTTTGCAACCTCCTATTTCATGAGTCTGTTCTTCAGGGATTTTTCAACTTCTTTTTGTAGAAGCAGGTAGCTTAGTTATTTGGAGTAAGCATATGTACTTTTAAGTGGTTATTCAAACTGAATTGCCAGAGTCTTTTAGGGTTTAGTGCTCACTAAATGTTATGTAGAACCAGAAAGAAATAGATAGTAAAATTGCAGGGACTCACCAAAGTATTAACATTTTATTCTACTGTGGGCAAGAAAATAGCATCAGGTATATTTATATAAGGCAGAATATTGTCTCAGAATATATAAGTCATCCACATGCCTGAAGTATGCTCAGGGATATATTGAAAACTTGGTTTTGTTTCTGTTGACATATCATAAAATAGAAGATGAAAATAATGTTGACTAGTACATCGAAACAGCATTCTTCATTTAAAGAGCCCCAGTGGCCTAAAGGACCTTATGCCTGCAATTTATTCCTTGGCACCTTCTAAAGTCTTCCAACAAATAAAAATAAATTTTTTTAAATCACTCTTCAAAACACCTTAGAACTTTATTCTCCATTATTGCAATAAGTAAGCATGTGAAATTTCATCTCCAAAGGATTTCTTATAAAAAGATGAGAGAATAAAAAAAGGAATTGTTCTTCTAAAGAGGCCTAACTTCTGTGACAGGATAATGTAATATGAAGCAAATCCCACCCATGCCCTAGTTTTGACTTAGCTATTGAAAACATAGTAATCAAACTAATATAAAATATATAAAAATATAGGTGGTATTTATCTGAAATACAATATTTTTGTAATCATTGGAGAGTTTGAGACAACAGCAGATAAAAGGCATTTGCATAATAACTAATAATTATGTGCTTTTTTAGCCTTAAAAATATGTAAACATTACAACTCAACAAGAAAAAATAGACTCGCTAAAAAATGGGCAAAGGATTTGAATATATATTTCTCCAAGGAAGATAGGTAAATAGTCAGTAAGTACATGAAGAGATGTCCAACAACAAAAATTATTAGGGAAATGTAAGTCAAAACCACAGTGAGATGCCCATTAGGGCGGCAACTATAAAAACAGAACAAAACAAAGCAAAAAAACACGCACAAAAAACCCCCAGAAAATAACAAGTGTTGACAAAGATATGGAGAACTTGAAACCCTTGTTCATGGTTGGTAGGAATGTAAAATAGGGCTACAACTATGGAAAACAGTATTTCAGTTCATTGAAAAAATTCAGGTGGAATAATCACATGATCCCACATTCCAACTTTTGGGTATATACCCAAAAGTATTGAAGGCAGGATCTGGAAGAGACATTTGCACACTCATATTCGTAGCAGCATTATTCACAATAGTTAAAACGTAGACACAACCCAGTGTCCATCAATGGATAACTGAACAAGCAAAATGTGGTTTACACATACAGTGGAATACTGTTCAGCTTTAAAAAGGAAAGAAATTCTGATCTATGCTACAATACGAATGAACCTTGGGGACATTATGCTAAATGAAATAAGCAAGTCACAATAGGACAGATAGGATACGATTCCACTTGTGTGAGGAACCTAGAGTAGTCAAATTCATAGAGACAGAAAGCAGAACGGTGGTTTCCTGGGGCTGGGTGGAGAAAGGCATGGGGATTTATTGTTTAATAGGTACAGAGTCTGAATTTTGCCGGATGGAGAAGAGTTTTGTGGCTGGTGGTGACAGCAGCACCGCGATAGGAATCTGTACAATTAAAAATGGTTAAGATGGTAAATTTATAAGTATTTCGCCAAAATAAAAAAATGTTTAATTACAAAAAAAACTAAAAGCCCAAAACATATACAGCAATGTCCTTTTTTGGTTTCTTTAGGCTTATCTGAACTTAAGATTGTGTCATTTTACACACCATCCTATCTCTGATGTTTCACACACATTAGGTGTTCAATAAATGATCATTGAATCTGAAAGCTGAATGGGTACAATATGATCCTCCCAAAAGTTATATCATTTGCTAGCATTGGTACTTAAATGAGGATGTAACTATCATACCCATTGGTTCACTGTCATCAAATTCTTTCAGAGACACAATAATAAAACTTTCTGGTTCTATATTGTTGCTTCTCTATTCCAGACTAGTATGCACAAATAAAGACAGGCAAACAAAGACTGGCGTGATTCCTGTGGTAATCCACATTTGGAACTGTGATGATGTCCCTCATGTGAACTATTTTTAAGTGGGCAATCCATAAATAGAACAGCTTTATAGGGTGTTACACGGTAAGCCCACCAGTTCAAGCTTGTCAGGACCTTCAGAAATCAAGCCATAAGTTAAAAAGGGGTGAGGGCGGAGGACTAAGAGATGACAAAGGGAAGGATAAGGTAATTATAATAAGGAAAGAGAGTACCAGCAGAGCAGAAAGGTAAAAGAGGATATAAAACTAGTATTTAGAGAGCAGCATGTTCTGGGGTTATGGTAGGCATTTTTCTATATGTTATCTCATCTAGTTCTCACCAGAACCCTGCCAATTATAACCACCGTTTTTACAGAGGAGTTAAGAGAATATATATATTAGGTGACAAATCCAGGAAATATACACATGTCTTAATTTAAACTAGTACTGTTCCAGGTAAACAGCCTTGTTTCACAGGTGGGGTCAGAGAGGCGAAAGGACTTAGAAGATTTTAAGCTGCTATATGAAGGAGGGATTTTTCATTATGCAGTCCGTATTTCTTTTTTTTGGGGGGGGAGGGGGGTACGTGCCCCTAGTGGGAACCAAACCCAGGACTCTCTGGTCCGCAGGCTGACGCTCCACCCGCTGAGCCAAAACAGCCAGGGCCGCAATCCGTATTTCAAAGCAGCAACTGCCTTCATGTGTTCAACGATCATAATGATAAAAAGTAACTGCACCAAATACAAATGTTTATGCATGTGCATACATGAGGAAGAGCGCACCAAGCCAGCAGGAAGCTGTATTCTCTGTCTGTGTACCAGCAGAAATCACAGCACAAGCTTATGTATAGAAACCTGGTTGTTAAGGGGTAACTCAATCATTAAACATCTTAAAATGTAAGATCACACAATGATTCCTTTCATGGTAAGGTTTCAGCTCTTTTTCCATCTTTCATTCCTTCCAAGTTTACTTTTTCTCTCCTCTTTTTTCTTCCCAGTTGATTCTCTGTACTTTTCTTTCACAGAAGTAACAGCTCTGTCACCTCTGCAGAACTCGGGCGACTTTGCCTGTACAGAGGCAGCAGCAGGACGCTTTACCACCAAGTGAGGTGGAAATTTTATATGTCAAACAGGCTGGTGGGAAAGGCCCCTGGAGCCAGAGGAAGATGAACGACGCCTCTCTGTGTGCCTTGCTTCACAGCAGCTCACAGATGAGCGTTCATCTTCTGCAGGGGCATTGCTACAAAGCACGCTTCCGGAACATTCTGAAGTGTTCAAGTCAAACGTCAGTCTTCCAGCAAGCTTCTCTCAGGAGTGGAGAGACGAGTCTAGGCCATGACAAGCAGAAAACTGACTTTGAAGTATTTCTTACTTATGTTTCCTCCATGTCCTTATTTGTCTTCTTTGAAGTGGAAAGTCAAAGGGAAGGGACAACGGTGTGGCTGTCACATGAGCGCTCGGAGAAGGAACGCATCCCACAGGAGAGACGCAGCAGTTAGGCAAAGCGGACACCGTGAGCCGCAGAGCTTGGGGACACAGGCTCGCTCTCCGTCCTGCACAGCCCTCGACAGCGGTCTGGAGCAATAGACGCGGTCTTGATCCTGCCTCTGTGGCCCTTTTGGGTCGGGGAGAGGGATATGTTGATTTTCCAAGCTACTTGCTATCTACGTAGTAGAGTTGTCAGAATAGTTAGTGAGATGGTGAAATAGTCTGAAAACAATATCTTCCTACCTCATAATAACATAGTGAGTATATTTGTGACAGCATTCTGGGTTTCCATGAAATCTTGTAGAGTTTTAAGATTTTAATAATTTGGACCACAGGTGTGATAGACACAGACAGTAAATAGCTATTAAAGGTAAATTGATTTTTTTCCCCCCTCATATCTGAAAAACATGAACATGACTTGTCCTGGTCAAAGGTGATTGTCATATTTCGTCATAGGATCTGAAATAAATTATTTGCATACAATTAATAGTAATGCCTCCTACTTTAATACATTTGCTTCAAAATCTCCTTTAAATTTTTCTATCATTCCTCAACCTGATATAGGTGATTTTATGAAAACCTTATCTATGAAGTTTATAATTTGGGAAGAGATATATTAAATAAAATAATAGTGGAATAGTGTTTAATGGAACATATATTTAAAGTTATTTCCATGTAATAATTTGTTTAAGTTACTTAACCTATAAGTTACTGTATCAATTTAGACATATAGTATATATATATATTAGTTTTCTATAGCTGCTTTAACAAATGATAAAAAATTTATTATTGTACAGTTCTGTAGGTTAGAAGTCCAACACAGATCTCATTGGGCTCAGATCAATGTGTTAGCAGACCAGTGTTCCAGTCTGCAGGTTCTAGGAAAGAACCTATTTAATTGCCTTTTCCAGCTCCCAGAGGCCACCTACATTCCTGGAGTCACGGATTTATCATTTGCCAAGTCAGCAACAGTAGATGGAGTACCTCTCACGTCATCATCTCTCTGGTTCTCTCTTCTGTCTCTTTCCTCCTTGTAAGGAGCCATGTGATTAGATTGGGCATGCCCAGCTAATCCAAATAATCTCTTCATCTCAGTGTCAGCTATTTAGCAAAATTAATTGTAATATTCACAGGTTTCAGTGACTGGGATTTGGATGTCTTTGCAGGCTATTATTCTGCCATACCATGTATATAATTATTTATAACAGAATATGATAGTCTGCTATTATTATATTAGGTCTATTATACTGTCTATGTATCTAAGATATGGGCTGAATAACATGATATAAGATTATGTGTTCTATACATTATAATATAATCTGTAATCATTTGAATTATCAAATAGTATATGTGCATTTCTCCTATGTATAATTTCTCCAAATGCTGTGTTTAATGGTGGGATTATAAAAGAGGATAAGAGAAAGAGAAATAAGTAGGAGTGGTAAATTATCCATTTCAAAGGGCTGAATGCCCCTGACAGAAATCACTGCTGGGGAGTGACCCAGGTGTCTTGCAATTTGGGACAAATCAGAACTTTACTGTACTTGCTAAATCTGAGCTCCATGACAATCTCATCAAAACCAACTGAGACCAAAGTCTGGATGTGGCCCCAGGCTTTTGTGGGAACTTGGACCCAAAGTTTGTGTTTTGTGAGTCCTGACAGTCCCCGATCAGATGTGGCCTCCAGAACGTGGTGATACTCAGGTGTCACTCTTTATATGCTGAGCCAAAGGAGAACTGCCACATTTGCCAAATAGCTACTATGTGTCAGGTACTTTTCATACAAGTTATATAGTCATTACTATTAATATTAATATTGCAAAATTTGTATAAATTTTTATAAATTATTTTGTCCTCTCCACAGCCCTCAAGATACACATCTTTGTGTATCTTTGCCCCATTGGCAAGATGAGGAAACCAAGGCTCAGTGAGTAATGTAGTTGGGATTTGAATACTGGCTCTTTTGATCCCAAAGGCCATGTTCTTTCCCTTACATTGCATGGAGTCTCCAATCCAAAATCACGGCACATTGTTTAAAAAGGGAAACTAAGGGAGAAGTGACTTATAAATTTAAATTGCACTGAATATAATTTTTGAATAACAGTTAACTTCAAATAATACAGTTCTCAGGTTGATGTAATTGGAACTTTCCAGGGTGATCTCAAGATTTAATCTCCTCCCTCTTTTATTTCAGGCCCCTAAAAGGATAGGCATGGTAGACTGAATAATGGCCTCCCTAAAATGTCCACATCCGAATCCCTGGAACCTATAAATATGTTATGTTACATAGCAAAAAAAAATCAATGTTGCAGATGAAATCATGTTTGCTAGTCAGCTGTCTATACAGAGACACTGGATTATCTGGGTGTGCACAATGTAATCATAAGTGGCCTTCAATGGGAAAAAGGAAGGCGGAAGTGTCAGAACTAGAGAGGGACCTGCCTGACCATCACTGGCTTTCAATATGAAAGGGATTCACAAAGCAAGGAATGTGGGTGTCTCTAGAAGCCTAGAAAGGCCAGGAAACAGATCTCCCCTCAAACCTCCAGAAAGGAATGCAGCCTTGTTGACACTTGGATTCTAGCCGAGAGAGACCCATGTTGGACTTTTAACCTCCAGAACTGTAAGATAATAAATGCATGCTGTTTTAAGCCTCTGAAAGTTTGTGGTCATTTATTACTGCAGCAATAGAAAACTAATACAGTGGGTATTAATTTGACCCATTCAGGGACAGAGGAAACAGGCACCACAAAAGGGCTTTGGAGGCTTGTTCACTATTTATGACCTAGAAGCTCATCTGTGATGCAGAGAATGGCCTCTATGTGGTGGTTCTGGACCTAGTGGAGGGAAAAAGAAAGGAAAAATGAAAGGATATTAGTTGGGCTCCTTGAAAGTTAAAAAAAATTATCTTCTTTTGGATATTATAATTTAATAATGTGTTTAGCCTTTTCTCATGTATATCATGATCTCAATATAAAAAAAAATCACCTCTTTTTCTGTTCTGTCTAATAGGGAGAGATGAACTATATAATAGGGAGAAATGAGTACTTGGAAATTATTAAAATAAAACACATTTTAAAGCTGTTGTTCCAGCTTCAGTATTTCACCTACCTTTCAGATATCAGAAGTGTGCGGTTTTCAGTTTTATGCTCTAGTTCATCAGAAATAACTGATAGTCTAGATATTGATAGTACAATGCTGGACTGTATTATGCAGTAAACTGAAAATCAAAAGTCCAACTCAGGGTCTTTCTCCCTATATTTCTTTATAAAGGTATGTTTTCTCTCCTTAGGGATATCTTGAATTATTTTAAAATTATGTTAAAGAGAAATTATTTCAGAAAATATATTCCTTCCTCTAAATAATTAAAAAAAAAAAAAAAAAGCTTAACAAAGCCTATATCTAAGGTAATAGATACTGGCATTGTTAGGAGACACTATGGGCTGTCTTTACCTTAACAGCACCATTAATGGAATTATGTACTTTTAAGGCATTAAAACCTAAACACTAAGGTTCAATATTTAACATGGGGTTCACTTTGTGGCAAATAATTGGTGGAAATAATGGAAGATGGAAAGGGTGGGCAGTTTTAAAACAAAAGAAGAGTTGGTAGAAATGAGAGTGTGTGGGGGATAACCTCCCCGTGGAGATGTATCTGACAGTGC